>OW679203.1:62031840-62065205 GCA_940337035.1 Agriotes lineatus
GATCATAGAAGATTACACTCATTATTCGGTTGCACCTTGTCGAAGAAAGCTATATTTGATAAATGGTTTACCAACATTATTCCAGAAGAAAAAATATTGTGTAGCCATGCAATTTGCAAAAGCAGAGATATCAGGAAACGAATTTGCTTATGCAATCGGCTTCAAAATTCTGCAGATACTACTTAATATTCATCAGTATTCGACAAGGTCAGAATGTTACTCAGCTGCGCGAGTTTAATGACTATTTACTGTCGAACGTGAGCAAAATCTTTATATTACAGGTTGGTGAATGGGCAGCTTATAAATTTAATTATAGGCATAAAAAGTGGAAAGAGCACCCATCTCAAATGGTTTTTGACGTAGGTTGGGTCAGTAAACCTCCCTCATTTATAAACGTATCATAACAATCTCCTGGATAAAATTCAACCTTTTAACTTTGAATTTATTCATGAGTGGATTAAACAACAATGTAATTCAAATAATCATTTGATTTAAGGTCGATAAATTTCTAAATTACGCAATCCTTGCAACTTTCATTTTCAAAATCACGCCGTACTAATTATATATAAAGTAGGTATAAAATTCAGAATAAGAATTCAATTTTATCGTTGCTAATTACTACAAAATATTAATAGTACCCGTTTTACAGCTTAATAAATTTAGGAAAAATCTTAAGATTTCAACAAAACAACTGTATGGAGAATTGAACAGAATATTGACTTTTATTTTTCTGGCCTGTGGCCTGTGCTAAGCTCACTAATTATTTATATAGTGCCATTTTATAATTTAAACAAACATGGATAGCAATGTGTTTGCTCAACTGGTTAATAAACATTAAAATAAACAGTCTGCCAACTCGCAAACACACTTGGTCAACCAGAGGTTAAATAAAATATGAATTAATTATACTATTCGCAGGCATCAATGCATGTCGTCCTCTGGGAGAAAACATCCTCAATTCCTATAAAGAGAGGGGTACGGCAAGGTGGCACGATCTCTCCCAAACTATTCATATCAGCTCTTGATAACATCTTTAGACAAATGGATTGGATAAACAAGGGTATAAACATCAACGGCGAATATCTTAACCATCTACGATTCGCCGATGATATTCTTCTGATAAGCAATGACCCTGTGGAACTGCCAAAAATTATTACGGAATTGGACAACCATTCGAAATTGGTCGGATTAACGATGAACATCGGTAAAACAAAAGTAATGGCAAACGCATACACACATGTCAATATAACTCTCAACAGTCAGCCTCTAGAAAAAGTCGAATCCTACTTATACTTAGGACAGAAAATCACCACAGAAAAAGAGAACATGAGTGAAGAAATTTATCGGCGAATTAGATTATCCTGGGCAGTATTCGGCAAGCTGAACAACACCTTTGCATCAGGAATACCCAATACTCTAAAAAGAAAACTGTATGATCAATGTATTCTGCCTGTGCTCACCTATGGGGCTGAGACGTGGAGTCTTACGAAAAAACACGCTCAAAAATTATCCAGAGCACAACGAGCTCACGAACGAAGCATACTAGGCGTCAAATTAACTGATCGCAAACGTAACAAATGGATCCGAGAACAAACCAAAGTTACGGATGTAATGGAGAGGGTAGCCGAATTGAAGTGGAGGTGGGCTGGTCATGTGGCTCGAAGGACTGACTACTTTTAGAGTGGAGGCCTAGACTTGGACGCAGGAATGCAGGGAGACGATATTAAGAAAAGGGCAGGAACTCAGTGGAGGAGAAAAGCTCACAATAGATGGAAATTGTATGAAATGGGAAAAGCCTACATCCAGCAGTGGATTGAAAGAGGCAGATCGTGATCGTTATCGTGATAATTATACGTGATAAATGCTAAATACTATTAATAAGCATGCAAGAAGAAGAGAACGTTAGCGTAAACTGAACTGGGGGGGGGGGGGGGGGGCAAAAATGTGCCATCTTGTTTCAAAATGGAGACCTGAAACCAGGTTGATCTATAACTTATGAAATAGGCATTTTTAGGAAAAGAAGTTTCAGATCAAAGTTGTAGGACATCATATTTTGCAAATTTTATATTGCTACAGTTTTATTTCGATGAGACCAATAATAACAAAGATAATTAAAAAACTAAAATGCAATTTTAAGAAAATGTCATATATAAGCTACGTTTTGTGCGGAAAACTCCAGTCGGAGCTGACGGTAATTGCCTATTAGACTGGGGGACAGAAAATGTGTTATTACCCACCTGAGTGACTGAAGATGTTGTTCAGAACTGCTTCCAAAACACAATTTCAATGCCAAAGTCAAATGCTATGATGAGAAATGAGAAAAAATAGTTGCAAGGGTTTTATTAATTTTTTACACTTTCCTTTACCGCTATTCCAAACCATAGAAGCTCACTCATTTTCACAATCACGGCACTTGCACAGCGCTGTACACCTCATATTAGCAAGTTTACACTTGCATATTTTGAAATTGCAAATTTTGCATAAGCAATGCAATAAGGTCCACACAAGACTCTATCGATTGCAGTCCTTTAGGTTGAAATCGAGCCGTGAACGTGAGTGAAAATTTCCAGGGCGTGTGATTCACGCTTCACGTAAAATATTTAGTAACGAATAAAAGACTGCAGGGTGCTCCGCTTTCTCGTTGCCCGCCCATGTAGATGATCTAGAGCTCGAGCTGTGTGGCAGCCTGCAGCGACGGAGCTTCGCACCTGTGTTGTGTTGTAAATGTTGTGTCTACAGTCAATCGCGTGTCTGCGTCTGTAGAGGACCAAGTAGAACTGACTTTTAGTTTCTCGCTCCTCGAACGTAAAAGTACTTTTAAACCTAGGAATTAAAAGTGTTGCGTAGCAACATATATCGTCTTGTACTCGTATCAATAAGGGAAACGTCAATTCCAATGACAGTAATGAAGACGGTTGCAAGAAATGTTTTTGCGAGCAAGCATTATTTATCCCTTGTAAGCTATTGTAGTCTATTTTTATTTATTTAATTTTGTATCTGCTCTTGTGGTTGCAACATAACACGTAAATTATTTCACTTGCAAATTTGCAATAGTTCATTTTAGAGTTTTTAGTTCTGTTGCTGGTCTTTTATTGGTTTTAATTTGAACATTCTGTTCTATCTGAATTTTTATGTTCAAACAAAAGCTGCGGGTCGTGTCGTGAGTGGGGGGTCACGCCGTGAACGTGAGTGAACGGGAGCGTGAGCGTGCGTGAACGTAAGCAAGCTTGAAACGTGCGTGAATACTCACTCATGCGTCCATCTTTACTCTCCTTTTCCAACTCCACTTTTCTGGACTTGGAAGAATCAATTCTTTTAATGTGGACTGTCCCCAGCACAGCAGTACCCTGGTTGAAAACTTGAACATAGGACGTGTTCGTAAAGAACAGTTCCATCGACTGAACGACCTTTCTTAGTGAAAAATTCCTCTCGGCATTCGTTTACTGTTGAGTGTGAGGAGGATTTGTCGTATAGAAGAACAACAAGCATCTCCAATGTGCTCATTTCTGATTCCACCTCTACTGGGTTTTTTTACTTTGACTTTTGAAAAGTTGGTACACAGTCTGGTAAACTGTTGAATATTTCCTATGCTGATTTCTTTCCATGACCAGAGACAGCAGAAGTTAAGTCAGCTCCAGTGAAGGAATGGAAAAATGGCAACGCCTTAGCTTTTTCCTTCCCAAGTGACTCATAACTGTTGTGTGCTGGAATGTAGCGAAACTGTTCATCTGCCCACCTGCCCCAAAAGCTATCCACAGCTTCTCTAGTCGCAGGATGTCATAAAATGAAATTGCAGTATAACAACATATGTATCAACAGTTGCGTCACAGGTATGTAATATCATTTGGCTGTCAGCCTCCATGATTTCAGGGTTGGAGGTCTAGGTGTTGACAAGAGTTGCTACATAGGATATTACTTCCATTTCTAACAGTGACTTCCTTCGTAGTTTATTTATTTTGTAGCTGTTTCCAGACAACTGAAGACAGCAATCTGTTTTATTTTCATTTAGAAATAAAAAAATATTTCCAGTTTCTTTTCGGCAGTGACTTGGCGTCGAGCTCCTGTTCCACGAGCGGTTCTTGTTTCTGACTTGAGGATGTCTTCTGGGTATACTTCGAACACAACGTCCATTCGTTCACTGTGAAGAAGTAGTCTTATATACTTTTCGGCATAGTATTTGGAAGTCTTCACTTCTCCAGCACTGATGATATGAACCGTTGCGGGCCCATCAATAATCATAGCTGAGGCTTCACGTTTTTTTCTTCATCCGGATATTCGTAAAGTTTACTTAAGCATTGGAGGAAGTCTGATTTTGATTATTTTCTCAGATTTCCACAGTCGGACATTAATGGTGGGAAAGCCTGATTCTTATGTTTAAAGAACTGATTCAAGTTTGAGCTTCTGTGCTGGCATCCAATATAAAGTTTAGCAAATAGACTTGCGTCACTCTTTGCCTGTTTCAAAAGAGTTTTAGCCTTGTTTCAATCTTTGTTTGGTGGTTCTTTGAACTACATAAATTTGTTTTTCTTGATTGGGACAGATAGATGTTTCAACCGTTGGGAAACATAGGGCCGGTTTCAGAAAGCAATGTTAAGTCTGGTGTTAGCTAACATCGCGTCAAAGTGAACAAAATCGCATCAAATTTTGTTTACTAATGTATTAGTTACCATAAGCATTTGAGATTTGATTCGTTTTTGTTCACTTTGACGTCGCGTTAGCTAACACCAGACTTAACATTGCTTTCTGCAACCGGCCCTATATACTCTGTGATTATTTCCTCGCCAATCTTCTGCAACTTATACAGGTTTTAAACAGAATTTCTGCAATGTAGTTAGTTATAATATTTCTTAGGTCATAGGTTGAATCTTCAAAAGGATTTCCCGCTTTTTTAATTCAATCACTAAGTGTTTCACATCTAAGATGAACTTGCGTTGGAATAACGGTTCACTTTCATGGTCCTCTATAATCTTTGCAACTTCAGGTCCTGCTGCCATCCATCTTCGCAATGTGTCTGGGTTTTGAGTTAGTCCTATTGCCCCACCATCCCCCTTTACGATTGAATTTAGTGGTTCTTGGGGCTGATCAAGAGGCATAGGGCTTTTCAGTAATGTTAGCAGTAAATTTACCATCCGTCTAGATTTAAGTTGGAAAGGTTTTCGATGTCACGTAAGTGTAGTGCAAGCCACATGGAGTGATGAACTTGATCAAATGTAGAAAACCATTGGGCCATATTTCTTAAACTGGTAGTGTTCAAATTAGAAGTTGTCAGTGCTGTTGATAACTCCAAAAGGTGTTGTTGAAGCTGTAAAACTGTACTCCAGTACTTGAGGGACCGTGTTGTACTGCTTGCTAAACCAAGTTTTATAAGAAGTCGGATCATCTACATCCCTGCGACTATTGTATGCTTCTTTCATAAGACAGTAAAATATTGATGCAGTTACTTTAAGTATATAATGTGTTCTCTTTACATGAGAGGCAGTTAAGCAAGAGAATGCTCTTATCCGCCCCACTGAATTACATACATGGGTAAAGAAGGTATAGAATTTTTACATATGATAGTAGGAGTCGTTAGTAAACTATACGAGAGCACGATAGAGAAGAAATTAAACGAACAATTGAAGTAACTAGCAATGGACCTTGGTGCTTTGTTCTTGGTGGACTTGCGAGTGGCGGTCGACAGTGTACCGATACAGAAAATGGGTAGTCCAGCAAAAACAAGGAATAATAAAGTGTGTCGTAAAAATTAATAATTTAATATCATAAGAATTCAACACCAAGAAGGGACTATGGCAGGGATCAAGCGCTGAGTCCCTTATTGTTTATATCGATAATAGATGGAATATGTAAGGGCACAAGTAAAAAGAGCAAGAGGATGAGGATGAGGAACCCGCAACAAGTTTATGCGACTGAAATGATTTATGCCCATGGCTTAGTGGGTATTACTTGCAAACACCGAGGAAGATTAAAAAGTAATATGACCATTTGGAATAAAGTAATACAGACATATAACATGGAAATTAACATAAATAAAACGGAGATTATAGTAATAAATAAATCAGAGTAAATGTTAGAATAGATAGTAGTTCAGCACAAGTGGAAAATTTCAAATATCTGGATATGTAGATATGGAACCAGACAACTAGAGATTAGTGTCAAAATAAGAAATGCAAATAGACTTTTCCAAGCTCCGAACAAAATTTTATCAGGAAGAAGTTACCAAAGCCGACACTTTTAGCAGTGTTTACGGAGCTGTGATGATATGTGGTTGTGAATCATGGACGTTAGATGAAAAATCCAAGAGTAAGCTACGAGCGTGCAAAATGGGATACTCGAGAGCCACGGCAGGTATTGCCAAGAAAATCTGTATCATTGAGGACCGATTATATGTATATACAAATGATACGGTATGTGCACTAATACAAAACATTTTTATAATTTTGAATGTACGGGAAATAATCTGGAATAGTACTTACTGAACTTACCGTATTAATCTGTCTACGGGGTATCTCCATTTCCTTACATATTGTCTACGGATAGTTTAGTCTACGACAAGAGCTGTATATTTGCATACAATAAATTTAAACCCCTTTTCAACTTTACAAGAATTTGGTATATAAATTTTTTTTTATTAGAATAAAGAAAAATGTGACTTAGCGAAGCCCTAACCGTATATATAGTATGAAAAATTAATTTTAGAAATCAAAACCTCTTACCGTCAAGAATAAAGAAACCACTTTTATCATTTATTTTAAAACTATCTGGACTTCCCGCATTTTCTCCTTAAGCTTTTGTGTCTGGAAGATGTTTCCATGCAGAGTAAATGATACGGGAATATCTCATTTTTCATAAGTAGGCGTTTAACGTAGAAGCACATCTTCCACTAGATATATCCTTTCGTTAATTTCGAGCCCTTTCGAGTTTGGAGTAGCATTTTTAAAATTCACCAAACATTTGTCTTCCATTTGATCCCCATAAATTGCATATTTATGAAAAATCGTAGATTTTTTAAAGCGTCTATTGGTATTTCTTGTGAACATGTTGTATTGATATTTATATTGCAAACTGATGATAATCTGATTGATATATATTCTTGGTAATGGTGTTTTAGGAATTTTGGTTGGTTCAATACGATATAAACGAATGTGGAAAACACTAAAATTCCTTTTTATTTACGTTAGAACACAAATTGCAAACACATAAGATTACGTCTATATGTTTGAAATACAAATACATATACGAACCGCGAATTACGTCGTAGCGAATACCGAAATGTAATTTGGTAGTTAGAGGCTAAGGAAAATGACCCGCGCCCTCGTTTAGGCCAGAATGACACAAGACGGATGAAGAAACAATGATCTGAAAGCCGGGCACAGGCTGAGGGTTGAAATCTTCACTTTCGCCTGCTCGAGTTTATGGTCTTATTGTCCAGCAGGGTTGACTCTCACTTTCCTTTGGTCTATTGTTATTCGATTCGGACGTTCGTTCGTTTATTGCTGCCTACGGTTGCGTCTATTCCGTGACGCAAAGGGGGTAGACGGAAATCATCCTGTGATGATCCGGAATGCCTGCTGTTTACAGACTGTAGCGCGACGTTTGGAAGGTTCGTTATATTCATTGCGTGATGATATTATTCAAATATGGCGTTTATGAGATCTCTTAACTGCAAGCACACAATCGATTTTTACACTTTCACTAAAACCGCCGCACTCCGATTTTTCACTTTTACTAGTGTTATCGGCGGCATTTTTACGATTCTAATTGCGAAGGGTAATTCCTGACGTTTGCAGGCAGTATGGCACCGCTCCGCTACAGTGTTATTGTCAGTAGATTTTTGGATTTTATCAGAACCGCCGTAATACTCTCCAGTGGCATCTGTTACTTGTTCACTACCACTGGCCATGCCTTGAACAAAGTATTTATTATGAAAAATGAAATAACCACAGAGACCAAGTTAAAATATACATTAGTGTGGACGTTCCAATTTTGATACATGGATGCGAAACCTGGACTATGAATGTCGCCGCGAGAAGTAAAATTCTTGCGTCTGAGATGCGATATTTGAGAGTAATAGCAGGCGTGACTAGAAGGGATCATATTCGTAATACAAGTGTATGCGCAGACAGTTGAAGCGGATGGGACATATGGTTAGAATGGACAATGGTAGAACTGTGAAAAGTATATGGAAAACAAGAACCGATGCAAGAAGCTGAGGCGGACCAGCCAAGACATGGAACCCAGAGACACAAAAATCGGTAGCAAAAAGAAACAAGAACTGGAGAGAAGCCGAATGTCTGGCCCGAGATAGGAAACAGTGGAGAGAGTTATGTTTCCACACCTCTACACCGTCAGATTGTAGTATAGGACAAAAGTTTAGCGTTCTTTAGATCTACTATATTGAAATTCCCCAGCTGATATATTTCTGTTTTCACTTTTAGAATGTTCTAACCAGTGAGTTTCTCATTATTACTTTACTCATTTAACTATACCGCATTCTTTATATCATGCTTAATAATACTATCTTGGAGAACTATTATTTATTAGAATATTTTCAAGGTTAGTAATTTATGATCTTTTTCTTCCCAAAATTAGATCGGTGGTCTGTTTTCGCATCCAAGTTTAAATTTTGATTTTTATTCATGGTGTTCCAGTGTTTCTGCAAATTTTTAGTTTGTAAATTATAGATTCTTTTGGATATCTTGCCTCATCCACTCTATGTGCGTTTGCACCAAATCTACTAATAATTTTCCTCTTTCTTGGTTTTCCCAATGCTTTTGAAGTCTTTTGAATTTATAAATTATAGATTCTCTTGGTTATCTTCCCTCTTCCGTTCTGTATACGTGTTGCACTCAAGGCTACTAATAGTTTTCCTTATTTCAAAATTGGTCTGTTCCGACATCAATACTTAATTTTTGATTCTTATTCTTGGTCTTCCAATGATTTTGCTATCTCTGGGTTTCTAACTTATAGCTTCACTTGATAATGTTTCCTTTTCCATTCTATGTACGTGTTGCATCCAAGGCTACTAATAATCTAACTCTTTCGAAAATTATATTGATGGTCTGTTCCAGCCTGAAAGCTAAAGTTTTGATTCCCATTATTGGTCTTCAATGCTTCTGCAACCTCCGAGTTTGTAATTTATAGCTTCTCTTGATATTTTTTTCTCTCTTCCATTCTATGTTACGTGTCGCACGCAGGGCTACTAATAATACTTTTTTTTCAAAATTTGATAAACGGTCCGTTCCGGCATCAATGCTTAAGTTTTGGTTCTTATTATTGGTCTTCCAATGAGTTTGGTACCTCTGTTGACTATTGCATACATCTGTCGAACGATGTCATTTGACCAATGATCGCACTCTCTTTTTGAACTTTCAACCAATCAAAAATGGCTTGCGTCGATAATTATTGTTATATAACAACTTATCGGTAATACTCCACCTTACTCATTAAAATGGTAATTCGTTAGTTTTTTTAATCGATTCAGGCAATAGTCACGCAAAATATATTGCGTGTATAGTACCAGCAAGTCACGATGCACTTAATACATTACTGTTGATAATCTTCCCTCTTCCATTCCATGTGTGTTGCACCCAAGGCTACTAATAATCTTCTTCTTTTCATAATTAAACTAATGATCTGTTCCAGCATCAATGCTTAAGTTTTGATTTTCATTCTTCGTCTTCCAATGCTTCTGCTGCCGTTGGGTCTGTGATTTACAGCTGCTCTTGATGTATGTGTTGCACTCAAGGCTACTAATAACGTACTTACAACACTAATAAAATCGTGGAGAAGACTAAAGGGTTTTATTGCATCTTACTAACAATCTTCTTTTCAAAAATTAGACCAATAATGGATTCCGACATGAGTTCTTAAGCTTTAAATCCCATTCTTGACCTTCCAGTGCTCCTGCGACCTCTGGGTTTGTAACTTATAGCTCCTCTTAGCAATCTTCTCTCTTCCATTTTATGTACGTGTGCACCCAAGGCTACTAATAATCTGCCTCTTTCCAATGGTCGGTTGCGGCATCAGACCGTTAAATTCTCATTTTTGGGCTTTCAATGCTTTTGCGACCTCTGGGTTTCTGACTTACAGTTTCACTTAATAATGTTTTCTCTTCCATTTTTTGTACGTGTTGCACCCAAGGCTGCTAATAATCTTCTTCTTTTAAAAAAATAGAGCAATGGTCTGTTCCATCATGAAAGTTTGATTCCTATTATTGGTCTCCAATGCTTCTGCAACCTTCGAGTTTGTAATTTATAGCTTCTCTTTATAATCTTTCATCTTCAATTCTATGAACGTATCGCACCCAAGCTACTAATAATTTTCTTGTTTTCAAAATTGAAGCAGCATCAATGATTAAGTTTTGATTCTCATTCTTAACCTTCCAATGCTTCTGCTGCCTCTGGGTTTGTAATTTACAGCTTCTCTTGATAATTTTCTTTCTTTTATTTTATGTATGTGTTATACAGCCAAGGCTGCCAATACTCTTCCAAGACCAATGGTCTGTTCCGACACCAATGCTTAAGTTTTAATTAATCATCCTTGGTCTTCCAATGCTTCTTCTGCTTCTGGTTTGTAATTTACAGCTTCTCTCGATAATCTTCCCTCTTCCATTATATGTACGTGTTACACCCAAGGGTACTAATACTCTTCCAAGACCAATGGTCTGTTCTGATATCAATACTTAAGTTTTGATTCTCATTCTTGGCCTACAATGCTTCTGCAACCTCTGAGTTTGTAATTTATAGCTTCTCTTGATAATCTTTCCTCTTGCATTCATTCATGTACGTGTCGCACCCAGAGCTACTTATAATATTCTTTTTTCAAAATTGAACCAACGGTCTGTTCCGGCATCAACTCTCAAGTTTTCATTCTCATTCTTGGTCTTCCTATGAATCTGCTACCTCTGGGTTTGTAATTTACAGCTTCTCTTGATAATCTTCCCTCTTCCATTCTTTGTATGTGTTGTACCCAAGGCTACTAAACTCTTCCAAGACCAATGGTCTGTTTCGACATCAATGCTTAAGTTTTGATTCTCATCCTTGGTCTTCCCATATTTCTACAACCTCCGGGTTTGTAATTTATAGCTTCTCTTGAATATCTTCCCTCTGGCATTCTATGTGTTGCACCCAAGGCTACTAATAATCTTCCTTTTTCCAAAATTGGACCAATCATCTGTTCCGGCATCAGTACTTAAGTATTGATTCTCATTCCTGATCTTCCAATGATTCGGCAACTTTTGGGTTTCCAATTTATAGCTTTTCGTGGATATAATCTCTCTTGAATTGTATGTACGTGTTGCACCGAAAGCTACTAATAATCCTCCTCTTTCCAAAATTAGACCTATAGTCTGTTCCGGCGTCAACGTTTAAGTCTGGAGTAGTATTTTCATGTTCATTATTACTTGTAAAGGTGTCCCAAGACTATTGGTGTACTGTTTTTATTATATTTTTATAGATATTGTATTTGTTAATATAACTTAAGGTTTCTGGAGTTTGCGGTATTGCGAAAGATGTGCGTTATCTGCTTTTTGTTTTTCAACTACTGTTGTTGATAGCTCCTCGTTCTAGATGTTTAGTCCTTTTTTATGTTTGCATTTTATTCTTGAACCAAGTACCTACGTTATTTTTTATCTTTTCCAAGATGTTTTTAATATTTTTCTTTGCTTCTTCTACATCTTGCGCCGTCGGGTTTTCTTATGTATATGGTGTTATTATGCTTTGGTATAGAGATCTGATACTCTCATATTGTCATAGGTACGCTTTGTCGCAGGAAAATCTTCTCCGGTGCGAATAAAGATTGTTCAATTTCAACCTTTTTTGGTTGTTTCGTTGTGTCATCTTTCAACTTTTCAAAAATTGGCCACTTCTTCTTTTTCGTATTCTATAGAACTCAGTTCGAAAGAAGTATAGTGAATTACATTAAAAAACATTGTTAGTGTATTATTTCCACCATTGTAGTGTTCGATATTATATCTAGTCTTTACTAAGAAAAATATTCATAATTTTAAACTCAATCGATATGTGTATCGTATCTTCAAGCTTTTTATCAGATTCATCGCATCAGTGTTGTCAACGCCGCTTCATATAGTTTTTATTCATTGTATGCTATGGTGGTTACACATTATTTATAACCACATGTTACAATAATTTGTATTTACTTCTTAATCGAACAAGTTGTTGCTATATTTCGATACCACAGAAGAGATGATTTAAATATAACGCGATTATCAACATTTTTTACTGAAACCAGGTAAAGGATATGGCCCTCTAGCTAAGATTCTCAGTTTTCACTTTATTGAATCTTAAAAATACCAATATAATTGGAGAAGCATCGCTCAGTGGAAGGAAGCTTTTGCTGACATACTGCGAAATGCCAGGTGAAACGACGTACTGATGTCACCGATGATCTAGCAAGCTATTGTTTTGCAATTAAGTTTAGTTTCACAGATAGGCAATTAAAGAAATACTATTAAAATGGCAAAAACGAATTGGCTTGTTATTTGTCTTTACTTCTGACTGGTGGTAGTCGGGTTAATATCCAGCTCAACCCACAACAAAAATGGATCTCAAGTGTGAATTTAGATATTTTTAAAACGAATCTAAAATCGTCGGTTAGCTACATCAGCACAAGGTGATGCAAGACAATCACGCCTTGCAATTAGTGTTACATTTTACAAATTGCCCAAGTCTAAAATTAACCGTGACAGAACACACCGATTTAAATTTTAGTCGATTTGATTAATTGAATAATGGCAGCCTTCGAATATCTTCACAAACCTGCCCAAGCCTTTTTTTGTACAAATTATTGTTTATTTGTAGGTAATAGTCCACTGTCTGCTTGATGACTATTATGATTAGTTGAGACTTAATACAAAACAATAAACCGCATAAATCCCAGAAAAATAATTCTGCACGTCACTATTACTAGGTGTTTGTAAATCGCTGTACAAGCTGTATTGGAGAGAAGTTTTTTTTTTAAATATATTTTCACATATTTTAAACCGGCTGTAAAAATGGTTTTCCTGAAGTAAACTTTGCCTTACGAAAAATTTTAATAACAAGCCATTAAAACTACTTGACAACAGAAATATATTGTTAAAATTTAGGCAAAAAACAACGAATTGGGCGCTGTAATCGTTGACTGTCAAATTAATAAATCTTATATTGTGAGTTTGCTAACACGTTTAGTTTTATGAATTATACATATAGCTATGCTTTCAAAGAACTCTTCAGAACGGAGCAACGTTTATAAAAATATAGTATTTTTTGTAATTGTCACTTATCTGTCGTTTCCTGATTTTCAGTTGCTTCAAGAGAGATGATCTTGAAAGTTTTCAAATTCATGGTTATACACTCATGGTATGGCAGAAATATATTTTAGTCCATATTAAAGCCCCAGATATAAACGTATGTTGTGCCCTGCGTCTCTGCGTCACCTTTAATCGACACCGATCGGGCGTATTTTGTCTGCCAGCGGTTCTGTTGGCGGTGTATCATTTATAACGCAGCCACAAGCAAGCACGCCTTCGTAGGCCAGCGGTTATAAAGCGTCTGACTCGGATCCCACAGGTTCGAATCCCACTGACTGCAAGTTCGCATTACTAACTGTCTTTTTACTGTTTCAGTATTATTCGCAGCATTAAGATATTTTTATCTTAATACATAATTTTGAACACCCTTACGATTTCTATATCAAAAAATTTTAAAATATTTTCTTCTGTAACTGTTTTATTTAATAATCAATTTTTAAAATGCAAAAAACTTTTAATTTAAATACAGGCCACCTACGTGGTATGCTCAAAAGTTAGTATAATTATATTTTTGTGTAGAAGTATGGCGAAGTATAATTCCTGGTAAAATTTTACTTCCTGAAAAGCGATTGGCTGTGTATTTATCCTTTTGCTGTAATAGGCAACCCACAATACAAAGTATATTTGCCTCCTTGATACTATTTTATCACTAGTAGCTTGACACACCTTTCATTAGGAGCGAGGAGAGGGGACCATCCTCAACAGTTTTACTCTCGAAGGGTTTCTGATCACCTTCTACTACCTACCACTTTCACTCTTTCTTCTAGACTGGGTGGTTTTTCTACTTTCGGGTTCGTTTTCCAGTCTCTCCTCTACACCACCCATCCAAGACAAATTCTTCAGTATGATTGTATTGATTATTTGAATCAGAAGTAACAGTAGCTACAGTAGCAGAACAGCAGTATAGAGTTCCTATATACTATTTAGGTAAGAGTTATGAATTAAACTTCTCACATATCAATTCAAGAAGCCGGGTAGCGCAATTGGATAGCGCTAGGCTTGCTAGTAAGCAAGTCCTCGGTTCGAATCCCGCGGGGGGCGGAATTTTTCCGCAGCCTTGTCGATTGGAATCGGGCTCGGTGTGACCATTCACAGTTGGGCACCAAACTAACTGTATTCAGATCCACAGACCTAAGAGTTAGAGTAGCAAGGTCAACACATCAACATGACACACACTTCACACAATGGTTGCTGTGCAAGCACAAAAAAGGCGCGCTCCAACTTTGTATCCCGAATCCGGGGCAAGTTGAGCATTGTACCTCCAGTTGCAAGCACATAAAGCACCAGCCTCTACACCAAAAAAGGTAAAAACGAGGTTACCGATAATACATACAAATACATATCAATTCAAAACTGTCAAAGAAATCATAAATTTAGTATTACGAGTTGTACAGGGTACTACTATACATATTTTAGTGGAACAGAAATTCCATACCATAGCCATGAGTAGATTCCAGTTGATCGTCACATATTCGTTAATCATATTTTTTTCTGTCCTTAATTTTTTGAGCAGGATTTTAAGATAAATTCTTGTTCAGAATGCTCAATATTTTGACAATCAAATTTCATAGTATATCATTCAATTGACATTGTCATCGCAACCAACATGCGTCTGCTCAACTCTTATCTAAATATTATATAGAAGCTAGCACAGATCCCTGTACTAGTAAAATATGTGCCATTGCCGTTAGATGGCTCTACCAATCGCAGACGATGCAGCGTGACGGACTCACATAGCTTCACTGGCACAATACCTATGCACATGGTTTTCACGTTAAAAAAAGTTTCAGGTCATACCAGTATTGTGTGTGTGTGTGTGTGTGTGTGTGTGTGTGTGTGTGTGTGTGTGTGTGTGTGTGTGTGTGTGTGTGTGTGTGTGTGTGTGTGTGTGTGTGTGTGTGTATGTGTATATTTATAACAATCCGCTTAGCCTTTATAGTATCATATACTTAAAGACTACTGTGAAAATACTCATTGCATATATGCAAATAACTAGCGTCGACTGAAAAGGTAATACACCAACCACTTGCATCGCTAGCTGTCGGCGTTGCTATGGAAATAGACGACGCTGACCACTGCGCATCTTTCCTTCAACGTGTCATCAACATCTAGATGTTTAATTTGTCATTACAATGATTACCTTATTGGGCCCAAAAATATGTTTATTAGATTTGTCGTTTTGTTGATTTTAGAATTGATATTTGTTTATACATTCTTATTTCATAAAGTACACGTTATTTATATATTTATGTTTCGAATACTTTTTGCGCATTTCGATATGCATTTCCTTTTGAACCTTTTACTTCGGTACTACCCGCCGAAGTATTATTGTATTATTTAATGCAAAGAACTGAAACGATTTTATGTGAGATTGGTTGCTGTTTTTATGTATCTTTCGATTCGTATTCTGGTAACTACCTAACAGACGTTAAGCGGTTGCATAACTGCTCTGTAAGAGTGGTGTAGTCGTGAGTTCAATTCTCAGTCCGGGCAAGATTTTTTAAAAGTTATCCAATGATGCGGATGCAAATTTCTATCGCTTATCAGATTTAAACTTGAAATGCCACATTATCGGCGCTCTTTTCCCCATCCGCACTCTTCGCTTCGGTATTTACAATCGCCGATTCGTTTTTAAACCGATTTTATCCGTATGGGCTTTGCAATAATTAGTTCTTCTCTCACATATGCCGCCATCATATAAATATCACAATATGATACCGGCCATACCACATTGAAAGCTGTGTTTTAAGAAATTACGAAGACTACGTGTGCCTTAAAGAACGTACATCCCAAAGAGCGCATGGCAAAAACCGCTCCATCCCAACACTATGCCAAGTATCGATAAGGAGCTTACACTTTCTCATATTGCCTTCTCATTAATCTTCAGTCCTTCCGTCTCCACCTGTTCCGTCTTTATCGCATCTTCGTTTCTCAATAATCGTGGCATCACGATCGCTTGTTGTAGTTTTCCATCTTTTTCTGTCTTCTGCTTCTCATATATTTGAAGATAGTG
Source organism: Agriotes lineatus (assembly GCA_940337035.1). NCBI lineage: Eukaryota > Metazoa > Arthropoda > Insecta > Coleoptera > Elateridae > Agriotes > Agriotes lineatus. The sequence goes on from OW679203.1 coordinate 62,048,163, forward strand.
GGTGGCCCGCGATTTTCTTGGTATGGTGTCACCAACCTGACGGAAATTTTTCTCTAGTTCTTCTTCCTTTCACCTTACATTGAACAACTAGTTATTCCGTGTTGCTTTTTCGAGCATATTGCCTGGTATTTTGACTTCTTCCCCTGGTTTTCTAGGTTTCTCATTATGCTTATAATTTTACATTTTCTCCCATTAATAATCAGTTCCTTCATCTCCACCTGTATTTCCCTTCTCCTTCCTCGTTGTATCTTTATTTATGAAGAATCGTGACATAATGGTTGTTTGTAGTGATGGACCAACTTTTTGTATCTCCATCTGTTTTCTGCTTCTCGGATACGTAAACATAGCGATTGGCCCGTGATTTTCTTGGTGTAACCAACCTGACGAGGTTCTTTTTCTAGGTCTTCTTCCTGCCATCTTACATTTATGAACTAGCTTTTCTGGTTACTTCTTCTAGCATCCCAAGCTTTCTAATTTCTTCTCTTTGGTTTTCGTAGTCTCTAATTATGCTTATAAATTATATATCCTCCCATTAATCACCAGATTTCTCGTCTCCAACTGTTCCGCCCTTATTGTTCTTCGTAGTATCTTTAATTCTAAAGGATCATGACATGGTGGTTGCATGTAGTGGTGGACCAACGTTTTCAATCTCGGTCTGTCTTTTGCTTCTCGCAAGCAATTGGCTTGCACATGATTTTCTTGATATGTTGTCACCAACCTAACGAGGATTTTCCTCTAGGTCTTCTCCCTGGTTTTCCAGGTTTCTCATTATACTTATAATTTTACAATTTCTTCCCAATACTCTTCAGTTTCTCCGTCTCCACCCCTTTCGCCCTTGTTTTAACTTTATGTTGAAGTACGATATTTATCTATATTAAGCAATCGTACGAGTATTACTTCTGCTAATTTTATTAATTGATGTTGCCGCCATGTTTGTATTCATTTGTTGTACCCTCATATGAGCCTGATTTAGTATTTATTATCTTTTATCACTTTATAAAGTGAATCTATATCATTTTATCAGCTGGTTAAAAACCGAACCAAGGCCTAATTCCCCCTTTAAGTACATATATGACGTGACTTATGACTTTTTGATATGTAGTGTTGAAGAAAGTTTACTCAGTTTTTTAGGTTTGTAGAAGGTTTTCCACAAGATGGGTACGGAGAACGTTCTCAAACAATCAAAAACTTATCTGGGTGATGAATTTTCACGCCAATTTGATCTTTTTGACATGGATCCGAATAATTTTTTGACACAATTTGTAACTATGGATAAAACCTGGGTTCAACTCTTGTATCCATACCAGTGTTGTTTGGGAGTGAAACTGGATCGATTGAGTCGAATCTTTTGCACGTTTATAGCCTAGTTGCGTAAATACGCTGCTATTACGCGCGACAGATCTTTAGTCCAGGGGATACCACGTGCAAGACAATGAGTTAATATAATATAGTATCGTTGTTTGGATACGAAGTAAATGAATAACCCTTGTATAGAAATTTAAATAAAAGCCAACATTTGTTGTGGAAACACGTGATTTGATTCAAATTCTGAGTAAATGTTATTTGGCGTACTGCTGTCCTGTTATTGGTTTATTACCTTCCATGTGGAGAACTAATCATCTTGATTTCAATGCCTCGCTATTTCATTGAAGAAAAAAGATACGGAAAACTGAAAAGGAATGTAGTAATCAGAGTGATAGTTCTCTTCACAAGAATAATTACTATATTTCCAAGCTTGTTTCCAGGAAAACTGAAGGAATGTCTGGGAAGTTTTCATTTTCCAATTACGAACGGCAATGTACGGTCGATGTCGGTTAGATGATTGGAATTGTGGTCTAAGTAAATTATGTTTTCAAAGTTTTTGGTGATCATGTCGAAAGTGAAAGTTTTTATTGGGGGCCTGGTCACTGCCGACTGCCCACAACGCCAAAGACCAAATATGCCCACATTGCCGAAAGATGAGGAGGGACACTACGACGAACGATGGTTACATCGCCTAAAACTGTCCAGGGATACAGCGCCTCAAGATGTGCAGAGACACTACGCCGAACGATGCCCATATCGCCGAAACTGTCCAGGGACACTACGCCGAAAGACTCCCACATCGCCGAAAGATGTGGAGGGACACTACGCCGAATGATGCCAACATCACTGACCTGTCCACATCGCCGAAAACTGTCTAGGGACACTACGCTGAAATATGTGGAGAAACATTATACGGAACGATGTCCACATCGCCTAAAATTGTTCAGAGACACTAAGCCGAAATACATGGAAGAACACTACGCCGAATGATACCCACATCGCCTAAAACTGTCCAGGGATACTACGCCGAAAGATGTGCAGAGACACTACACCGAACAATGTCCACATCCTAGAAAACGGTCCAAGACACTACGCCGAACGATGCCCATATCGCCGAAACTTGTCCAGGGACACTACGCCGAAAGATTCCCACATCGCCGAAAGATGTGGAGGGACACTACGCCAACATCACTGAACTGTCTACATCGCCTAAAACTGTCTGGGGATACTACGATGAAATATGTGGAGAAACACTATACGGAACGATGCCCACATCGCCTAAAACTGCCCAGGGATACTGCGCCGAAAGATGTGCAGAGACACTACAACGAAAAATGTCCACATCCTCGAAAACTGTCCAAGACACTACGCCGAACGATGCCCATATCGCCGAAACTTGTCGAGGGACACTATGCCGAAAGATTCCCATACGCCGAAGGATGTGGAGGGACACTACGCCGAATGATGCCCACATCGCCTAAAACTGTCCAGGGATACTGTGCCGAAAGATGTGCAGAGACACTACACCGAACAATGCCCATATCCTCGAAAACTGTCCAAGACACTACGCCGAACGATGCCCATATCGCCGAAGCTTGTCCAGGGACACTACGACGAAAGATTCCCACATCGCCGAAAGATGTGGAGGAACACTACGCCGAATGATGCCAACATCACTGCACTGTCCACATCGCCGAAAACTGTCTAGGGACACTACGCTGAAATATGTGGAGAGACACTATACGGAACGATGTCCACATCGCCTAAAATTGTCCAGGGACACTAAGCCGAAATACATGGAAGAACACTACGCCGAATAATACCCACATCGCCTAAAACTGCCCAAGAATACTGCGCCGAAAGATGTGCAGTGACACTACACCGAACAATGTCCACATCCTAGAAAACGGTCCAAGACACTACGCCGAACGATGCCCATATCGCCGAAACTTGTCCAGGGACACTACGCCGAAAGATTCCCGTACGCCGAAGGATGTGGAGGGACACTACGCCGAATGATGCCCACATCGCCGAAAACTGTCCAGGAACGCTACGCTGAAAGATGCCCATAACGCCGAAAGATATCCAGGACACTACGCCGAAATATGCCACCATTGTCGAAAAACATGAAACGCCAAATTTTGTAAATGGATACAATGCCGTCTGGACACAACGCCGACCGTGGACACAACGACCGTCTGAAGGGTTCAAAGATGCTGTGTATTGTTCTGGTTGGTTTAGGTTAGTTGCAGCCTTTGATCGTGTTTTACTTCAAACCGTCGGCATTGTGTCCATCCACAAAATTTAGCCTGTCATGCTTTTCAGCAATGTGGGTATCGTTCGGCGTAGTGTCCCTTCACATCTTTCAACGATCTGAGCATCTTTCAGCGTAGTGCCCGTGTACATTTTTCGATGAGATGGGCGTGGTTCGGCGTAGTGTCCCTCCTAATCTTTTGGCGATGTAGTCATATTTGGCTATCGTCGTTGTAGGCATTCGACGAACTGTCCCTTCCATTGTTTTGCTGCGCTGTTATGTTTTCTTTGTATCGCTAAAGCTTTAATCATATAACAACTGAAGATGGTTGTTGTGTGAGTTGTTCTTTTTATAAACTTTTATAAAAATATAAAAATTATTCACTAAATCGTTTAGAAGCAGTAGATGTGGCTTAGGATAAAAAAACTTCTGGTTCTGGACCAGAATGGGTGAGTATGATCTTCACTTACTGCAATGGGCACAAAAATTTTGGTGTATACTTAACTGTGAATCCGGATTTGACAACCGTGAGATCTTAATCCCTAATCTTCTTCATAGAGGACAGGTCAATGTCCCTGCAATGGGGATGTTAATAACAAAGCTGGCGACGACGAATAATCTTTTAGACACCTTTAATTTATTTCAATTGTTTCCAAAACGATATCGCTTGTTTAATCCCTCTCCTTAGTTTCTTCCATCTTGTCAGATAGTGGGTAATTATGGATTTCACTCATTTTCTTCCTGTTTCGAAGTTGTTCGTCTTAAAGTCTTAAACTTCACCTGCCATCTTTAACTTCACATCTAACGGGTTGGTAACCTCCCTCGCCTAGGTTTTTCATTAGGCTTTACTTGTGCTATCGCAAATTTTTCCAAGTTTTTAATTATTTCTACGTTGTATCCACAATATTTCAAGCAATTTTTGCCGGATCCACATTCATCTATCAACTGGCGACCTGCTGTACGGGTTGTCCGTCTTAATAACACCTTTATCATCCCTTAAATTAGTTTCAGAAAATCATGATCGATTCGATGGATTCTTGTGAAACAGTTCTTTCTATACAATTCATGTATCCATGTGACAAGCAGTAGACTATATTTTTATATAGATTTATATTCAACATTATTTATATAACTGTAATTATCTATCTGGCAATTCCATTGTCATCTGCGATTTAACTTAATTGAAAGGTAAAAGTGGTTGTTTCGAGGTATCCATTTCCCGATTTGAAAAAAGCAGAGTGCAACAGCCTCGACCTGAAACTGCACCGACGTCGTCTAACCTATCGCACATTAAATCATTACTTAAAATTATGATTAAAGTGTGACTGACACATGCAGCGACTTCTTCAATTAAATAATGCCTCATCTCAATTGAAAAATTGCAAGCAGTTCCTCCGCGCGCTCGAGACGCAGCTGCTCTCTTCTTTTTCCTTCCCATTTAACTCAACCGGTGCCTAGACGCTCTCCAGCTCCGTCCTAACTTAAGTCGTTTCGTCGCCCAACAATCGCACATCTCAGTCTTAAATTGTGAACTTCAGTCGGTGCAGGGCTTCCAGAGGTGATCTGGCCCCAACTTCGGAATCTTTTGGGTGGCTAAGGCATGGAAATATGTCGATGATGAACCGCGCGGGTGTTGCGGAAATGGGGGAGGACGCCGTGTCGGAAGCGCACTTTGGGGAGGAGGACTACGCGGCCGTGGACAAGGAATGGGAAGAGTTCAACAAGCTGCTCCAGCATCGCGGAAAGGAGCGGCGGGCGCAGGCCTTCTATCCTTGTCCTCCCCCGGAGGAAGACGAGGATGTTAATTTTGTAAGCAGATTGATTTTTGTGCTTTGGCTTTTGTACCCGTCCATTTTGACACAATCCGCAGTCCACACGTCAGTTGCTAAAAAGGATATTGAATAATCTGGTGCAATTTTCGACATTGTGCGACTTGTATTCGCCAATTTAAGACGGACGAACAGTTCACCTTCTTGCTAGCTGTTGTGATCTATTTCATTCTTTCTTTTACATTTTCTAATTCGCTTATTTTGCCCGAAAACTAGATCTAACGATTCGATAAATCTAAGGTTCGCTAAAGTAGTAGGATTTAAATTAACAAAGGCTGAAAATACATTGCTTAAATCTAAAGGGTTGTACCTCTTTTGGCTGTTGTCCAGCAATTCGACTGTAAAAGAGTTTGGATGAAGTTCAAGTTCAAAATGTATTTCTTACTAGCCCACCTGGTTTCCTGTTGCACTGTGGGCACTTCTAGCTCACTGTGTACAAGAAGTTCTGGCTTTAAAAATTCCTGTTTTATGAATTCGCGTCTTCAATGTGAACTGTGAGAGGTATTTCAAATATCCCTCCAGGTTGTGCTGTGCGCGTGTGTTGTTGCGCGTTTAGGCTCATTCCAATTTCCGGTACGCAGTGAGTAACCACGCTGATTCTGTTTGCACGTATAGGAAATTAATTATGATTTGACCAATTCCCACTTTATAAAAGAGTGATCCGAGTGAAATAATTGGTTGTCGTGCACATTTAGATTGAAATCGCAACGGTTTAACCACCCTATATACTAGAAATTTACCTTCAAGTGATACCTTAGATCTTCTGACAATAAGGCACTAAAGATGATGCTGCTAGTTTAGCCTTCTCCCCAGGTGCACTCCTAGATAGCGCATGTTCCTTTTCTTAAGATGCGTTCCTGGATGTTGCCCAAATCGTCTTGCTTCTCTGATACATATCTCCGGATTTCACTTCTTCCGATCTGCAGAAGTTGTTTTGTGTAGCACATAGGGTTATCAGCAGCAAAGAGCAAGTAAAGCACAGGTCTTAAGACAATACCCTGGGGAACGCCTATTGCATCTGATGAAATTTAGTTGATAGCAAGGTGTAGGGAGTTTGTATAGTAACCTTTGTTGTGTGATACTGTATCAAAAGCTTGTGTAATGTTTACAAATGTATTTTCAAATATTTATTTGCAATTTCTACTGCCTGATGCACATGTTGAGCTCTGGTTTAAGTCTCCGAAAGGATACGTTTTCAAATGGCTTTGATGATATGGTCAATAAACTGATTCGCTTATACGATGTAGCGTTTTCCGCTGGCTTTGCAGGTTTAGTAATTAGAATACTTTGTGCAACTTTCCATTGGAGTGGAAAGTGCTCAAACTTCAGAATTGCATTAAAGATTTGAGTTAATACAACTAACATCTTTCAGGTAATTGCTTAATAACATGTTCATCTACTAAATCAACACCAAGCATTTTTTTGAGTTTAAATTATTTCGTATCATACGTTTAACGTCAGAGATTTCAATGGTTTCTATGAGAAGGCCATTTAGTATGGAGTTTCGAAGTGATTAGTTCCTCTTCGCATGAAAGATCTGAAGAAAATGCTTTTGTTTTCCATATTTTCAGTGAATTTTGCTGAATTCTTCACTTCTTCACCATTTGATCAGAACATTAAATCATTCTAGTACATTACATTTTGTGGAAATTATAATACCTCGAAGGTTCTCTTTCTAAATCAATAAGTATTAGCTTGAACCAAAAGAAGTCAGCTAATTAAACGGTATCCTATTAATACGTATAATGTACATCTGCCGATTTCTTGTAATAGAGAAAGCTGTTGCGTTTTGCTGTATTATTATTTTTAACACCAGAGAAAAATAGTTACTCTTGTTCAGTGAATGCAAATTCAAAAGAAAGTGGTCCATCTTAATTCTGTTTACAATAATGGAAATTGCAATAGATTTCATAAAACAATCTGGTCTTGTAAACAAACTCCTTACAAGGCCGTGAGCATGATATCAATAGTTCTACAGAAGATTTGAAAACTAGAGAGAGACCAGATATAAGACATGACATAATTAGGCGGAGCTAGCAAAACTGTTACAAGTTTACTCTTAATATAATAATAATGTCTATTTGACCAAGCAACCAGGGGTCGTTTTATGAATGAATAATCTGATGATTCATCGTTTTGCAATTTCGTACAATAATTAAGACCAGAAAAACTGTTCTTTTTTTCTAACATTAATTTGAGTCTTATATACTTCATAAAAAGCACATGATAGATCTGAGGTGAAGATATAACCATTTTAAAGGAATTGAAAAAAGCTTGTTGAGTTGATTATTTTCCATTTTATCCACAAAGCAAACTAATATCATTTTGATGCAAACTCTAACTACTAGTAAGTCCTTGAATATATCGTTAAGATTGTTTAGAGAGCAATACATAGCACAATGGTTCGCCTTTTTAAAATTAGGAAGAACAATTACTACAGAAAAACTGTTTCATCTTTTCTTCTTTCTCAGTTATTGGTTGAACCAATAATATATCAGCTCAACTCTTTTTAAGTGAAATAATCTTGTTAGTTAATTTTGTTATACTTATTGTACTCTTTCTAATATCTACAACCATGGTTGCATTAGATAATATTATGGCATAACTTAATATATTATATTCTAATAAATTGAGAAAACTTAGTGCTGACTTGTTGCAAATTGGTTACAAGTGTACATGGTTACCTAGGACTTCCACGAATAGAAAGATCTTCCGTTTGATGAAGACAACAAATTACCAATTTTCTTTGTGGATCGATAGCAAGACAAACGATAAACTATTTTTTTTATAGCTACTCCCATTAGATGAAACTTTTTTTATACTCGCATTAGATGAAACAGTTACTACAAAATAATGGTGTCTTTTTGTATTTTTCTCCTGTATTTGGTTTTGGAAATTACTTCTTTAGTTTGAATCGTATTGTCAAACGTGGCTCACTTTACCATAAATTTACATGAGTTTTAAGAGGTAGCTCTTCAAACAGTATACTTTAAACTTTAAACCAGTTATCACGTAATTAATTTAGTGTAATAGTATATTACATACCGAGGTGGAAAGTGTTTCATTCTTGTCGAGAGATTAAGTAGTTAACCGAGACGCGTAGCGTCGAGGTCAACTTTATCTCGAGACAGGAATGAAACTTTTCACCGTGGTATGTATACTATTTTATTCGCAACCACTTTATTCTAAACAATAATTGGAAAAATTATTATACCGATGGGGCCACAATTATATATAACAGCAATGAGATAACATGAACAAGAAAATAACTCGTATTGCTTGAGTAAGAAAGAGATAAACATAGTAGCACCATGTTTACTAATATGCAACAAATGTTTACAGTGTAAAATAAATAGTTTGGGCTTCATTCTTTTTATGGACCATTGGTAAAGCAATGGTTGTTGCCATTTTACCTATTTACCGTAAATAGCTTTGGAAACCATTTTAGAGTCTTTTGAGCTCTGCATTAAAATGATGTAATTAATCTGAGTGCAGCCAATTTGGCTTATTTAATACCAACTTCGTTCAAATCACGCTAGAACTGAAGTACATTCATTGGAAAGTAGCAAATGTTGTTGTAAAGTATTAAGATTTAAATCATGCAATTGCTGGGACGTTGAAAGGGTTTTGCAAATTTGCAGTGCTACGTGATATTTTTAAGGGCGTATTTAATTTGATTACATTATTCATTACAGCTTTTTTAATAATTGCAGGAATTATCGCAGAAAATTATATTTTGTTACTTTATCGTTTATTTTTCTCCATATATGGCTTGCAGACCTTTTACTGCTTAAATTAAACACTTCACTCAGGGTGCATACTACACCAAGACATGGAAATTTAACATTTCAAATTGCTGTTTACTTCATAGGCTTTTTGGAAATGTTTGCTTATATTGGTTAAAGTCTATGTAAATACTAAACTAGATCTGCTTCTAAAGGAACAGAATTATTCAGATCCTGATGGAAATAAGACAAATTAACAACATAATCGTTCATCAAGTGTAAATGTGTGTACATATTTTTTTAATGTGGATCGGATTTTTATCGATATTACAACTGGGGCCGACGGCTTAACGTGCGCTCCGAGGCACGGCTGGCTGCGATTTTTTACTACCACTAGGTCGGACACCCATCCGAGTGCTGACCGCCGCGAACGTTGCTTAATTCCCAAGACTGTTTGACCAGTTCTTGGAGCATGCGACTATGCAACCAGCTGTAGACCGGTATAAGCTTACAACAATACGAAATCAAACAACAAATTTGCTAAAAATTGCTTATTCCCTGTATTGGCCATTTTTAGATCAATTGCTAGCTGATTCGCTTTTTATGTCAGATAAACATGTTGCTTGCTTTGATCTACTAGCATCAGTAGTTTTTGTCAAATATTCTCGCTGAAAACTGTAGTGTAGGATAACCAAAAAAGAAAGGAATGGGAATTTTAAAGATAAATACGCAGAAATGAGACGGCCTGGAGGATAAAACACACAGTAATCAATAGCAATACGAGGCTCCTGGAAAGAGCTCAAAAGAGAACTTGAAACCAAAACAGCTATATGGAGCACAAGAAGCAGCGAGGATTCATAGAAGTGGAGGAGAAAACAGTTCTAGAAACATGGCGAAATCACGTAGAGCATAAACTTCAAGACGAAAATATCATAAGAAGACGAGAAAGAAGAGAAACCGTTAGAGAAGAAGAGGAAGAAAGGGATATCGAAAAAGAAGAAGTAGAAGAGGCGATAAAACAAACGAAGGTGGGAAAAAGCGGCCAGAAATGAGTAAATGAGGCGGAAGAATGAAAACAGTGGGTACAGGAAATGTGCTAATGGAAAGGCGAAAAATACATGATAACTAGGATGAAAACATAGTAGTATCTATGCACAAATAAGTGACATAAATAATTGTAGTAACTAAAGTTCAATATGGCTACTATCCATAGCATTGAAACTATATTCCAAAATATTGGAAATAGGGCCGGGAGAAGAGATGGAAGAGAAACTAGAAGAACAGGCTGATTTTTACCTCCTTTTTACCTACACAAACAAAGGACAATATACATTGGTTATAGAAAAGAAGTTAGAAAGAGACAAACCGTTTTACCTAGCATTGGTAGAACTAAAAGGCCTAGAAGTAATACCAGAACTCCAGTAAGTTATAAAGAGTTTATACAAAGGTAGAAAAGAAAGAACGAAGAAAAAGGAATGATAGAGCTTTAAAATGGAAACGGAAAAGCAACAGGGTAGGCAATCAAATTAATCAAGAGTGCAAGGAACATAGTAGGTAATTAGAACATAGAATCCATATGTTGGATATACAACACGTAGACGATATAGTGCTACCGGCAGAATCACTTAGAAAATTACAGCAAATAGTACGTAAATGGAAGAGAATACTTACTAACAAGAGTAAAGTGACGACCATAGAAATACACGGAAAAAATACAAGAACTACATGTGACATTATGAGCATATTATACACCAAATTTAGCATACGGGTCAGAAACGTGGACAATTCCGAACAAAATAAGAAGCCAAATAACTGTGGGTAAGATGAAGTATTTAAGAAAATTGCAAGAACTAAAGCCGTGTAAGCAATACGGTCACTTAAGAAGAAATAAAGTCCCAGATATCGTCAGATGGTCCACGAAGAGAAAACGTGAATGGAACCAGCACGTAAGCAGAATGGGAGAAGAACGACTAGCACGAATAGCCAGGGAGACCACCAGGCACAAGACCACGGGGCAGACCACCCAAAAGGTGGAAAGATAGCTGGATATCAACGTCACAAGAAAATATTTAGCATCAAGGGACAAAACAGGCCACAGGCCTAATATAGGAAGAAGAAGAAGAAATATGCGTAGAACCACTAATATTAGAAATTGAGATAGACCAATTAAACTGGTACGACCACGTAGTGAGGATGGAAAGGAACAGGGGACCGCGGCAAATACTGGAAGCAAGACAGGAAGAAAACGAAAGGTCGAACTTAGAGGAAAAGATGTAAGAGACGTGAAGAAAATGCAGCTGACCGATGCAGATTCCGGAAATGGGTAGTTGACTCGACGCTCTAAGGGCACAAGGGAAAAGAAAAAGGAAAAGAAGAAGAAGAAGAAGAATATGAAGAAAAAGGCAAATATTCTTTTGGTTTGAAGTCAAATCTTCTTGGAAATGTGCTTTGTCGAATAGTTTTTTTCTTTAATTACACCTAGATTCTATAGGCTGCAGTTTATTTTTATACGTTATATACATATACCGGGTGTTCTAAAAGTCTGGAAACTGCTGAATATTTCTAAAAATACGCTTTGCACCGGGAAACGAAAAAACACGCATTTGACATTTTAAAAAAATCTATCAAATGATACCAAATTGACCTCTCCACCCCTACCCCTGCGGGTGGAGCGGCGGGCAACTTTAAAATCTTAAATAGGAATATTTTTACTCTTGATTGATAACGCTGAAATCGCAAAAACCAACATTTTTCGCTATTTTCGAGAAATGTACATCGGATCGAAAAACTAACAAGTGGTTCAGGTTTTCAATGATACCTGAAGCGTATCCGAAGTGGTTCCGAAGATACCCGATATACTCGAAGTGATTCCGAAGGTATCCACCATACCGTGAGTGGTTTCGAATGTGGCCGATGATTCCCCGAGTGGTTTCGAACGTGCCCGACGATTCTCGGAGGAATTTTAAAGGTACCTGACGATTCCCCGAATGATCCCGGAGGTAGTCCCATGGTACCCAAGATGGTTTATAAGGAATCCGATGATATCCGGGCCTACCCAAAGTGGATATTTTTTATCAAATCACATTTCGATAAAACTACATTTAGCGTAACCCAGGAACAACGATGTGGACGCAGTAGTTTTCTGTTCCCTTCGGGGTGCTTGATTTATGCGAGTCCTCTTGTTCTCAGCATCGGGGTGCTGGATTTAGGTGAGTCCCCTCGCTTCCCACCATAGGGGTGCTGGATTTAGGTGAGTCCCCTCACCTCTCACCATCGTTTCTGGAAAATAACAAAAAATGTCAGTGTTTTCGATTTCAGCGCTATCTATCAAGAGTAAAATTTTTTCAACCAAAACTTACGTAGTTTTTAGCGTAGAATGCGAATCCGCAATCAAAAGTGGGGGTTCTTATTAAATATTTTAAAGTTGCCTTCCACCCCACCCACCGGGGTGTAGTTGGTGGGTCAATTTTGGTATCACTTGATAGCTTTTTAAAAAATATCAAATGCGTGTTTTTCGTTTCCAGACTTTTAGGACACTCGTTCTCATTTGTTCAATTGTTTTTCTTCTCTTTTTTCCAATTTCTGTCATATGTATCCATATCTTGGCCTTCCCTTTCTTATTTTTTTATCTCTTCCGGCCTTCATTATTCTCTGGACCATTCTATCCTCATACACTCTTGTGTCGCGTCTCAGCCAGGTCAATTGACCCCTCTCTATTTTATCCATGATAGGTTCTTGTTCTATCATTCTCTTGATGTCCTCGCTTCTAACGTGGCCCCATTTCGTTTTTCTACTATTTTTCTTAAATATTGCGTTTCGACTGCTTTTATTTTAGTTTTTTTTATAATTTTTCAATATTAAAGATTCATATGCGTACGTCAATATATGCACTGGGTGTTTTGTTTTTCAACTTTAATAGTTATTATTTCTTTTTTTAGCACCGTTATGTTGGGAGCATAATATGTTTTCGTTGCATTTCTTAACCTGCAGTTTTTCTATTTATTTTTCCATCGTTTGTCATAACACTTCCAAGATACTTGTACTCTGTCACTGTCTCCATCTCTTGTCTTTTGCGAAATATTTTTATATTTTCGATGTTAGTTTCTTCTTTGTTATTGACTATTATCAACTTGCTTTTATATATGTTCATATCCATTTCTAACTTCTCTAATCGTCAACCCATATATTTATGTTAATAAATTGTTGCTTTTTCATAATTAAATTTGCTATTAGCACCATGCCATCAGCATACAATAACCCCCTATCTTTATCGGTTCTTAAGTTTCTGTATCTTACTATCGTTTGTTGGTTTCGTGGTCTTATTTCTGTGTTTTTAATTAACCTGCCCATTATCAATATAAACATCCGGAGGTTCAGACTGTATCCTGGTTTTACTCATCTTTTCAGTAGGAATTCCTCGAATCTCTCCCAATTTAACTGAACTCTACCTATAACCCTCTTGTAAATACTACTTACTACACAGTTCCCTTGGTGTTTTATTCTACGGCTTTTCAAGATCCTCATTCAGGTGCAGGTCGAAATTCTGAATATAAATAACATTTTTAATGGATAAATCTTCCTGAATTCAGAATCTGCATTTATTAATCATTCAAGTGCACGCTTGCAAGTCGGTGATAAAAATAGATCGTTTCAATTGGCGTTTAAGTGACCATATCTAATTTGGTTTTGAATTACTACATACCGTTTAAAAATGTCCGATTTGGATATACGCGTGCAACAGATTTAAGAATTGATTCACTCTCTATTTATTTGAACAATGCCAACAATGAATCTCATGATAGAGATCTCATAACCTGACCTTGAGGACAAGTGTTGAAAGTTACGGTTTTGCACGACCTCATTATGTAATTTTCTCGACTGTTCGCATCAAAAATCAATCTACATATGGTTAATATGCAATATGATTGTCCTGCGGCTTCCCTTACTGATTTGAATTGCAAATCAAGTGACATTAAATACGCACTAACTTATTGTGACGATGCAATTTGCGGAATATCTAAAAACTGGTCACTTCCCCAATATAAATGATATAAATAAAGATTCCTTACAGTTCTTTTTATAAGCCAGTGCCGTACTCAAATGGAAATTTGATTAATTTGTTCAAAAATCCGTTATAATGATATCTTCCTTTTATTAAATGCATGACACAAGGTGATTCATAAGCATGGTCATTAAATTTAAGGGTAGTTAGGCGACATCAAACATAACAACTTTGCATAATAAAATATACGTCAAAAATTAATAATAATCCCACAAAGAAAACATTTACTGGCTTAAACTGATTGACGGCCACTGGAATGAACTTCTATCCACAAAGTGCGCACAGGTGGTTGCGATAAGAATTTGAATAAAATGCAGGAGTAAAAAACAGTTGTTTGGTTATTTCAATCACATTTTGTGCATTAGACTAATGTACTCGTAACTGATTTAGCTAGTAGTTCTCAAAAGTCTGCAACAGCCCTAATACGAATTTTATTTTACGTAATTTCGACTTTTTTACCTAACTACCTTTGATTTTAACCTCTAAATTTGTTTACGAATAGAACAGGACACATTAAGTTAGACATACGGCGCGAGGACAATCATTAACACTCGAAGTGTTAACTATAAAGTCACAAAACGTTACTAAACAAATTTGCATTGCACAACTAACATTTGGTCTAATTTTTCTATATTAGTTTGTGAAGGCGCGTGTGATGCCCGCGAATAGTGTTTGTGTCTCCAGATGCACTTTTTTCATAACTATTATTACTTTAGGAAATACAATTGCGATTCTACAGAGTGTGAGCCATGAACGTAATGTTAGTGACGTCAGGGGTAGGTACAATGGCGGCCGAAAATAATGTCCCGTCTTTGAGTCTAATAGGCAACACGTTTAACACGTTAGTCACTGTGGCTCCATGTGAGCTGGAGTTACTGGTTCTTACATTCCAAAGTTGCATTTGGGGTTGCACCAAAAATATGTAAGAATTCACACATCCTGTGTATTTTACAAGTTATAAAATTAATATTTCCACCGACATCGGTATGGACGGAATTGTATTTATCGGCTCCTAGAATGGCCACTTATCAATGTTGCATGATGTATCATTTATTTGATTGATTTAAATTCAAAATATTAACTAAATAAGATGAACATCAGTGCTTGGTACAAAACAGATCACTTGGAGTTTAATGTTGCAAATTATTGGTGCTAGGCTGGTTTTAACAATTTTATACAAAGGGTGTCGAAAAACGGGTCAAGAGTGCTTTGACGAAAATTTTGTTTAGATTCCGTAGGGCGTAGCTTGTAGCACTTGCAGGTCAAGTTTAACCTCCAATTTGTGATTACGGGTCATACAATTATTGTTTTTGTTTATATTGTGGAGCAAAACCATCTTTTGACGTTAACAGTGGTTCGTCACTGAGCTAAATATAACATATTATCCAGGGCATACGCTAGCCATTTTCAGACACCCATTAGAAAATGTGAATTGTGGTTCATTGGTAAAACTAGTATGGCGAGAATAACTTACAGCGAATAGAAAAACTGTAAAATTAAAATCGAGTTTTTACAATATTTTTCGTTGACTGCTTAAGGTGAATAAATGGGTGACTGAGTGCGCACAGGCTGCAGCCTAAACAGTTGAACTGAATTTGTTCAAATTTGATATTCGAACAATAATAATTGTTGTAATTGTCAAAGTTAAAAAAATAGGTTTGTTTGGTACAGTATTTAATTACTCTGACCTATTTGCCCATGGTTACTGATGTTTCAATTTTACTTATTTGTACTTCCCTCGTCTGAAAGACGAAGGAAGTATTGTAATCGCGAAAAAAACACCTTCCGAGATTTCTCCAGATCTTCACGTTTCAGGGTCCTTAGATGACAAAAAAGATTTTCTCAATTCCGTTTCTCTCTGTCTGTCTGTTGGCGATATAACTCAAACAAATGTGTCGGGGGAAGACGATATTTTGCATACACATTATATATATACCTGGAATGAAACCGGTACAATTTCATACAATATGTACAGGGTGAGCACCTTCAAAAATAAATTTTGTTTATTTTTCATTCAACTTAGTAATAGATACAAGTAATAATTTGTACATAGTGCTGGCTTTATTCTTACCAAAATGGGAGCGAATAAATGCAGTATAAATTTTTTACAATACAAAAACGAGGCACAAATTAGCGCGTTACTAAATATAGTTGCGACGGAGAAATTGGAGAAGCCGGTCCTCCGTGGCTCAGGTATATCGCACTAAACATTGGGGCTGCACACGCGATCCGCCTGCCGTTCGATTTCGACCACCGGTAACGTTTTTTTATTTGAAAATTTATTTAATTTATTAGAAACGTGAAGATATTTTTACTCCTAACTTATTTTCATTTTTAAAATTATTTAGTGTCACAATGTAGACGAGGGACGTTCTGGGTAAAGCCTTTTACAGATTTTTTATCAATTATCTGGTTTTTAGTACAATTTTCATATCTTATGATGATCGTTGCTATAATAGTTTTCAAATTTTAAAAATATTTGGGGATTGTTTTGAATTGGTTTGAGTATTTTACAGATTTTTTCAGCAAGTTACGTTGGTTTTAGCTCACTTGAAAATTGTAAAAACAGCTTCAAGATTTTTACCAAATTTTGCCAACCTTTTGTAGGAATTGTAAATATTTTATTAGGTGATTCCCCCTGCCATATGTTAGAATATAAACTTCAAAGCATTTAAATTTTCTCAACAAACCGGTGACTTAATGTAGTAATCTATATTTCCCGTGTTTTTTAGATTCTATCGTAGTTTTATCGTACGATACACATGCGTAACGTATCTTTAGTCACTCACGGGTTTTAGAACACTTCCTACTCTCGTGTTTTAAGTCTGACCCCCTGATGACCAAAGACTTAAATTTACGCCCTTGTGC
>OW679203.1:62065305-62336951 GCA_940337035.1 Agriotes lineatus
GTTTTGTTATTACTTCCTGTTGTATTTTCGTTTTGTTAGTTTCATGTCACTCGCTACTACTTCAATGGCTCAAATGTGAAACGGGACTTGACCTCGTTCCACCTGAGCTTTTTGACGATAATTAATGATCTTTCGATCGTTTGTGTATTGTAACAGTAAGTTTTGAACTGCCGCCAATGTGTGGGGGTTTCCGTCCTGTATAAACGGTATAGCTCCTAGTGTGCGATTTTTTCAAGCTAAGCGAGGTGTTTCAACACTTAATGTGGAAAGTTTCCCTCATTCGCGCTGTATAATTTTGGCAACGCCAAACCAAATTAATTTCGTGGAGGCGCTAAAATAATGCCCCGGCATCGAAAGATTGTTTCCGAGCAGGGCCCTAAAATGTAGCAAGGTTGAATATTAGCTGCAATCCTCTTCAACAAAGAGCCGCTAACCCACCGAACCGAACGACAACCAAGAGCCCGCGCACCTTCTTCTAGCACCGTTGAGAAGTCTGCCCCAGGTGTAAAGCTACGGATGGTCATAAATTTGCATCATATTGAGTGTCAAAGTCGGAAGGCGCACCGGATCCATTGTGCAAACGCGTGACATCAAGCGGCGACCTGTAGCTTGATAGATTACAGTGTAAAACGCGGCGAAATATCGCGCGCAGAGCGGACCTACATGCATCGAACATTTGCGTATTAAGTACTGTTATTTTGGTTGCGTTCTAATGTTATTTAAATGTAAATGTATTTCAGATACAGTTATTCTGCTATTATTTGATTTGTAAATGGGGTGGCAACAAGCTATTACGCGTTAATCATTCATTCGTACTTAAAAACCGATGTGGTTAGGAATGACTATTTACTTTAGGGGTTAATGCTGATTTCATTTTTATTTTGCGTGTACTTAAAAGCTCATATATTGTAACGGTCTTTAGCATAAGGGTTTAAAATCAGATTAAAAAAGGTTAAAAGAATACAGTATTAAATTACAAAGATGAATTTAAGTATTAGAAGGATATCGAAATTATTAAATGTATTTGGCGAGAAGAAAATAAAAAGTAAATTTTAAAAGATTAAAGATGATAAGGAGAAAGAAAATGAATGCGGTGAGAATGTAAGTAATCCAGTTATAATCCTACAAAAGCAATTTCTGGAATGGGATGCCGAACTGAGTTTATTGTCAAATTACAGAGTTTTACTGGAAGTGGTTTACATCGAAATTGTTAGCAGAGTGAGCGTTTTATGGGGTGGATAGAAGGCTATCATCTAATGGAGTTCTAATTCGACAAGATTGTCATGGAAGTGACATCTTATAACTTGCATCTAGTCGAGGTTCGTGATACTAGGTCGTCGGTGGTGAAAATTTTGGTAGAAAGACGTGGAAAACGTTTGCTGCTGACAGTTCTGTTGGAGAAAGGTGGTAGGTGCCTTGTCGTGTTTGGCCGATAAATCTTTGTGGATCCTGGTGTTTGATAGAGTTCAACTAGGATTTTCTGGACGTAGGGAATCTCTGTGAGATTACTGGATGCGTTCGGAGCATTGTTGCATTGATTTCTCCTAAACCATAACTGGGATAGAGGTAATAGGTGCCGTATTGCAAACTGAGCTAGCTAATAGCAAAAATTTAAAATAATTTAGAAAAATACTAAGTCGTACAAGATGTGTCTTTATAATTTGACGTTCCAACGAACGAGTAACAGTAAATCCCCATTCCAGGCGCAGTACTATATAATACACGTACATTAGAAGTGATTAGAAAGTACTTAGATGAAGTAGTGTTACTTATGGGCAACCAGGTGGATATTGATTAAAATTCAGCCGTTTCCGAGATTTTTTCATGTAGTTAGATTTAAGGTTGTTGAACGTTTTATGTATACATGGATTAGTTACCCTGGCAAGATTAAGTTCACTTCGATGTTATAATACATACATAAGTGCCCTAAATAATAGAGTGAAAATTCCAAAGCTTTGTGCTTGGAACTTCAACTATTGTTAGAATACATTTTTCCGGTTTTTTGATAACACATTTAAGTTTAAATTGCCTAAATTTGAATTTCTACCCATTAACTTATTTTAGCATCCTTTGATATTCTTAAATATAAGGACCCAGGGGTTTTTGATCACCTAGAAGATTCTAGTATCCAAGCAACTTGATATTATTGTGAGCTCGTATGCCAATTGCAATAACACAAATCTTGATCCTGGTCTTTTGTAACTCTATCTTCTAAATGTCAATTTTCAAGCTTTTAATGTTGAATAGCACATTGCTAAATTAACGGAAGTAACATGGGAAAGAGTGGCACATCGAATACGAATTCAAACGAAAGTCTGAGGTACTTCACACCATTATAAGTCCTCGCCAATGCGTATTTACTGTTTAAATGGCCCTTGGAAAAAGTAATTAGAGACTATCTATACTAAATTGAGAGAACTTTTGGCCAATCCAGATAAGATCAATGTTATTAGAGTATATTACTAGCGACAAAAGATGCATTTAAAGCACTCGAAATAGCAGCGAAGAGCATGAGTCTGGAAACAAATGAAGCGAAGACAAAATTTAGGTTTGTAAGTCGAGAAATAACACAGAAGAAGAAATACGGAGAAGAATTCTAATGGCTAATAAATGCTACGACGGACACCTAATAAATATAAACTTACACTATATGTATGGCGTAAAACCAACACTTATAATGCAAGTCAGAAAGGGGAAGTTAAGTAAAACAAAAAGAAAACCTATTGTGCTGAATTGAAATAAAAATATATGACGTAGAAGATACAACCAGAAGCCATATGAACTGTTAGACGACGAAAACGTGTGAAAATAAAATTTGACAGACTGTGATGGTTGAGACACATCGTTAGAATCGCAGAGAATCGACCCAAAAGAAAATAACACAAACCCCGAACACGGTATCTAGGCGGCTTAGAAAAGATCTCATGGGATTACGCAACTGGAGTCTATTAACACAGAATCCTGCAACACGGAAACTGATAATGATGAATGTGAATACCTTCTTCTATATTGCCTTGATCGTTTTCTCAACTTTACTGCTCCCACTTACCGCTTCACTTACGTATTTTGGAATCCGAGTCACGAGGTGTCCCACCCATATTAATCTCTGAATATTCATAACCCAACTTTATCTGGTTGCCTTAAATCACCAATGTATCGTATTCGTCCTATACGAACTCTTCTGTTCTCTAACTCTTGCCCACTGTGTCACTACAATTTTTAGAAGTTGATTTCTTCATTTTGGGGTGCCACTTTTCTCAGTAAAGGTTGTTGATAATTATGCTAAAGTCTTCTCTCCACAGTTGTACCTTTCTGTTTGGTCCTCTCTTCTCTTCTATTTTACGTTCCCAGATTGGTCGCAGCGCGTTGTATTTATTACTATGGTGAATGTGCCCGAGGTATGCAATTCTCCCTTTCTTCTTCTCTAACCATCTGTCTTGGTACTTCTTAAGAGGTGACGTGTCAGTGCAGAAAGTTCGTGGCATTCTTCACAACATCCATAAATCGAACGCTGGCAGGTTTATTTGGATGTTGCGTACCTATTCAGTTGTTACTTGCTTCTTTCAATGGGTTTTACAAAAATATATTTAAAAAGATTGAAGTCAGTAGTTAGTTTATCTTCTTGTCGCATATCTTCGGCTGTTTCCAAATTCTTCCATAGCTTTTGTCCTTCCAAACGAAAAAGCAGAGTTAACGCAGCCATATCACTTAATTTTAATTTCACCCCTTACAACAAATTCTTCTAGTTACTTTTGTAATAAGAAAAATGAACTGCAATATCTCCACCTGATTCCAAAAAGAAAGGGTTTCAAATAGAGGTTAATTTATCAGTCTGAAAGACTTTAAAGGGATGAGTGCATTGATAATGATCCAGTAACGACGTAACGTTAACAATTTTCATTATGGATTTCCCTGCGCCGCGCCGCTCAAAACAAATGGATCTCTCATTTGGCATACAGACTGATATTAAAATTTGATATTTGAGAACCATCTGCACATTTTGTGACATTTTCGCGAATTATAGCCACAAAATGTGCATTTCCAGAATGCATTTTCAATAACTTGTCCATAATGGTACATAAAAAGAACGTAAAGATAAGGCTTCGGCCTAGCAATTCCAATGACATTGCCTTATTTATATCCTTTGTAAGTTGGTAGAATTGCATTAGTTGAGTTTTTAAATCGGAAGACATATTTTACTTTACGGGACGTTATCCTGCACTTCTGCAGGCATTTATGATTTAAATTATTTTAATTATTTACGACTTTGGTCTAACAAAGAAACCTAGAAATAAAGCTAATTTATTGTCTGCGTATCCTATTTAAAAAGGCAAATAAATGTATGAAACATCTTTATTCTAGCTAGGTTTGGAAAACAAAGTTTTGTCAAAAGTTGAATGGGTCGAGACCATGGTGTTGTCAGATATTGCCATTTTATTACTACCTATTTCCAAATCTTAAAAATATATGAAAAGAAGGTTTCCTTAAATGAAATGGCGAGAGTGAAAAGAATGGCGAAGGATCTACAACCAACATCAACAGCAACCCCATGTGAAAATAAATCTTTGAAAGGGATATCTATTTGCTAATAATTACGTTGTCTAATAATTCGTTGTAAATCACGTAATCCATAACATAATAGATACGAAATTTTCATTTCGGTTTTTGTTTATTTATATTTCTATTAGCAGTGTAACACCGTCTTGTTATATAATATGAAGGATATTTCAATTGTTCAACAATATGAAACAGACCGAATCCAGTTTTCATGTAGAATCAGTGAATACAGAATTCTTATCGCTAACAATTTAAATCCCTCTTATCTGTGAAGCGATTGTACGACCATACCCACAATGTGGGAAGGTAATCCAGTTCATGATCATATGGATTTATCCATTCGAATGGGTCACTATCTTCAGTATCTTCACATCAATATATTTGTGCTGGAAGATTCTGTTGTACGTAAATTTGGCATTTGAATAAATACATAATAATTTCAATACTATTGTTGGATTTGTGGTCGTACCTGATCCATTCTTAAATTTTGTATGAAGAAAGGAAGAGTAGAGAAGACACTCCAAAAATAAACCAAGATGTCAGGTGTTGTTGGCCTGTTGTGAAACTTGACCAATCAGAGAGAATATGACAGAAAAAGCATGCGCGCAAAAGAAGAAAGGCACCGAAGAAGAAGAGGTTCGATTAACGAAGTTTTTACTGTAATACATATCATTCTCATCCAAATGTTTAATTTTTAACGTTTTTAGGTAATTGTTAATTTTACCATCATCATCGTTTTCATTGAGTGGTTTTGGCCTCCACAAGAATTATTGCCCATCTACCTTTAACTTGAGCTGTATTCCATGTCTAGCAATAGTAATTTAGGTCTTCTTCTTCCTGGATTTTCATTAGATTCTGCCCTTAGTGCGCGTTTTGTAGGTATCCCTTCTTCCATTCTCATCATATGTCTGGCTTTTTCCATCATTTTTCTATTGCTACTATACATATATCTTCATACATTTCACATAGTTCGTGATTGTATCTTTCCTCCATGTTTGGTTTACTTGAACAGGGCCAAATATTCTTCATAACAGTATTCTTTCAAAGATTTCCAGGGATTTTTAGTCCATTTCAGTCCATGATTTGGGGACGCTTGTTAGTACAGGTCTTATTAAATATACACTTGGATCGAAAGCGAAGTATATGCTAGTGACTAACGACTAAGTAGCAAATAGAGGCGTGACAGTAAAAACAGAACCACTACAGAGGGTCGCTAAGAAGACATACCTTGAATCTACGGTTGGAGTAGATCGATCGGAACCACTTTCTGAAAATTCGATCTAGCAGAAGGAAAGAGCTACGTTCTTCAAACGCTAGAAGGTCCTCAAAAGCTTCATCCTAGACCTTAGTGTGCGCGTTCTCTGCCTGTTCTTTTCAGTTCTCCTGTACGGCGATGAAGCCATCCTGAACAAGATCGATGCGTTCGAAAAGTGGTGTTACTGCCACATACTAAAAATCAGTTGGTTGAAGCGTGTTGATAGCGAAGTTTTCATGAGGATGATAGGGAAAGGTAAGATCGACGACTGAGGTCAAGACTCGAAAGATCGTGTACTTCAGGGTAGCCGCAGGTAAAGTTATAGTGGCCAATACGATAGCCAATGTCCAGTAACGGACATGATACAGGAAGAAGAGGAAAACGAGGAGAAAGAAGAAGAAGCTAAGTAACTAGATTAGGTGTTCTAAAACATTCTGGAAGCTACTTCATCACCATGCTCTTTTCAAGGCCAAGGAAACAAACCTGGTCACTTTACCAAGATCACTGTTTCATCAAACATCCCATTTCATCTCTTGCCAAGCTCACTGTTAGTTAAACTTAGCTTTTACTGCATACTTGTTAAAGACGTGTTCATTATTGTGTCAGTAATGTTGCCAAGAGACGAGAGGAGACGAGATTTTCGCCATCTCGATCTTTAAAATTTTGGAAAATTGATTCCCGATCTCGAACTTGACAATCTCGATTCTCGAATATTATACAGAGATGTGCATGAAAAACTTAATTAAATGGTTTTATGTCCTACCAGTACATTAATTGAAATTAATGACTCTATTTTAAGGTATCTTAGATACAAAATAACGCTCCAAGGCAATTATTTTCTTCATAAGAACACTAGGGTTATTATGAAAAATTAACAGTATTTGTTTCCATGGATACAACTTTATTATGCACCACTGTCACAATGAAAATTAATGACAGCTCAGCTAATGTCACAAATATAACTTAGATGAGCTAACTAGATCAATCTTAAATACTATATCACAGTAATTATATGAATTGAATATGAATATGAATTAGGTAAGAAAATTGGTAGGACATAAAACCTTGAAGGCACCACGGGAATTATGAGCTAAGAGCCCGCGATTGTTGTACACACCTCGGGCCAAAGCCCTCGGTTAGTACACTAACAATCTTGGGCTCTTATTTTACTCATAATGCCCTTGGTACCTTAATAACTATAATGCCCGATATAACCTGACAGTAAACATTTGTTTAACTCGAAATGGCCCTGAGCAATAATAGTCAACTTTTTTTTAATGGCAGCTCTATGTTTATCCGTTTTCGGACTACGGATTTTCCTGAATACAGCAATGTAAAAATATCATATTTACCTTCGTTCATATTGAAGGAAAAAACATCTTTACACATCGCCCATGAACTGCAATCAAGTAATCTGCGTACAGCCAGACTTTCATTTTTGAAGTTCATACTGTACTCAGCCTACTTGATTGCATCTCATGGGTGATTTAACGCCACCGCGATATGTAAAAATTTCATAACCTTTAATTTTTTCATCGCTATGAATAAAGAAAAATATGATATTCTTTTACATTGTTCTTCTTTCAGCCTTGTGGCGCCCAGTATTGAGCATAGGCCCCCCCTTTGATTCTCCAACACTCTCTATTCTGTGCTGTGTCCATCCATCTCAATCCTGCAACCCTTTTAATGTCGTCGTACCAGCGTGCACTTGGTCTTCCTCTATTTCTTACTCCTGTCCATGGTCTCCAGCGTATAATTACAGCGTTCCACCTATTATCGGTTAATCGTGCTACATGACCTGCGTAGCTCCATTTCAATTGTGTAATTCTGTTTATTATGTCTGTAATTCTGGTTCTTTGTCGTATCCAACTATTCCTTTTCCTGTCTCTAAGGGCGATACCAATCATCGACCTCTCCATGGCTCTCTGTGTAACTCCCAGCTTTGTGACTATACGTTTAGTAAGCGTCCATGTTTGTGCACCATACGTTAATATAGGGAGTATGCATTGGTCGAATATTCGTGATTTTATATATTGGGGGATTTTTTGTTCTTTAAGATCTTTGATAGCTTACTAAATGCTGCCCAACCTACACGCCTTCTTCTTTCCACCTCTATGTCCTTATTTTCTTTGCTCATTTGTATTATTTGACCAAGGTATATATATTGCTGTACATTGTCTATAACCGTGTTGTTTACTGTTATATGTGTTACCTGTGGACACATTATTTTGGTTAAGTCCTATATTTCTCGATGCTTGTTCTAGTTGTGTTATCATCTCTTGTAGGTCTTCTGTATTGTCTGCGATTATAACTATGTCGTCTGCAAATCTGAGGTGATTGAGCCTCTCTCCATTGATATTAACTCCTTTGTTGGACCATTCCATTTTCCTGAACACTCCCTCCAGTGCCATTGTAAAAAGTTTGGGTGATATGGTATCCCCCTGTCTGATGCCTCTATTGATAGGTATTGCATTTGTATACTCATGTAATTTAATTTTTGATTTAGCTTGATTGTAGATG
Source organism: Agriotes lineatus (assembly GCA_940337035.1). NCBI lineage: Eukaryota > Metazoa > Arthropoda > Insecta > Coleoptera > Elateridae > Agriotes > Agriotes lineatus. The sequence continues at coordinate 62,073,638 of OW679203.1, forward strand.
TTGTTGAGTAACTCTTTGTATCTATGATCTATTACATTGTTGTATTCAGTAAAATTCCTGGAGTTCTAAAAAATAAAAATTATAGTTGAAATTTGAGGAAAAAAGTTGACTATCGTTATTCGGATACGTTTTGACTTAAAAAATATTTATTACTGTCAGATTATAGCGGGCTTTGAACCATTTAATTTGGCGTTTGAATTATGAAAATCGGATGACAAATGACAATCTTACAGTTCTGGCCGTTTTTAATGGACCTCTCTGTGTATGTGATGCGTACAGAATTGAGGTAGTTGCGACTGCGTAACGCCCAAAATAATCGGTTAATCATGTTCTTGATGTGTATTAACGTCCTGTGTTTCACCTGGCGATATCTATGACACTATACTTGAAAGGACAAAGCAGCGGTGCTGGCTCAGAGGTAAAGCCTCTGGACCTATACCAGAATATGTCGCTTCAACAACCCTCGTTGTTGACCACTGTCAAAAATGACATCATTCAGAGAAGGTCGCTTCAATTCCTATAGACTCCAACGACCACAAAAGATCAAGTGCCAAGTCATCACTAAGTGTAAGTAATGAACTGAGGTGTTTGAATTGACAGTAACCTTAACAGTGATACGATAGTGGGTTTCCTTGACCTTGGAAAGAGTGTGGCAGGGGAGGAGGTTCCAGAACTCTCCAAAGTATTCTACTACCATTGTAATATGATTTTTGTTTTATGCTTAGTCAATTTAATGCTGCAAATCTATCTCGGTCGAAAATAAAGAAGCATAAAGTAATCAAGGTAAGCTGCAACTGCAACTGTATGGGCGAACATTGTAACGTGTACCTAGAAAACGTATATTCACTATGTTGTTTACTTTGTTTATTTACCTTTAATCTATTATCAAGAATAATTCCTAGGTACTGTATTTCATCTACTTATTCACAGAGTTTATTTAAGTCTGCAATTTCTACTCTAAATCACCATCTCTTTAGTTTTAGTGGTATTTAGCTGCAGTTTATTTTCCTTTAACCATCTCGATATGTTGGCTAAATTGGCATTCGCCTTATTGGCCATATTATAAATATTTGTTCAGTGGCTGTTGGGGACAAATACGTTTACATCATCAATGCAAAAAAAATACGTATGGACCTAAAATAGAGCCTTGCGGTACTCCCAAATGGCATTTTCAGTCGATTTTCACAGTCTATTTCAGAAGTATGATTTTTGCTAAGCCGTGATTGGTCTTGAATAACTTAAATTAATTTCCAAATATTCCTGGAGTTGATTTGCAATCTGTTCGATGGTCGGTAGCATTACCTGGCATAAATCTAAAACATTGAAATCGAAAACTGCATTTATTTCTCTATATTTTTGAAAAAACACCTAACCTAGTTGATTTATTTATGATTTCCAATGACCGTCAAAGCATCCTTTATAACGCTCAGGCTTTGTTGAAACGTGTAATAGGTGCTATTATAAAAAACCAAAGCGACCTCAAATCACATTTAATAACACTTTAGCACATAAAACTACTCTTTAATAACAAAAAGGAAAATTTGCCTAACTGCCACACGAATGCAAAAGCTTGATAAATCCTAAATGCTTCCACAGGTTGACCCTAGCTAGACTTGATGATGATACAAGAAGCAGAAATGGGGTTAGTAGAAGTGCACGAAATCCACAAACTACATAGTAAATTACAAAAAAGTCTCCGTTAGAAAGGAATCTTAAAAAATGGGAAATCGTTGACGTCAATGCCAAGAAATCGGCCACAACAAGCTTAGACTTTAGCATGCGGACAACCAGCTGATCGAACATTCCAAATATCAGTGAAGGCGACGACAGAATCTAGAATCGATGTTTACCGTATCGATTTTCTAATTGACACATGTCAACTGTTTACCGTCCACAGTATCAACAGGTCGAGACACTAACTGATGTAATGTATTGTGCAAACCTCTCATACATTACAAGTGTGTTAATTATTTTCACATGCTTTGCGGTGGCCCGTGAACTTCTTACCGGTTCCTGGGGGTCACCGCGAAAAAGTAAACTCTTTTGCCCACGCATAATCACATGCTATGACGTCACCACGTATTTACCTGAGATTCCTACGTCATACGATGGGCGCGGATGCTACAAAGTGTGTGCGTTTTGTTGATAAGACGATAATTGGATTGTCGCACGATCTGTGCAAATGGAAAAAATCAAAACAAATATTTTTTGAGCATTTAAATTTCTAAGCAACGTTGTCTATTCTTATTAAGTGGAAAATTATATCAGTAGTAACGTCCAATCTTTCAGATAAAATTCTTAATAAACTTAAATTTTATAGTACGACAAAATATTGCTACTGCTTTACGCATGGTAATTTATTTTCAATCATGTTTTTCTTAAAATCTACATATTTATCAAGGAAACTAAGAAATCTGGGTGTCATTAATCTTAAAAATGTGTCACTTTAGATGCAAACTGCTATGATCATGATCGTACGATTGCTACTGGTATTTGCCAAATTGCATAACAAACTTATTGAAGACCGTTGCAATGATAATGATATAAGGCTGACAAGGGCGTTTGATTGAATTTAAAAAAAGGTAAAAATCTAGAATTAACATCGATCAATGGAAGGATTCGAATTTAATAAAATCGAATTGAATATACATAGTAAACTCCAATCCCAACAGAATTATTTTGCAATTCGATTATGCATCTTATCTGATTTGCAGTTTCATTTAAACCCCCTTTTAGATAGTGATATTTCTACATGTATTTCTATATGTATTTATAAAACTTCTATATATTTTTTACATGTAAAAATATATCATCAGAATTAAAACATGTTGTAAATTCCAAGGCCATTAACATGCACTTTTGGTGGTTTATAGAAATTTTCGTACTAAAGGAATATAAATATGTAAATCTATTGGTAACAACAAAATTAATTTTGACTAATTTACAGTTTTGCAATTTGTGGCTCTACTTTCTGTAATAATTTCATAAAACCTTATCGGTCATTCTAATACAATTCTTATATGCCTGTGGATCTTCAAACTTTAATTTATTATTAACCAGTCGCATAACACCTCATTTTTCTCTCATGTTTGCCAATTGCTTGACCCATTTTTGTATTTTAACGTACCTACTGCTATACCATTTAATATGGCGATAGCCAGAATATTTTGTCCGCTGTAAATTATTTACTTTCTGCAAAAAGTGTGGTTAGGAAGTTAGGATTATTAAAGTTATTACAATATGTAGTATTTTAGGGTTTTCTCAACTATGGTGGTATAGCTGATACCAACATACTACAAAAAATTCTTATTTCTACACGCTAAGTTACATGTAAGTTGTCACCGTGTAAAACAGTACTCCTCACATGCAAAAATATATGCAGATATACATGTAGAATTACAATTGCAATGTCACCATGTAAAACGGGCTTTAGACTGAGATTGAAAGTTGCACTGAATGCAAATAATTTTAGCTTTTTAAATATTTCTCCTTGAAATCCGATTAATCATATATTTCATATTTTCCATATTTTTTATAAAACCTGACGAAGTTTTTCACTTTTAGTCCATATTACTCCAACATTAAATACTTTAGAATTATTTTGTACTTGAGAAATGGAACTTTGAGTTTATCAATATATTGAAAATCATCTTTCTGTAGATATATAAATGAATTTTATATATTTACATTTTGTTTGTTATCAAAATTGCTTTCGACATAAGTTTTCTTCTATTAAATGTCAAACTAAATCTAAAATATTAATGAGTATGTACTTTTTCATTTTATTAAATTAACCAGTACGTAAATTATGTTTTGTTATATTGTTGTTATACAGTGTGTCCAAGATAAGGAGGGCCAGTATGGGGATCTCGGTAATGGTAAGAGATACAAATTTGTTTAAATGGGAAGAAAGTTGCGCAATTAAAGGACTAAAAAAATGACGTTTAGAAATTCTTGATATTATTTTTCGTTTTTGAATTATCTCAAAAAAACCGAATTTTTGGATTTTCTTTTTTATTTTTTTCTGGAGTTAATATTAAAGTTAGAGCGAAACTGATTAAACTTCTTTATAGCAACTTTTAGTGGACTTAATGATTACGTTATCAATTTTTTTATCCGAAGTTTCGTCTTCGAGAAACCATCATCAACTTCATTTTTTTAAATACGGTCCTGGTTTTTTTATGCCAAATTTGCAAAGCCCTTGTTACTCTGAATTCAACAATGTGCCACATATTATGGTTTAATTACGTTTCGAGCTTTTTTCTGCTCATCATCAGAAAATTTTTTAGATACGGACCTGCATTTCTCATAATTTTGTAAAAATAAGTTCATACAGTAAGTTAGGCCTTTTTACATGCCGTTAAAATATTAAAATGCACATCATAATGTCATAATTCTGATACATTAATTTAATAAGCAACCAATAACTATTAACAATAAACAACAAATAAATGAACAAAAGATAGGCAGAAAGAATGAGAAAACGAGCCTTGAAACAATTTAATAGGTATTAAACGTTTTGAAATTGAAGATTGGTTCTTGAAGCCTTTCAAAGTATAACGCCAGTATTGCTGAATAATGTTTTAGATTCTACAGTTAGATGTTATTTATGCATAGAGAATGATGGAAACTTTTTTGAATACCTTCTTTAAATTTAATACCTATTAAATGGTTTCGATGTTCGTTTTGTTATTCTTTCTGTCTATCTTTTGTTCATTTCTTTTTTGTTGATTGTTAATAGTTATTGGTTGGTTATTAAATTAATGTATCAGAATTATGACATTATGATGTGCATTTTAATATTTTCACGGCATGTAAAAAAGCCCAACTTACTGTATGAACTTATTTTTACAAAATTATGAGAAATGCAGGTCCGTATCTAAAAAATTTTCTGATGATGATCAGAAAAAAGCTCGAAACGTAATTAAACCATAATATGTGGCACATTGTTGAATTCAGAGTAACAAGGGCTTTGCAAATTTGGCATCAAAAAACCAGAACCGTATTTAAAAAAATGAAGTTGATGATGGTTTCTCGAAGACGAAACGTCGGATAAAAAATTTGATAACGTAATCATTAAGTCCACTAAAAGTTGCTATAAAGAAGTTTAATCAGTTTCGCTCTAACTTTAATATTAACTCCAGAAAAAAATAAAAAAGAAAATCCAAAAATTCGGTTTTTTTTGAGATAATTCAAAAACGAAAAATAATATCAAGAATTTCTAAACCTAATTTTTTTAGTCCTTTAATTGCGCAACTTTCTTCCCATTTAACCAAATTTGTATCTCTTACCATTACCGAGATCCCCATACTGGCCCTCCTTATCTTGGACACACTGTATGTTAGTTCAGCAAAAAATATTTTAAACATGAAACTCTTTTACCTAGGTTGGAACATAGATTTATAATTATTGTTATAAATATGTAACAACTCTTTCCGTCCCAACTCAATGCCGGTTATGTAGATTTCTTTAATGTAAGGTGTACATTGACAGTTTACTTAACTCAACTTCATTATTCAATAGCCCATATGTATATCCCTTCTCAGCTTATTTCCGGTAATTGATAGTTATGCATTACACGGTTTAATTTATTTATAAATTTTGTCTTTCCATAAACAATGTTGATCTAACGTACCTTTTTGACCATCTCTACATTCTCTACTAAATACTTCGAAGTTCGCTTCTACAGGTTCACCTCCTTCCGTTATTTTTATCATACTTAAGGACGCTGACACTTACATTATTAGGTACGTTCCAAATGACAACACTTTATTACTTAAAATTCACTTTAATAAGCAATTATTCAATAGTTTATGATTGAATACAATGTAGTTTATACGAATATATCAAAAATATGTGTATTCAATTCCTTACTGAAAATACACTGTTTGTTATTTTAAATAATCCTTTCACTAAGCACCCATGCTAGATACTCTCATATTCTTACCGTGTTATGAGAATGAACAGAAAATAAAGTGTCTTGCCGTTACTTTCCAATAGAAAGAAATTGTGTAACTTTAGTCCCCTTCTGAATTAAAATTCCTATTAACTTCATTTGGTAAATATAAACCAAATAATATCACATTAATGAAAATGCATTATTATTGAGCTAGTAAATATCAATAAGGGTGGCTGTCCCCATCTTTTAATATAATGATTCAATTAGTATCAGTCTCTTAAGAACAGAGACATCGCAATGTAAATGAAAAAAATCGTTAGTTTTGCGAAAATTATAAAGGCATACATTTTATACCACCTACAACCACACTTTTCAGAAAAGCAAAATAAAAAGAAATATAAGAAGTTTTGTTATAGAGCAAAGCCAGGACGATCATGCTCGCACATTTTCTGCACCAAACAAATAACCGAGTAGTTGCTAAAAATCTTTACGTTTACAACATTTGTCAACCTTCAAAAATCCTAGAATAACATATTGACAAGTGAACTAATGAAGGCAATGAGAATTATGATAAAACATTCTCTATTAGTTTCCGTTATTTTCGTCCAAGATCAATGCTATATGGTGTTAAAAATATATTTTGGCAAACACAATCGATGTGTATTGGCAATGATAAGGTAAGGAAGTGTAGTGAATTATACCTGGGTCCTATAATATCTGACTGAGGTAAAATAAAGAGAGGTGCCGAAAGAAAAATAGAAATGGGAAAACGCCCTACTAGAGCTAAAAATACAAAATAAGAAAAAAGACCGAGAGAAGAATGAGAACAAACAATTAAATAATGTAAAATGTGGAACTTCCGTCATATATATATATATATATATTGCTATGGTTAATGACAGTTTTTAATTTAATATAATTAATTAAATAAATAATTAAAAACAACCTCGCAAATATTTTATTTACCCTATAAAATTCTAAGTCGATCTGTATTTCAACTTTGTACTACTGCGCACAAGCAAATACTCGAAATTAGGTCATACGTTAAATCAAAATGGTTTCCACTGACAATTGCCATCGTGAATTTACAATAAAGTGAAAATCTATCACAGTTCCACCGGTAAATATTTGAATTAAGCTGTTTCGCGGCAATTACATCATTTGTTTTTCTAGCATTTGTTAAAAGGGGGTCCAGATCCACGCATCAATTGTTTCAACTGGCGTCGTTTCCGGATCTAACTGTCACATAACCCCAAATTATGGAGTTGGGCTAATTTGCGGCCTGGATTCACTTTACGGCAATGGGTAGGGCTTTTATTGCCTTGGGTAAGGGTCTTGGTGCACATACAAAAACTTCCCGTTGCTCACTTAACTTATTTTTAGGCGTAGACAGTACCTGTGTTGTTGCCGATCTTATATCGGGCTCGAAGGCGACGCTGGTCTCGTTGTAGGACTGCTACGGACCAGTTGCTGCTGCAACTCCTCGGGCGTCCTTACGTAGCTGCTTGCTGCTCTGCAGTCTTCCCCTCTGGGCTGTATCGGCTTGCAGGCCTCCACGCACAGATCCAACGGCTGTTTCCGATTTGAGGTTATGGTGTTCGTGCTTCCGAGAACTATACCACTTATGGTGTTGGATTTTGATGAAAATAGCACCACACGACCACAAAATTGCGCTGAATTGGCCGGTATAATTTTTATATTTAAAATATTATGCTTACTATGTGAAAATTAACTTTATTTGGGAATACACTTTACGACATGTCAATTCTAATTTTTATTCAATTGTTCTCCTTATATCCGCTATATACAATTGCTAGTTTTAATATTAAAATAAAAACGGATATGAATCAAGTTCACAATGCTTACTTATAAATATATCTTTGCCTAAAATCTACAACTTATTTACAAATACTTATTTTAATATTATGGTCCACATTTATAATTAGTTAATCAAGTCTTTGCGTCACTGCACGTTTGTTAATTTGCTTTAAACTGTTCACATAAGTCACTGGACTGATTAATTTAATGAAAGTCTACTTTTCCACACCAATTTTAAGTTCATCTGCTGTGTGCTATTCTTGATTTTATTAACCCTGGCTTGTTGATTCTTACAATTTTCCATCAAATGCCTTAATTTCAGCCTTCTTAGTTGCTCGTTGCAACGTTCATTAGCTTATCTAGCTTTTCCTACCTTTCTTTTAAAACCCTGACAAATATTTCACTGTTTAACGTTACTTGAATTATTCGCTTCAATTTATTACCTTTGCAAACCATTTTGTAATTATTAGTTCGGCTATTACTTTGCACAAACCTCTTATTTTAAATTTTATTCTACATTCAACTTAGATCCTTATGAGAAATGAGCTTTGCTTAAACCGTTCTTTAATTAATTATACTGCTTATTAATTAGAATTTCTTTACCAATGCATTCAATCTATTAAATTCAAAGTTTAGCCTTGCAGTTATATAAAATACCTCACCCTGAGCTTTAGTGAAATGTCCATTAGTTTGGCTACGCTATCAGAGTTGAGTTTGTAGGGCCTAATACCATCGCAATATCGATAGAAAATAATGACAGCGTGTGGAGCAAAATTATTTTTCTCGTACTAATATAAGTTGAAAAACTTTTTAAAAATTTTACTTTTCAGAAAGAGTGCACTTAATATAGTTATTTGGATTTTCCAGTTCCTGATATAGTTGTAGCAGACACATGGACACAGGTTTCTCATCTAAAACAACGCAGCTTTTAAAGTGCTATGTCTGCTTACGTATAGGGCAACAAAAACACTACAGATAGGGTTGTAAGTTTGCCCGCTGTCTAATGCGATGAGCCAATTCCAAGTGTAACAAACGGCCAGTAATCAGACTCGACGAACAATGGGCCATATAGGCGAGTTGAGAAAAGTGAAACCTCGTCCTGGCGAAAGTGAGAGCAAGCCTTGTGTGACAATACCTATTTTACTCAAAGAAGAGGGAATCCTTTCTCCTTGCATAAGCGATCTGAATATAAGGGAAGACAGTCTGGCGTTCCACGATATTATATCTCCGCATCCCGACGTGACTTACTTTAAGCAAGTCGAGGGTTTTGGTAAGATTTCTTTGCCTACGTATCGAATTAGATTCCGGCATTCGTATTGATATAATTAGCTCTATTTGTATTTGTATTTTCTACATATTATAATTTTTGTATGTGTTTCTAATTTGTGTTCTAAAGTAAATAAAAAGGAATGTTATTGTTTTCCAAAATCGGTTATATCTTCTTGAACCAACTTAATTCCTAAACATGGCTAAGAGTACAGTTCTGAATGTATTTGTGTAAAGGGATATATCGAGTTACGTGTAAGTTATATCCGGTCTATTACAAGCGAGTTACTTAAAAAAAGTTGCCAAAATTCTGTGTGTTTATAACAGCAAACATATTAAGTTCGAGGCGAGAAAGGGTCTATAGACTATTCTGTACTATAGTTACTAATTTTAACTGATAGGGGACAATATATTTTCTGGCATAGGTAAGTTAAACATTCCCTTCCTCTTCTTATATAAGAAATTGTCGTTCTCAGTTTCCATACTTTTTGGTCTCCGAAATCTCTTTCTCTCAGTTCTCTTTCCTATTTTGACTCCTATTCGTTGAGTCATCGTCCACAGTTTACACAATGCTCTGAAATATGTTCATTTTTGTATCTTTTCTTATGTTTTTGTTGTATATTACTGCAAACAAGATTTTCCTGGGACATCTTCCACTTCCTACTTTTATTTCTCCATCTGTCTCTAATTTACTTTTTAAGTGCACGTGAACTTGGTTCATTATCCACCCACAAATCTAAAATCCAAAATATATGCATGTAATACAACTCAAGCTCCGTTCCCTACAAATATTTTATCTAAGATTTATCTGTTGACAAATTCAAGTAAAAAGTATTTGTAAGATATCAGATAAGTGATATGAGAAAAAAAGTTTTTGGTGTGATAATAATCAAAAACAATATCTCTAAACGTATGATGTGTCTTTCTACCAGCGTGTGTATTTTTTAGTGCCATCTTACGGCAACGGCACAAACTTTACTGCTACAGGATGCTGTACCTGTACGCGCCAGTTTCTCAGCGCTATCTAACGGCAAGAAACAAAAGAAACTCGCCGAAGGAATCATGCTTACCGGCACGTAACAATCACAGTTAAACACATTTCCTTCTATAACTTTATTATTGAGAATTCAAGTTGCATAGACTAGTTTGGTTAGAATAAAGCCACCTATGTGGCGGGATAAAAAGCTAGTATTATTATATTATACATGGGAATCACGGACAATAATGAAAGGGTAAAAACTAAATTAAGGGTTGTTTCATTTTACATTTTACGTCAGGATTTAAAATGTTTATTTAGTATGTCCAGACAACTAATTATATTGGTTAATGTATATCTACAATGTTTACATGCTGACTGTAGTTCAGTTTTATTCTAAATTCAACGTTAAATATGTCTTTCGCAGAGAAATATCCACAAGTTAAAAAGTATTTGCAATATCGCACAAAAACCACAATGAAATGCAACCGTAAATGTCAGCATTAATAGTTAAAACCGCAAATCGAGATAACACTAGTAATTAAATATACTGATATGGAATTTCATTTGTTTCCCTTCAGGTTTGTTGAATTACTACTATAGTCTAGGAACTATGCATAACTAATTTTTAGCTTATAACTCTGTTATTAAAATAAATAAATAGGCAATCGTATAATTGAAAAGGGAAAACATTGCTCTTTTACCATAGTGAACAAATTGCACTTCCAATTTCCATGAAAAGGTTTGCTTCAATACCTATGGCCTATTGTCTACCGGTGAACCGATCCATTGCAACTAAACTTCCAAGGGATATTCATCAAATAAATGAGAAAAACATTCCTAGACACCATATATACTGGGTCATTACTTCATATTAATATAATGTCATTCGCAGTATAGTCTTGTTAGTGACATTGTGATGACCTGATGACATTTAATAAATTCTACAGCTCATTTTCTGAACTTTTTAATCTAAACACTTTAAATTGTTCTATACAAAAACTGGAAATCAGCATACTATCTAGTATGCACTGAAAATTGATTATCAAATCTGAGATTATTTGATACAATTTAAATTTATTATCACTGATAATATCAGAAGTAGTCAAAGTATTAGTAAATGCAAACGACAAAAATTTATGAATAACTATAAATAACAAAAATCCTTGAATGAGCGGGAAAGATTTATTAAACCAGTGATCTAACACTGACACAAAAAGTAATAAAAACGCAAGTGTTACTGAAATAAAAGTTTTAGTAATAGTGCAATTTGTTTACGAAGTGATGCTATAATGGAAATAATGCTGTTTAACTACTTACGGAGAAATACTCTCTATATCATATTCAATATCTACTGTATTTTTTTAGTGAACACGATAAATCTGCTAGCAAATCTTCCATTTCAGTGACAGTATTTTTTGGTCTTTGTTTATGTCAATCTTAAACAGCTTGTATAATAAATTTATCCTAATTCTCAACCACAATACAATTTGTAAAAGAGCAACTGAAGATAGACCACTGACAAATTGCATCAGCGACTCCAGTACAAAAGGCACGCAATTTAAAACTCAGATCTCGACCACCTTACGCCATCTGCGAAGTGCAGGGCACCCGGAAGCCAACAGCAGGTAGGCGCTCAATCCTTTTAAGGGACAGAGACCGGCTGCGCAAAAATCGAGAAAATCTCACCGCCCGCAAATAAGACGGTCGAGTAATAAAACCCTCTAATGTCGCTAGGCGTTCGGACAAAAGTGGCCTAACACTTCGGCCGATAAAACATACGGTTGCAGCAGGAAGGGTAGTAAAGCAATTCCTAATCTCCGGCACCAGAAACGACGCAGAATGTCCAATTGCAGTTTCGACAAAACGCAGGGTTCACCCAGCAATAAAGCAATAAATAACCCCCAATTATGCAACTGGAGAAACTATGTAAACGCGGACAAGGAAGCGCCAGCATCTATTTATTCAGTAGATTCATTTAAGTAAACTTAGACCGAGCAATTCATTCCAGTGCATTCAGTTTACAACTTTTGGCACTCAGTGTCTACCAGTCGTCTGGCATGTGTCGAACCCGCGTAACTTTCAATCCGTTAGTTAGCTTAGCTCTGTGCAGGGCGCTTTAACTGTTAGCACATGTAGTTGTTTTAATCGCACACTCTATGTGTGCATTTATATATCTTGCTACATGTATGTAAAGTACTTATGATCAAAAATGAATTTTTAAAAAGTATTGCAATGGAATAGTTCCTCATTTATGAATGCAACTACGTTCATACTTAAATGTCAAAATTTGACATTTGTTTTGTAAGTGAGTTATAGTTGCATTCATAAATGAGGAACTATTCCATGGCCATACTAGATGATCATATCATATATGAGTGCAATCATTAATAAATTTTGTTTAATTAAATAAATGTTTTCTATAAAGTGTTATCATTTCAAAATACTCAGGGTGTTAGCAATTCTCACGAAATCCGTCAATAACATTCACATCAACGTTTCCCTATTATCGTTTGGGCGAGTCAAAAATCGATTCTATGCGAATCGAAAATCGATCCGTGAATGAATCGATTTTTCTCCATTAATCGATATATAGATTCGAATCGCAAATCGTAAATCGATTTTTAGTTGATTCGATTCGATTCTATTCGGTTAATCGATTTCGATTGTTACGTGTTAAAAGCATAATTGATACTGGAATTTATTTTGTGCGTAATTCTTGGCGCTGTAAAAGCTCCTTCATTGGAACTCAGCTTTAGCGATTAGATGGTAATCTGCTTTACCGGCAGACTGAGCAACTGCTTCAAACAATTCGTTTTGGGTTCGTTTGTTTTTCTCTTGTAAGACAGTGGCGTCGGCAGAATTTTTGTGATTGTGCTCCAAGTTTTAGCTCTTAGCTTCAGCTATTTTGCCGTATTATTTGTGGAAGCTTCGCTTTGATGCGGTTTATGGGCTTTGGCAACTTATGTGGAACAAATACGTCGGCGTCCTTGAGGCGGTTTATTTATCATAGGTTTAATAGCCGTCCTAGCCGATTTCCTGCATTATAGGGCGAGTAAATGACTTCAATTTGGATTATGGTAACGTAATGCAATTAATTAATTTTCGTCCGGTATTTTCAGCGTCACCTGGGAGTTACAAAACATCAATAATTCCTCCTACTTCGGAGTGCCCCTCTAGTTCTGGGCCTAGTTCTAGTTTGAGGGCTTTGTATGCTGTGACGTTTGCCAGCATCTTCCACAGCCCGCTTGGGAGCTATTTTACTCACCTCCTGCAGAGGCATGACGATCTCAGATAAGTAGTGTACGACCTAATGATCTATAGTAATGACATTGGAACCGCGGGAAATATGTAAAAAACCCTAGCTTTTCTTAACATGTAATTGTACATTTTACTAGTTTAATATAAGATTGCGTATTGAATTGTGCTAATCACTACTATGTTAGCGTTATTTGAAGTGCACCTTTCGAGTACGTAATACCTAATCAAAGTCATAGAATTTCTGTAGCAACGTTGTTTAATAAATCTAATGCGCTGTTTATACCATTCAATACATGATTTCGTTACTGCACCTTCTGTATTCCAGATGTTATGTTATAGCCTGCTGCAATTCAAACTGATTTTATAAATTCTCGACCTATCTGAGTATATTTGTTGTAATTGCAAAACTTGTTGGAGCTCATTATATTTAAAGATTTAAAAATCATTTAAAGAACTGCACGCCGTCTCCACCGGGTCTAGTTGGCGGGTACTCAAATATACTCTCGTGATATTTGACGTTATTTAAGGAATATATAGGTAACAAGAAGTGGCGTTAACACGATTCTACTGCCGAATCGAAAAAAAATCGATTCAGTGAGCGAATTAAAAATCGCACTGTGAGAAAAGTGATTTTTTTCGATTAATCGATATATGAATTCAAATCGTGAATTGATTTTAATCGCAAATCGTAAATCGATTCTAGATGTGAATCGAATCCATATTATAAATAAATGCACATTAATGGCATAGGGTCATAGGATCTACTTTAGAAACATTGTTTTTTCAGCATATGCTTTGCTAATTTACATATCTAGTTTTTTAGATGCATAGACACTAGTCCTAAAAATGTTTGCATTAGGAATTCTTAAATTAGAATTTTGTTTTTATTTCATTTCGATTAACAAATCTTTACTTTGAATAAATCCAAACATTTTCAAGTTGAAAATACATATATAGAATTTCAGATATCGCTTTTATTAAAGCTCATTGATCTTTTATTTATTCCTTTTACTTAATTGCTCAATAAAAATTCCCATCTTACATCCATTATTGGTCTAAAAAGGACACATATTCCTTTATCTACATTTACGTTTATGCATATGTGTATTGCTGATCAGCTTCACAAAATTAAGATTTCATTTAACTAATGAAGGTGCACTAAATAAATACCATTTTCTTGCTACATTCAATTCGACTTTATTTAGTTCACTTCGATTCGATTTGATGTATGATTCGATTACATTCGATTTTAGGAAATTCGATTCGATTCGATTTACTTTTATATGATTCAGTTCGATTTTATCAATTCAATTTGATTTTATCTATTCAGTTGAATTCGATTTTATTAACTTCGATTCGATTTCGATTCGACTGCCGAATCGAATCGAACTGAATGGAATCGAATAGAATAGAATCGATTTATCGATATTTTTCCCAAGCCTAGTTAGGACTTTATTCACGGTGATACATTGCAGTCTTGAAAACTAAACCATTCAACCACGAACAACATTCAAAGAATTGTGATATAGTATTTCTTGTGAATGCGGGAAATACTATATCGGTGAAACATCCACGCATTTAGAAGCTGGGGCTAAACATACAAACTGGATTAAAAAGTGCCAGAACGTGCCTGGACCGCATGTATTAAACTTAATAAAGATGAATTCTAATCGATGACTTGGATACGAGTTGGTTACCGATTCTTAAAAACGAAATTAAATAACTATCTGTCAAAACACGTCGAGCAAACACCGAGTTAAGTTTTACTTTGCTACCTTTAACATAGATAGTAATTTTTGTTGATTTGGTAGCGGAAATACGTATTTATTGTCGAAACATCGGTATAGTTTTAATTTTTTTAATTTTTGGTGTGGTAAAATACCCAAAAACACAAGCGCTACGAAGAAGATTATCCACCAATAATTACCCTACGCCACGCTGCATTTCTCTACAAAATATTCTTAATAATTTTTATCATTCCTAAATTCCATTTAAAGTTGAGACGTTCTCCATATTTCAAAAAGTAATAATCCTTCAAGTTTTAACTTCAATTACCGACAGATCAATAATCTGGCCGCAATCTAAGCGATCAACAATCTTTACAGCGACTCAGCGATTATGGTTATCAGGAACAAACTATGTTCGGGCCACGTACGTCCCGTGGGCATTAATTTATAAGGCTTTCTAAAATCACCCGATCAATTCGCAGCCACCACTAATGGCTATTAGGTAACTTTTACAAACAAACATAAACAAATCTGCACTTAAATTCCAGCCAGTAGCAAAAACACTTACCAAGGTGTTCTGGTACCCCAGCCCATAGCTCTCGTCCCGCACGGCAAGATTCGTCATTTTGCAGCTCGACTTTTTGCAAGCACGGCGAACTGACACTGGACACTTAACACGCAAGTTAGGTATCGTCCTTAGCTGAGCACATTTTGCGGTTTTCTCAAAACGCCGGTCCCGGCCCTCTGCGTGGATTCCTCATGGCTTCGGGGATCAGGTGCGTCGATTAAAAAATCCTAGAATAAAAAAGGCTGCAATTGCAGTGGTCAAGGTCAGGGCGGTTATTTAATTGGTTAGGTAAGAGCGCCTGTTGGGCTGCCATTGTGAGATTGGGTAATCTCGAAGGTGCGAATGCCAATTAGGTGCTTTGACTGGAATCCGAGCTGCTCAACAGTAGCTCTAATGAATTATTAATAATTACTTAGTAGTTAAATTTTAAGTATTACAGGTCTGATCAGAGCCGGAGTAAGAGGGAGCTCCATTAATTATTTAGAGTGCGTCTTGTTGCAATATTTGACCATAAAATCAAGTGTTACGTTAGAAGGCAATAAAGTATTATTATTGTTATTAACTAGGCTTAACACGTAGGTACCATGTGCCTGTATGACGTGGAAATGAGTTACAATTTATAGTTGAACTACTACAACAATATCTATTATTAAAATATACATTCTACATTAATTTATAATTCTCTAATTGAGAATTAACAGGCGGCATTAATTTTTACATTAATTATTTATAGAAAACCGTAAGTAGTTTGCTAGTCTCACGTTAGATGGCGTAGCTGACTATAACTAACTTCAGTGCGTTCCGGATAGAGAGATATATCTGCGTATTTATATTATTAATATTCAAAAGAAAGTTTGCGACCAAAAGCAGATATAACTTCAAGTTTTTTTACATTAAAAGTTAAATATCTCTATAAACAGATCTAAACTCAAAAAATAGACCAAGAAAAGTATAACTAAACAAGTGAAGTTCAGTAGCTTCAAGTATGTTTTTCAATACGTTTAAATTAGATGCTGAAATTATTGTCGCACTACACGGTTGGAATAGCTATTTGTATTATTAGAGATGAACCTGTATCATTTCCTCCTGCGGATGCAGTTTAATCATACAAGGGAGGGAATGACACTTTACTCCATAGTTTTTTTTGACACTTTCATATTTTATGATAAGATTTGATCTCTTGTGTTCAGCTGCATTAAAAAATATTTAAATATAAAAAATAGAATGCTAGTTAGTTGGTTTCTTATTAATCATATTCCCTCCCGTTGCTGTTGGAAACCAACTAGAGAGCCAAACATCTTTTTTCGCTAACAGAAAATTTCACTTTCGGATTAAGGTGTCAAAAAGAGTAAGTTTCAAGCACCAATTTAAAGAATCTGTCACTTGAAAGCCTAAGATTATGACCGCGTAGAGTTCTCGTATCACTAAACTGCATGATGTCTGTTATTGGACAGTTTTAATAGTTCTTATAGTTATTTATGTACCAAGGGCATTATGAATATATTTATGGCCAAGGAGTATAAACATCATCTAATGCCCGTGGTGCAAACAACATTTTATTTTCCACTTTGAATACGTAAATAAATTGAAAAGCTGGAAAAAAGTAATCGTTAAAAAATGTGTACATTTTTTTTATTTTGCATTTCAATAACATAACCTTATAACTGTAATTAAACGTCAATCAATTTGATACAATTTGTTTGCAACGGCAACTGAATGGGACGTTATTTACTGTATATAAAAAATTTATACAGTTATACAGTAAATTGGAAAATTTTCCGAAAACTTTTGAGACATACGTTAGTACATAACGCCCGAAAACGTAAAAGTGGGCGTTATGGGCTACTTTATATAAAAAAATAAACTATTATAATCCATTCACAATGTTTCATCCTCCCAGTAGGCTGTTCTATGTTTTTATTAGGTTATATCTATGAATTGTAATACAAGTTAAATTGTGACATGAAAAAGCTATGACATTTTTTACCACTGAATTCATGTTAGCACCCCCTGAGTCCCAGCTCAACATACAGTAGGTAAAATGTGGTGTCGATTCTACATAAATGAGCTGTGGTGCGATGACGATTTTTGCTTCACTACCAATAGTTAGTTGAAATACCATACGTTTAGTTTTATCAATATATACTTTGTCTAATTTCTACAAAAATTCAGATATTGGTAAAATAATTTATATTTTTTTATATCGTATAGCTTGTGATATGAAGCCTGATATCAGAGTTTTCAGGTTGCGCGAGCGCTTCTGACATAATCTAACGCCTGTTACCAAAATGCCAACCGGGACCGACAGCTTAACGTGCTCTCGGATGCACGACTGGCTGCGATTTTACTACCACTATAGTTTATAATGATTATTAGCATAAACGTGGTAGTGTATTTTGTATATTTTATTTTTTGAAGTTTTACTGGTACTGCAGAATGTTTTTAATATGTTATATACCGAGTGACTGGTAAGTGAAATGAAGAGGGTAAAAATAGACAACTTTTAGTAATAGAACTTTTAGGATAAACTCAAAAACAAAATAATAACATCAAATAAACAATTTAGAAAACCGCCAATAAGACGATCTCTGCAGTAGTTTTCAGACACCAATAATTGACGCATTAATTAGCGTGACACGGACTATTACCTTTTTTAATTGTAAGTAAACTAATATCAGCGGTTTTCAACAAGTAGATAATATTTTTTATCTACGATCATGTAAAAAGTGTCTACTTTCTACACTGATTTTAGTGCAAAAAGTTAACTTTTAATACACTAGTGTTATAAAAATTACGTAAATTTAAAAAATACAAAATGTAATGCGTACTTTCATAAAAGGTTGTGATAGTAGATAAAACTTGTAAGAAGTCTCTTCAAGTCATTCACAGCTTTAAATAACTCGCCCATTCCTCGCTCGTGTTGTAAATCAGTTCGTGCAATAAAGTTGGACTTTTTAGTCTTGTATCTTAAGTAACTATTAAAGCATTGAATTTTAATTATTATTGGGTTTTGACTACACGTTTATTAAGAAAAATTGCTTATTTTGGACCGTTATATTAGTACTGTCAGGTAACTGCATAAGGTTTCATAAAACTACCTAACAGTAATGGTGGTGAAGCAACACACCGCGGGACTGCCGAACCTGAGGTAGCGAGATCGGGTCTCCATCCCAGCACGATTTTTTAACAGTTAAGCTGCGGATGAAAATCTCGAAGATTATCGGAAGGAATTATTAAAAATTGTGAAAATGTCCTATTTCAATTCCATAGGCACTTGCTACGTGTAAAACGGGTAATTAACATTAGAATTTATTTTCTGCATAATTCTTGGCCGTGCAAAAGCTCCTTTATTTGGACTCGATCGTTGTGCGAAGGCAGCTTTAACGATTAGGTTGTAATCTGTTCTACCTGCAGATGTAGCAGCTATTTCACACAATTCCCCTTGTTTCCGCTGGGTTTTCTCTGGCTAAAAGTGGCGTCATTTCGGCAGAATTCCATGATTGTGCTCTTAGCTTCTGGTCATCTTGAAATATAGTGCGGAAGCTTCGCTTGTATGCGGTTTTTGGACCTTGGGACATTTATTGAGACAAATATGTCACAGGACTGCTCGCCGTTTTGATCTTTACAAAGTGAGTGAAATTCAATTTTGATAACGTAATACATATTAGCTGAATTTCATCCAGTATTTTTAGCGTCACCTGCGAGGTTCAAAACATCAGCGATTCCACTTGCTTGAGAATTTCCCTCCAGACGTCACTCGGAGGTTGTGGAAACCTCTGGAATTTCTTCTACTTCAGAGAGACCCTCTGCTCATGGGAGCCTAGTTCGAGTTTGGGCCTCCTCACCTGAGTAAGGCGTTTGCTGGTGTCTTCCACCTACAGCGGCCGCTTCAAGCTCGTTTGGGGGCTATTTGATTTACCTCCTGCAGAAGCGTGATGCTCTCAGATAATTAGCGTGTAACCTAGCAAGCACAGTAACGTCTAATGCACATGTTTATATCATTCAGTTTATGATTTCCTTACTGCTACCTTACGTATTTCAGATATTGTGTCCTGTAAATGTTGAAACTGGTGGTTACAGCTTTTGGTTTTGTTCAAACATATTCCACATAGCTCTTTTATTACCTTTTAGGTGTCGAGAGCCGGTCATACCGCGCGCGGGAAGTGCAACGGAGGTAATGGGTCGCATGCGTCTTGCATTACACTTTATTAATTTAAGAGGGGAACAACCTGTCACTCAAACAGACTTATACTTTTATTCTATGTACGTAGTGTCTGTCTGTCAATTTATGATACATTTTCTATTCTATTTGAAAAATCAACTCAGAATAGTCTCTTTGTGACTACGTAGTTCATTTCTAGTATATATAACTATAGATTAACAGTGTAGCACAAAATGTGCAGACAACACTTGCATGTTAATAATTGCCAAAGGCAAAATTAGGTTTAATCATTGTAATTTGGTACAGCTGAAAGTGCGGGCGTACGGCTTGTTTTTGCTGCGCGTTCGATGCGGAACAACCGCGGTCGCGGAAAAACTAAATTTAGGAGCGGGCGCGCCAAGCCTCAAAGCTCACGTCCCTAGCGACTCGGAGTGAATTTCGCCTGCGAGAAGTTAAATAAAGCCGGCTGGACCGCGCAGTACAATGAATTTACTGCATAAGTGTTTGCATGTAACAAGCCAGTGTCAGCACTTCATGTAAGTGCAAAGCAATGGTGTACTAGCTAGAGTAAAATTGAGACGAGAAGACACCAGCGTCGTAGATGCGCAGTAGCCGATTTTGTGTCAGACGGGCCTATTACGTAGGTAAAGGGGTAACCTTCCTTTTGAGAACGTGAGACACAAGAGTCAGTAGCGTCGGCTAGATATATTTCTCGATATTTATAAAGTTTTCTACCTCGATCGCAAAACGCGGATAAACATTGGAACATTGGCTATTTACTGTTTTCTCCGTTTTGTTTGTGAGCTTTGTTCGATTAAGTGTGGCGTGTGTATCCTGGTGTTTTTGTAAATTTGCTGAATTGCGAGTGTATATCTGTGTGTGTGTGCGCGCGCGCGTTTTCTTTATTTATTTTTGTTTCATTTCACATACGTAATTCACAAGAAATAACAGTGTATTTAAGAGGTTGTCTCTGATGTAATTACCAACTTCATCACGCTGTGACCCCTTTTCTAAAACAAATGAACGTTTGCAACAATTAACAGCTAATAATTGTCGTCGGCGCATATAACGTCACTTACTGGTGTCTTCTCATCTCAATCCTACGTTACGTGTGCCTATGCGACGCCTTCAAAAGATTTTGTGGCGTTACGATTACTTCGTGATGTTATCTGCCAGAAAGGTGACTTAGCCAGCAGCCAGGGACTTCCCCGCAGTCATTCAAGAAATGACGTCCGAGGGCTACGTTGCAGTTTTGAGCTACGAGGGTAACATAACCTGATACAGGGCATATTCACAGTTCCACAGCTCCAGGCTGTGGAAAGATTTCGCGACCCGTAATGGAATGCAATTAATTGGCAAATAAATACGTATGCGAATCGCGAAGCCAAGTTTGTTTGCATCGAACCGCGAACAGCTATTTTATTAGTATTTGACTTGCAAATGCGGTTAGCCACAAGCTACTACGCATTAATGATCCATTCGAATTTTGAAAGTTATGGGTTTTTTGCTGGTTTACCGATTTATTTCATTTCATAGACTGAGTTGAAAAGTGGCAATTAAGTTGGCCATATCATATTAATGAGAATTTTTGTCGCTGGTGATTTTCCAAACGAAACCTCTGCATAATCTTGTATTATATATATAGAGAGATCCTATTAAACTCAGACCAGATGACAACATGTATCTTTCTAATAGAGCCCTGCAGTTTCGGAAAATGCTTGAAATCCTTACTAGGTTTTCTATTCCAGAAGCACGCATATTGACGCAGTATTTTTTCTCAAGCACTTCTTCTGACAAACAATCCTCCTTGCACTAAACACTTAAAATTTGAATAATGAGTCCAAAATACCTTTCCCTATGGGTTTAGTGTTCACTATAAACTATTTGTCTTGTTTTGCCTTGTCACAGCAGTAGGCTTTTAGTTGCTATTCGAATTACAAGTCTAATGGTTACTGAGAGAGGTATTTTACATTTACTATTGATATCTACATAAATTATGCGATTGTCACCAGGCAATTCAGTTTGGCGGATATTATTGTTTTTCTATCTTGTAAACTGCCGCATTCTCAGATTGGTAAGCTTCGACCTAATCTCTCTCTTTTGTTGTTTTAAAGAACCTTTGCTATTGTTTTCCGAGCACAGATATAAAGTTTACGATAAGTTAATCTTGAAACGTAGCAGTAGCGGTTCGTGGAGAATTCTAATGGTAGGGCCAACCACCGAACATGGTAATTTTCCACCTCTGGCAGACAAAAGCAGATTCCGACATCCCAAGATTTAAATATTTCGCAAAGGGGCTGGAAAAAGTTAACACGATGAAAAAAATGTATCAAACTTACAAGTTAATCAAGTACGATGAACTGAATCGAATATCTTTCTTTAACTTTTGTTTAAATGTATAAGTCGGCCAAATATACACAGATTCATGCGTGATTGACGTATATTATTTCAAGATGTGCGATACTTGACCACTAAATTATGAGTATTATAAAATAGGTCATAAATAGCATTGTTATTTAAGTTATTTTCGGAAAACCCCAATGTCTCTTCTGTAGGAATTATACACACGGCCTTTTGAATATGCTTCCCGGACGCGGCCTTGCTTCATCTGAACCCGATGGAGTCAGTGTACGTGCAAAAATTGTAATCAGAAACTCGACTCGCGCGTTATCTCAGGGGTCAGGCTATACTAAGGCTGCTTGAGACTTGAGCCTACGCTGAAATGGCTCTCATTGGATGTTAAAATATCCTTATATTTTGACCTACTTCTTGCCGCTCAACCCCTGCTGCAGTATATAAACTGACTAAGTGCTGAGAACCGCTTCGAGCTGGCACAAATGCGTCCGGAAAAGCAAGCAGCGCTTATCGTACCGTTCAAATCCATGAAATAAAAATTACTCATGCTTTCATTGATGAAAAATTAATACAAAAATGTTTCTTTCAGAATAAACAAATCTTGAATGACAAGTTTGTTATGGTAGAGCCATGGCTCCTTGGCTCCTTATAGCGAGCCGCCACTGAAACGTAGTGTTTTCATAAATTGTGCCACCTTTTGCTATGTTTTTGTTTGTTTATTCAAATCAACCGCTTGTGTTTCTAAACTGTTGGCCTGCAGTGTATACTATTTTTATTAATTTCGGAGAAGTTTAATAATATCTATTGTCCCACAATATTTTGTTTGTACACCTCTCGTAAAAATGATGATTTGTTTCCATTCTTCTGTTTATGTTATTCTGATACATTTTGTATAATGTTTTTATCAAAAATTAAATTGCGGTAGACCGAAACTAGCTACGTCACACGCACGTTGGCCCTGGATGACATCCAACTTGATTGGCGTGAGGCATGGCAATTGGAATTCTGCGGGAAACACCGAACTCTGGCTGAGTCGACGTTTGGTCGTCACGAAATACTTAAAGCGTCGCAAATACACCCTTAGGGCAATCCGCGTTCCTTTTATGTACACCCTGAAGGCGGCGTCTGCACCAGCAAATGCTGCCTTGTGAACCCCATAAGAAATGATATGCAGCAAATTACTTACTGACAGCCTGTCGAAGCCGCTTGTGTTTACTTCATTCTTCATATGGCGAAATTCATTTCGCCGCTGATTCTGCATCAGAAGATGCGTATGTAAGCACTCGGACAAAGCCAGCACACTAATAATTGCTTTCTCGTGAAATCACCTTTAGCTAAAACCCCCTCATCCCGCGGACAGGCTCTACATTCACGTTTAACGCTACACACGCAAATCAATTTTCACAATGCGTTCGCTGCACAAGGATGCCTTTATGCACTTTTATTATTGGAGAAAATAAACGTAACAGGCAAGGGATGCCAAATGACTTGTTTATCTAAAATGACCACAGCAAATAGTTTCTGGATTCTTCTAACACTAAGTCATGTATGGGCGCAAAATTTTAAAGGGCTTCTAGCGGCAACCATGGTTAATACGCCACTGTTTGCATCCAGTTGACAGTTAAAAATTAAAATACCTAGCAGAATGCTTTATAGCGCATTTCCATTTAAAAAATATTCAATATTGTGGCAACGTCTTGCAACAGCTCACGGACAACGTAATCCCTAGAAAAATTTTGACATATGGACCTGCTCATTGTCTGAGAAACCAGTCAGGGAAAAAACTAACCGGCAGTCGCGTGAGCATTTATGTGTCCGTTTGAAATATAAATTGAATGACCAGTTATTTTTCAAAATAAATTTTAAACATTTGCAGTACGTAACATTTGAATGTGATTTTGTAGGAAATTGTAAAAATGAAGATAGGAACTTGAGAAAACTTTTAGTTGATATACAACATCTTGTGTTTAAAACACCCGTTCCCCTATCAGCATGTCACTTAAGACATTAGAAGTGATGGTATTTCAAGCGCAGGTGAAGAAAAATATTTGTAGTGTGTCGTTTCATAAGTGTTATCACTACAGCGTTTCACATTTGTATTTCTAAAAACGATCATAGTTAAAATGTCTTCCAACATCACGAATATGTGTCCTCTATTGAGATTTCTCTTAGTATCTATATTACAATTTTGTAATAATCGACTAGCTGTAAAAAGTATGGAGATACTTTCTATCAAATATGCGTCTGTCCATTCTAGGACTTTTATTTTTAGCGATGCATGTGCAAAGCATATATTGTTTATCTCTCAAAATCCGTTAAATATTTACTCTGTTTAGCACCATTGTTTGTTTAATATTTGCTTGTTGTTTTCCACATTTTTATATTCACCAATTTTTCAAAAGGAGCGATGTAACAACATTCCCTACAGTTGTGTCTTTTCAAGAATAAATAAGTTGGAGTTTATTTTAGACGCTAAGAGTAAGTTACAGTTAATGTTATTGCAAATTAAAAATAAAAAAAATATATACGAATATAATCTTTGTTTCTAAGGACATCAGACATGTATATAAAATAAACGTTTTGATATAAGAAACTGTATCGTGACGTAGCTATGAAAGAGCGACTTATAAGCTGGAGTACATCATCCGTTATATGGTTATGACGCAACAGTCACGTCAATTACGTCGTCACTATAAGGCCATATACCTTAATTTGCTTGTTGCCTCCGTGGCATCTTGTGATTCACGCGGGTTATAAATCGTGTCACACAACCTGAGTTTGTGAATAAATATGATATGATAAAGTGGAATAATAGTGTCACATAGGTACGTGATATAAATATGGACTAGTGCTGAAGTTGATATTAAATTACTGACACTTCTATATTAAAAAAACCTAAATGTTCTGAATATTTTATATCTGTTTACAGCCATAAAAATAGATAAAAGATCTTAAATTAGAATAAGATTGCGACCAACAAGACGATATTTCTAAAAATACTAACTTTGTGGGATTTTAAGTTAAATACAAAGTAAAGACGTTAAGAAAGGAAACAAATAATGCTTAATACTGCGGATGACATAAATTACTTTATATTATATTACATTCGTATGAACATATCTGGTTACAATTTTATAGTAGAATGTTTTCATTGCGTTTCATTATATACTGTATTAAATAGAAACATAAATAAGTGAAAGTAATGCTAAACGTTCAGTTTGCTCACAGAACTGCTTTACTCTCTAAATGAAATCCTGTTTTCAATTTTCCACACCAATTTACAACACAAATAAAAGCTGTACTTAATTAAACTTCAGTTTAAATTTTGACAGTAAAACTGTTTGGATCTACATTTACGTATCAAACTATACGAGATAATGTGTATCCCAATTTTTAATATTTATTATAAGAACTCACAATAGGTAAATACAATATCGAATTACATACTTGGGTTGTAAACAAGAAAACCAAGAAATTGCCAGAAAATCAAAATTAACGAACAAAGAAAAGCAGAGACAATACGAATGCAAA
Organism: Agriotes lineatus; assembly: GCA_940337035.1. Lineage (NCBI taxonomy): Eukaryota > Metazoa > Arthropoda > Insecta > Coleoptera > Elateridae > Agriotes > Agriotes lineatus. The sequence continues at coordinate 62,099,201 of OW679203.1, forward strand.
GTGGAAAAGTCTTTAATAGTTGTGAGAAAGAAGAGACAAAGGTGGATAACACTGAAAAACGTAATATTAAAACAAACAAAAAACTATAGTGAAAGATAACCAAAAAAGAACCCAATGGTGGGATGAGGTCGTTGAAGAAAACAAAGACAGCCTGCAAGGTAAACACACACTGTAAGCAGGAATACGGCAAGCAAAATAATACATAAATGAAGCAAAGCAATCCATTTGAATGGCAAAATGAAACTGTTGGGAAGAGTTCGAAAGAAATCAAATTCAATGGTAGAGAATTTTGGCAAGTGATTAAGGGAATGAGCGCAAAATATGGAAAACAGACATGGGGCGTTAGAAACAGCGAGAAATCGTAGAAGTAGAGAAGTAAAAAGTTCTAGAAATACGAATAAAACACCTGGAGCATATATTTAACGACAAAAATAGCAAAACAAGATGAAAAAGAGAAACCGTTAGAGAAGCAAAAGTAGAAGAGACGATAAAATAATGACACAAATAAATGTAGCCATGACAGAGGAATATGCTTGTCATCCATAGTATGAAAAGTATACTCCAGAACAAAAGTGGATGTACTTCTATTTTAAAGGTGCTTTTCATTATCACTCAGACAAATTGCAGATGCACCAAGGTATGTTAGCAATGAAACTCTACATAACGATTTAATGATGACGTACATAAAAGAAGAAATCCGACAACGTGCAGTGAAACACCGTGATCGTTTGGTAGCTCACACAAACCCACCCGTGGAAAGTCTGCTAGAAGTACCAGCCTTCAAACTATTAAAGAAGCAATGGTATCGAGACCTGCTAACAATTAAAAAGGTTAGATAGATAATTCCGCCTTATCATTAAATCAGCTCATAGAATTAATATATATTATTACTGTATATGTACATTGTTCTGATTGTTGATGTAACTAACCAATAAAAGAAATCTAGACAAAAATTTGCACTCACTGATTTGTCATTATGTAGCAAAGATGAAACAAACAAGTTAGAAACTAAACTTGATCTAAAAGTATTGAAAATATATGGTTTAACAACTCTACTTCGAAAATTCAGGATCTGGTCCATTCTCACAATGAGGTGATTCAGTAAATTATTGCAAAGTAAACACTGTCTTCCTCATAAAAATTAACATATATTTAACATACGCTAACATACGCGTATGTTAAATATATGTTAATTTTTATGAGGAAGACAGTGTTTACTTTGCAATAATTAACTCTACTTCGAATAACTCATGTTCCACTTGGGGGTTTCAATGGCGGATCAAGTTTGTTATATTACTATCAGAGAACTCGAGTGTGTTCTTCAGCCACATGAAGCTTCTCATCGTCTCTCTCAAACAAAAGAAAAACTCTATTGAAAGATAATCAGAAAATAATCCGATGGCGGAATGAGAATGTTAAAGAAAACATGGTAAGTATTACTACAATAAAACAAAAGAAACCATTTGAATAGCAAAACGAAACTGCTGGAAAAGTTTTGCAAGAAACCAAATTCGATTAAGACAATGGTAGAGAATTTTTAAGTAATTAAGGAATAGGAGCAAATATGGAAAACAGTTGTGGAGCATAAGAAAAGCAGAAAACCGTGGAGGTAGAGGAGAAAAGAGTGCGAATGAAACACCTGAAGCACATATTTAAAGACAAAAGTAACATAACAAAAGGAAGAAGGAAAACAGTTAAAGAAGAAAAAGTAGATGATAAAATAATGCCACGAATGGTGGTAACAACTACAAAGCAATATGCCTATCATCCACAGTATGACAAATATACTCACGAATACTGGAAATAACACTTCGAGAAGAAATAGAAAACAACTGAATAAAGAACGGGCTGCTTGCAGGCTTCAAAGACAAACACAGGACAACATACATGGTCTTTTAGAGTGGTTACAGAAAAGAAGTTGGAAAAGCCAAACCGTTATTCCTGGCATTTATTGAAATCCACTTAGCGTTTGATACGATACATAAGTGAAACATGAGGAAAGCACTAGCATAATTCAAAAAAGGAAAGATCTAAGAGAGACGAAAAGACTAGCAGCTGATAAAAGGAGGAAAAAGAAATGAGAAATGCAATAAAATCAGTCAAAGCATATCCTGGAGCTGACACTAAATCGAATCATAAGCCGATAATTGCTAAACTAAATATCCAACTGAAAAAGACGAAAAGAAAAATAAGCCAGAATCAAATTGATATCAAAAAACTACAAACCTAGAGATCAGAAATCTACTATAAAAATAAATCAATGATAATATACTAAAAATGCAAGGATATAGAAAACAAACACAAAAAACGGAAAATTGGAAAGATTTAAGTCATCAGTAATGGAACCAACCAGAAAAATACTCAAAAAGGAAAACTGCAACTAATGGACAGAAGAAGAAGCTACAAATGAATTAAATGATAAATACAAACAAATACAAAAAGAAATAATATCCAATATTAAAATAGCGAGAGAAGAAAGTTCCTAGAAATTAAAGAATTACAAACAAAGCATGACCATTATAACATTCACAAAAAGATCAAAAAATTCACAGCTACACAAAAACGCAGAACAAACGAAAACAGTGAACTAATAAGGAAAAATTAAAGATGTGGGAAAATATGTAAAAGAGCTTTTTGAAGATGAAAGAACAGAAACAATAACTTTGCGAATGCACAAAGAGGTGAAGGACCAGACATAACCAAAGAAGAAGTCTTATATGCAATTAAAAAATGAAGAATAGAAAGACAACGGGGCCAGATGAACTACCTGCCGAAACTCTCAAACTCATAGAAGAAGATCACATCGATATATTAGTAAACTTGTATAACGAAATATACCTAACGAATGGTTGTTATCAACTTTTGTGACACTCCCTACGAAATTAAAAACCAGAAAATGCGTTGATTACCGTACAATTAGCTTAATGAGGCACACACTGAAAGCCTTCTAAAAATCATACATATACAGGAAACTTGAACAAGATATAAGTAAAACCAATTCGGATTCAGGAACGGATTAGGCACTAGAGAGGCACTCCTTGCTTATAATGGGATATCACAGAGATGCTTAGATATAAACCAAGAAGTTTACACATGCTTTAGAGATTATAATAAAGCCTTCGATAAAGTTAGACATGACCAGTTGACGAGACTACTAAAAGAAAAAACATTGGATCACAGAGATGTAATAATTTTAAGGTTATACTACTCGTATAATCAACTAGCCAATATACGAATGGATCAAAATACATCTAAAGAAAGACAAGAATGCGTCCTATCGCAGACCCTTATGTCCAAAAGACATAATCAGCAAAGCATTAGAAACATTAGATGATCGGAATATTGCCATTAAAATAAATGGCACACCAATAAACAATTTAAGATACGCTGATGACACGGTTTTATTGGCGGAAACTCTCGAAGACCAACAAACCTTATTAAATAGTAGTAGAAATCAGGGAGGAATATGGACTGTCAATGAATATAAAGAAAACAAAGTTCATGTTACTAACAAAATCAGTGCAAAACAACGAAAATGTATATATATCCATGTCAGGTAGTGGAAAGAGTACGAAAATATAATTATCTAGAAACATGCGTAAACGAGCACAATAGCTCTGTCGAAATAAGAATAAGAATAGAAAAGGCTAGAAATACATTCTCTGAATGTCATTTTTTGGCAGTGGTCTATTATGAAATACATTCATGAAACTGAAAAAAGCGCTATGTGGCCGAAACTTAAGTCTAGAGATGAAAGTCAGAATAATGAGATGATATATCATGACAGTACTCTATTAAGAATGGCAACATGGATGATGAAAAAATAGACATTAAGACGATTGAAAGTTTCAAATTATGGATGTACCGAAGGATCTTGAGAATATCATGGGTGGACAGAATACACATAGTACTACGGCTGATTATAGAGGGAAAGATTATGGGAAAAAGAAGTATAGGAAGAAGGCATCAAAGATTCAAATCGCCTTGATGATCGCCAACCTTCGGAATGAAGATGAAGAATGAAAGAAAACCACCTAAAGGATGGTTAGGCATCCCGACCTTTCAAAAATATTGCTGGGTGTAAACTGAAAAAGAAGTAAGCGCACGTTTACATAAATTTCAAAATCTGCAGAGGGTTTAACTTTCTTTCGACTTATTTATTTAGCGTAGGTGACACTTTTCCATATAGTGATCTGAGAGTACTCCCGCTACTTTAGTGCATCACTGGATATATCAATGGATAGATCAGAGTGGAAAATGTTAGAAAAATTGTAGAGAAAGGCTGACCATGTGTTGATGATAATGATCTGAAAGCACTATGTACACCAGAAGGCGTAGGCAATACCTTTCCTTACAATCGTGTTGATGATGACCGATTTTATATACAGTTTCAGATGATTTTGTAAATGACAAAAGTGGATGCACTTCTATCTCACAGTTGTCCTTCATTGCCACCCCTGCTTTGTCATTGTGTAGCAAGGGTGAAACAAACCAGTTGGAAACTGAATTTGATCTAAAAATATTGAGAATGTATGCTTTAACTCTACTTCCAATAAATCATGTGCACTTAGGTGCTCCAATGACAGATCAAGTTTGATATATTACTATCATAGAACTCGAGTATTTTATCGAGCCGCATGAAGCTTCTGATCTTTGGCGACCTCACTCTGAATAATATTGCAAGACCTTAATAAGAGATAGTAGGAGATACCTTTCGGCATCTTAAGTTATTTACTACTTACTTTAATTTCATCTATGACACTACATGCATACATCTATGATATAATCTGGAAATGAACCATACGAGAATATTTGGTTAAATTACAGGTTGATACAAAATACTGTAGGCACTGAACTTCTGCTTGGTTGTTCACTGAATCGCACTTAAATTTTGCCCCAAGAAGGTGAGAATAGGTTATCACTGTCTAGAAAATGTAAATTCTAATATCTTACTCGCTCTACTTTTATTAACGTTAAATTACGAGTATTACGTCAAAACCTTTCACAAAATTTGGATTTGCGGTTCAAGTGGATAATTGACTCAAATTTCATGTATCTAACATTAAAGCACGAAAATAAAAATCAGCGAAGCGGAATTGATTTAGATTACATTTCATATATATCCGAGGAAGGACACAGTAAACAACTAGCAACTGTTTACTGCTTTTCAGGACATTCCAAAAACACGTTCGAACAAATTCTTGAGTGTTTTCTTACTAACTATAAATTGAGGAAAATAAACTTGTAAAAGAACACATCGTTTGTTGTAGCTTACCTATGAAAAGCAGGGTCTAGACGAGACTTGGGAGAGTTTAAGGCATTTTTTTGTAATACACGTACCAATTAAAGTTACTTAATTATTAGTAATACAGTTCGTGTACGTAACCATAAATTTATGCAAAATTACAGTCATGTGACGTCGATAGGGAAAAAAGGATTCAAGAACAACAAAAGAATGACTCATAAAGGGGGAAGACGAACGCACTGCATTAGAAGGAATCGAAACCAAAGTCCTTATACGGCTTTCCCTCGCCCCTGTTAATCGTGACCCTCGAAAGCGTAGAACCATTGTGTATAGTTTATGTACAAGTATACAATAGGGTGACTAACTTCAGTGGAGGCTGCATACTACTCCAATTGTACACTATTTTTTGCGATTACTTGCTTCTACTTCTAGCAAATTAAGCGCGAACGAAGTAGAACGTTAAATTGTTCCTAATATATTTACAATAATTTGGTATAAAAAAGTGTAATAAACTAAAAATAGTACAGTCAAAAATAGAACGTGCAGTGTTAAATGATAAATTAAGTGACAGAGTGAGGTTAAGAGAGTTAAGAAGAAGAACAGGTGTGGATGGTCTGATTGTTAAATGCACAAAATTGAAGTGGAACTGGGCTGGACATGTGGGTAGAATGGTAGATGACAGTAGAACTAACTGGACAACACAATGGAAATCCAACAAAAACAAATATAAAGGGACCGACCACGAAAGAATAGGCACACGAAAACAAAGAAATGGCAGGGACACAATGGTGGAAGAAGACCAAAGACAAGAGGAAATTGAGAAAAGATGGTGATGTCTTTGCTCAAAAATGAAATCTAATGGCTTATAGTAATAATAATGATTTGTTTTTTCAGCTATTGAAAGTTCTTCTGTTATCTTTGTATCTAGAATGCTGTCGAACTGTTTCAAATTTCAATATAATACTTTGTACATACATACTTTGTAGGTATACCCACTTTTAAAATATGCGTAATCATTTCCAGTGTGCCAATAAAAATCTAGGTGTTCAAAATTTCTAGTTTGGTTCTAAATGTACGATTCAATCGTTTCTACGCACATATCGTCCGACCTATAATCCATAAAATCGATTTGATTGCGGTGTAAACAGAGCCATTAAAAATCTTTAAAAAATAACCGCAAGACGTGACTTCATATCGATTTCCGCTGCAAATGTAACTTCGAACTATCTGGTGAATTGGTTTAACCTTCAGTGCAATGGGATAAATACAATTGGAAATCGAAGACTAGTGCGACGATTATCTACAATATCATAATTCATAATTGCGAAATTCCATTCAATATCCTATGTTGTTCCCTTTTAATACAAATTTCTTAATAAATACAACTGCTTAGCCATCGCCTTCGTATTTTTTTATAGATATCATTTGGCTGTAATAATCGAGTAGTATTTCTAATAACTAACTCATGGGGTCGGTAGCTCAGTGGTAAGCATCCTGACTACTGATCTAAGGGTCGCGAGTTCGATTCCCGGTCCCGGTGAGGTTTTCAAAAATTAAAAAATGCAGATGAAAGCTTCTACAGAATGCCATCATTCGGAAGTGATGTAAAGCCGTGGGTCCCATGTTACTACGATGTGTAGCATGTAAAAGATCCCTTGCTAGGGTTGGAACTCCTTAGTCTCGGAAAAATTCTAAGTAGGACTTTGACCATATGATCAAAGCAGTCGGTGTCTAAGGTACCTGGTACTCTGCATGCCTAGACCTTGTCCATTAACAAACAAACAAACAACTCATGGGTGTATGAAAGAAATTTTTCCAGAGTGAGCCAGGTCAACACCACCTAGAAGCAAGGCCACCGCTCTCTGACGTCACGAGCCCGTGAGGTCGGCTAAAGACTATAATTGAGTTTTTTGCAGTAGACAAGTCACTTAGTGTCTTCGTTCGTGTTTGGTGTTCTGCGTGTAGGTTAAATACTATTCTGCACAAATAATCATGTAAATTACCGTTGCATGGGGCGATTTCCTAGCGTTTCAAAGTAGTTTCCGGTGAATAAATGTAATAGTAGTTTATTACAATTCTATACCATCATTATGCCGTATGTGTTCAATGCCTGTGTGCAGACGTGAAAAATGTGCATGTGTTTGTTTCCCTAAAGATAAATGCTTATGCAAAAATGACTAACTGCTATACCAAAGGCAAACTCTACTTCGTCCAAGTACTCCAAGGTAGTTATGTGAATTACATTTTTTCAAGGAAAATATTAAATGGACTGCCACAGAGTCACCCACTGTCAAGAAATGGACACCTTGTAGCAACGAAATTACAATATTCTAGATTCAAGCCAGTTGTAATACCAATCCAATTTCCCAATTGTTCAAAATATTTCTCACAACCCACAACCAGCCGTAAAAATAGCGATAGAAAACGAATGTTACCTAAACATAAATTTTTTGGTAAAGCGGTTGAACTAACCACTAAAGAATTTTTATAACAAAAGTATCACATTTCCAACATAACAATACTCAGCATCACATTTCCAGCAGAAGGCATCTTTATAGATATCATTTGGCTGTAATAATCGAGTAGTATTTCTAATAACTAACTCATGGGTGTATGAAAGAAATTTTTCTAGAGTGAGCCAGGTCAACACCACCTAGAAGCAAGGCCACCGCTCTCTGACGTCACGGGCTCGTGACGTCGGCTAAAGACTATAATTGAGTTTTTTGCAGTAGACAAGTCACTTAGTGTCTTCGTTCGTGTTTGGTGTTGTGAGTGTAGGTTAAATACTATTCTGCACAAATAATCATGTAAATTACCGTTGCATGGCGCGATTTCCTAGCGTTTCAAAACAGTTTCCGGTGAATAAACGTTATAGTAGTTTATTACAATTATATACCATATTTGTATATTTACATCATTATGCCGTATGTGTTCAATTCCTGTGTGCAGACGTGAAAAATGTGCATGTGTTTGTTTCCCTAAAGATAAATGCTTATGCCAAAAATGACTAACTGCTATACCAAAGGCAAACTCTACTTCGTCCAAGTACTCCAAGGTAGTTATGTGAATTACATTTTTTCAAGGAAAATATTAAATGGACTGTCACAGAGTCACCCACTGTCAAGAAATGGACAACTTGTAGCTTGAAATGTAAAGTGTTATGTTAATAGAGTGCTTTGAAATTTCCTGTATTATTTTCATTTGTAAAGCGCATTGCAGTTCCGTGTGGTTTGCAACTAAGAAGCATCCGCAAAGCTACAAAAATGAGGAGAAGCTCAAATCCCAAAGTAAGCACTTCTTCCAATTTAATACCTAACGCTCACCCGGATGAGCTACTGAACATCCAATGATCCAATAAGCTTGTTACAAATCATAATTGGAGATTTACCAGTAATTTAATGTCAGAAGTTTGGTTGTATATTTTACGCTAGAAAATAACTAGAATTACTCAATTTTCTCGTCAATTGTTGGGTTTCGAACTCTGATTTATCTTTAGAATTATTTTCAAACCGTCAATAATAAAGTCAATAAAGCCAAAAGTTGTACACTAATTACAGGTTTTACTTTACATTTCACAATAACCGTCTCCTGGTGCAGATATTTTTCTGGCGGCACCCCGTATGTATTTTTAAAAATTGTTTTTCCATTTCTTTATCATTTTCTCTAGTGTTAATCTGCGATGGTTAGCAACTATGCTTACTTATTTAAAAATGTAGCCTGAGCCTGTAGTATAGGTGGAATAGTCTGTAGAATTTTCTTAAGTGGGGTGTTTCCACTATGATTCCTTTATTAAAAATTATTTGTGCAGTGACGTTAACTTTGGACTTTGGATTTAGCTACATATAACTTATTAAAATCGTCAATTTGTATTCCAATAAGAACCTGTGCAGCAGCACACACTTTCACAATTCAAGATTCTGCGGTTTTGATTGCGTTCAAGTTCAAATGGTTCCGTTTTTATCTTTAAATTGCAGTATCAAATTAAGCTATATCAATTACGTCGCGTCGCACCAACTACAATTTTCGTTGTAATGCGATACAAAGATGTTGGTTTTAAATAACTATCACATGATTGTACCATGAGCATTAAATAAAAGTCAAATACACTTTTATAAGAAGAAATTTATAACTAGGAAGTGCAACGTCCTAAATTCAAATATTGGCTCTGGTGACAGCCCCATTCACACATAATTTACGACTATTTAATCGAGCTATACGTGGGAAGACTGATATGCCAAAACTAATTACGTAGCAAATTAACGTCTCTGTAATCCGACCCTGACACTGATTTCACCGTTAGGCTTTAAGGTGGCGATTTAGTCTCGAAAATCAGACGATCTTAAAATTTACTTAGTAAGTGGTGCTCTCTCGTCTTGAAAAGCATGCACCTCAAATGTAGGGTGTTAGGTTTGCAACCAGTCTAAATGAATGTGTCAGTGGCATAATTTTAAACACTTCTGATGGTCAGGTGGCCGCGGGGGGCGGGACGTTGCCGGCTAATGGCACATGTAATTGTTTTGGCTAGCTTCTTATCGATCGATAAAATTTAAGCGACCACACGCCCGATGTGAATCTTTGCAGTCTGGTGAACTTGTGGTTGGGGTTGATATAATTAGCAAGGATTATAACAGTTTATTCCAAACTAATTTGTTTTACGTTGTTTTCGTATTTTATTAGGGTAGTTGTTATGACATTCATATTTTTTTGTACCTATTATAACTTTAGCAATAGCTGTGTTCGTTCTACATTTGGCAGATCAGTAAAATTTGACATTAGTTTCGTTGAGTTATTTCAGTTGTGACTAAAACAGTTGTAATAAAATGGTTATACAACAAAATGTGAAATTCAATTTGCATATTTTTACACCGATTCCGAAAATAATTCATGAACAGTACAAAATTTCGTACATTCGTATTTCTATATTTTCTGAGCTAAACTGCATGTCAAATACTAGCGCTTAGAACTACAGTTTTACAATAAATTGATTTTTAATTAAATATAGCATTCTTTTCCTTTTACGCTAATCGTTACGTGTTTGCACATTTACCCAACCTGACCCTAATAAATTATTATAACACTAACACACCTATTTATCTCTAGTTTTCAATTATGGGCAAAGCAAGACCATGTTATGGAAAACGTAAAAAAACAAAAAGAGCACAATCTATGGTTAGACTAAATAAAGTAAGACGAATGTTAGCAGAAAATAGTGCACAGGTAATCAGACCCTTATAAATAAAGAAAACAGTGTTGCCTTTCGTAAACCATTTTTTTATAAAAATTCATTGCTAATATTTAGAAACACTACAGGAAAACTTAATTAATTGATCATTTTCATAAGAAGAAAAAAACATTTAGTTTTTTTTTTTAATAAAAAACATGCTGTTTTCATTAAAATGATCCGGCTGGAAAACAACTGTTTTTACAACTCTAGGTCATCAATGATTGTGAAGGCATTCTTCAGGAAATATTGGATTCTGTTTATAAATCCAGCCATAGTACAGAAGATAGTGCACAATATGTCGATGGCGAAGCTGAAACCCCAGAAGCAAACGACAAAGATGAGGAGTATAATTTTACCTGGGGATCTGTAGACGAATATAACAGGTAATATGATTGCCTTGCATCCTATTAACAAAGTGAAAAGTAACATTATAAATAAGTATTTAATTTTCATTATACTTCTCTGAAAACACCTTGTTTCATCTGTTTTTGCAATGACGTAAAGGTGGCATTTTTAGAACAACCCACGGAAAACTTTCCCCGATGTCCGATTTTTTCGGTGCACTAAATTAATAAAAAGTAAATCGTTGCTATGGAAGCGTTAATCGTCTTTGCTACTATATTTACGATGTATTATTAGTACTTTGAAAATAATAGTATATTATACATCAAGGTAGCGAAGTATTATAACCTGAGCGCATATTAGATACTGAGCGTGCAGCGCGAAGTATCTAAAGCGCGAAGGTTATAAAACGATTCGCTACCGTGGTGTATATACTATTTCTTGCACTACCAAACGGCTTAATACCTAAATTCTCAACAAATTTCGAAAATATTTTAACTGTCAACCTGACAATACAGCTCTTTAAAACGTCAAAATTAAAATAGTCATACTTGGTAACTTAGCAATTTATTACTTACCACGGTGAAAATTGTTTATTTTACTTTCTCTCCCGTGGTGGAGAAAATCAACTTCACGACCTAAAGATAGGCCAATAACGGTGCGTTCTGAGACTAGTAGTGCAAAAAATTTATTACTTATCCTTTTTTACGTTGTTTTCAAATAAATACGTATAATAAAAAAATATCGTTCAATACACGCCCAGAAATGGTTTTTTTCCGTGCTTGCATGACTTTTTATGTTCGGCTTCGCCTCACACGGGAATTAGTCACGCCTGCACGGAAAAATCCTTATTTACAGACTTGTATTAAAATTTATTATTACGCCTTCTAACAAAAATAATTATTATTGTTTCTGTGTGACATTTTCTAGGAGTAGATTTTGTAATTTGTCTATTTTCTTAGCAATCTAATCTTAGAAGTTACATTTTACACTAAAAATTCAAAGAGGAAGTGACTATTTTTACAAATTAAATTTAAAAAAAAAATGCGTTTTAGGATTGCGAACCATAAACTTGAGGTTGAAGTAGAGGAATATAAGGCGCAACTTGTGGGGTATAGAATAGTGGACATAGATTATCTATTAAAGAATTGCATGAAATTGCAAAGTGACCATAATAAAAAATGCACTGGAGGGCAACTCATTTTCCACAGTGAAAAACGTTGTGGACTTTCAAGCACTATTACATATATGTGTAATATTTGTGATAGATGTTTTACCTTTTCTACTGAAAAGCCTGATAAACATTCGGTTGCTAATACAGCTGCAGTTTGGGGAACGTTAGCAACAGGCAGCAGTTATGCTCACCTATCAGAATTTTTAGCGGTTATGGATGTTCCAGCCCTTAGTGGAAATTCATTTTTCAACATTCAGAGAGAATTGGGGTTTGTAAGTTACTTATTTAAAGGATACTTTGCATATGTACCTTTTTTATACAACATATATGTAGGTTTGGAAAGAATCGCTATGGGACATAATGGAAGAGGCTGGCAAAGAGGAGAGACAGCACGCAATTCAAAGAGGTGATGTGGATGAAGATGGAATTCCATTTATAACAGTTTTATTAGATGGGGGATGGTCGAAAAGAAGTTATGGCCACAGTTATAATGCAAATTCTGGTGTTGTAAGTATTGTATTAACATAAATCAATATTATTTCAGGTATCTTTTAAAATTTCCTTCAGGTAGTGAATTCAAAATAGTTATACAAATTAATCTTTTCTTTTCATATTTTTTAGGCAGTTATCATTGGTAGGTGTACGAAAAAACTACTGTATCTTGGAGTAAGAAACAAGTTTTGTTCCATCTGCGCTAGATCAGAAAACAAAAATGAAGAAACTCCTGAACACATTTGTTTTAAAAACTGGAATGGTTCTGCATCTGCTATGGAACCAGATATAATAGTGGAAGGCTTCAATAGTAGCATTGAAATGCATAACCTTCGCTATAAACGTTTTATCGCAGATGGGGATTCAACGGTATTCTGCAAAATCAAGCAGAATGTTACATATGGTTCTCGGGTAAACCAATAAACTATATTATTAAATATAATTCATTGTTTAACATTTTTTACATATTTTTAGGTTGTTAAAATAGAATGCACAAACCACTGCGTAAAAAACTATAGCAAACATTTGTATAATATTAGAAATGACATTAAAGGGGTTGCCATAAATATAAGGAAAATGCTCTCAAAAAATACTATAGAGGATCTTGTGAAAACTGTCCAAAAAGCTATATATGCAAATGCTCATGGAGATATAAATAATTTAAAAGCAGACATTCGTAATTCAGTTGCTCATGTATTTGGTAACCACAGCTCATGTAAAGAATATCTTTGTGACTTGATAGGTGATAAAACCAATGACAAAACAAATGATTTAAAAGAGTATGGTGCACACCACCACATTTACGGAGCCCTCAACTTGTTGTTGACAAAGGCAAATTTATTAATAGATAATGAAACCAACAATTTAGCCGAAATGTACATGAACATATTAGCAAGATTTAATATGGGGAAGAGGTTAAATCTTACTCAAAGGGACAGTTTTCAGATGAGATCCTACCTAACTGGATTGCGTTACAATGAAGGTCCATCATGGCATAGAAAATCGTGGAAGAAATATTTTATGAAAAGTCCCGGAGGCAATTTTAAAAAATATATGAAGTCACAGGAACACAGGTATGGTAAACGCAAACTTGAAAGAAGGGGAAAACCGAGAGTAGTCAAAAAATTGAAATTTGTGAAAGAGAAAGACTACGGGAGTAACATTGCGGAAATTGAAATATCTGATAAGGATCTACAACAAGAGGTTAACACACTTATTGAGAGACTGAAGGTACCTACAATTTATTTGATAATTTATATTATTATTTATTAATAAACACGTTCTAGATTACCAGTGAAGAAGAACAGAAGTTAATAGAATCAAACACCAAAGGTCAGTTTTCAAATAGTAAATATGTTGCTGAAAAAATTAATCGACTAACGGCATCAAATTTTGGTGCTGTAATAAAACGTCTGCCACATACATCCTGTGATGTGTTAGTAAAACGAATTTTAAATAAGAAGCCAATAATTACTCCAGCAACAGAATACGGACTAAAAAATGAACAGGTCGCTATTAGTAAATTTATGGAGATCACAGGAAAAATTGTGGAGCCAAGTGGATTATTTATTGATCGAAGATATGGTTTCTTGGGCGCCTCACCGGACGGTAATATAAATTTATATATGTATTGTATACACAAAGACCGTGTTGTTTGATCGTACCCTGGAGACTTTTTTGGGTCGGTTTCTTTTATGAGCATAGTTGAAGCTGAAGCTCTAGATTCTTCGTTTTTCAAGAGTCGATTCGATTTCGAAGGACTAGAACACGTTTAAAATATGATTTCACTTCACATATTTGACATGTTTGTAAGACGTCATTATTGTTTATACGAGTAAAACAAGTAGAGGCGACACTTTGCTGCCTAGCGAAATATTTGTGAATAAGGACAATATTTTGCCAGCTTTGAAAGTGGAGTCGACCCACCTATATCTTACACCGTGGTATGAACTAATCAAAGATACTGCTTTTGTTTTACGCAGCCATACTAGATGAAAATAATTTTTGATCATACTTTATATGACATGTAAATACAATTTTAGGTATAATATCAAGCGAAGAAATTATAGAAGTTAAATGCCTCCATAAAGTGGCAGTCCTTGGTATTTCTTTAAAAGAAGCTGTCAAAAATAAAGAAGTGGCCTGTTTAAAAATACAGGATGATGTTGTATCATTAAATGAGAAGCATAATTATTATTATCAGGTAATAACTATAAAGGGTTTTGTTATTTAATTTTATAGAAGTATTTTCTTTAGATTCAAGGGCAGCTAGCGATTAGTGGAGCCCGTATTTGCCATTTCATTGTGTATACCGGTGACAACAATGAACTTTTCGTACAGGCCATCGAAAAAGATTTAATGGTATGGAATATGTGGCTTCCTAAGCTGCTGTTATTTTATTCAAATTGTTTGGCGCCAGAAATTATATTAAATAGAAGAGAGCGTAATCTAAAATGTAGGGATCCTATATATATTTTGGACGCCCAAGAAAACGTGCGTAAAACTCAACAAGCAAAGGCCAATGAGAGAGAAAAAAAGAAAAATATTCAAGAGTTAAAGAGAACAATTGCGGAAAAAAGAAAACGATGCCATACAAAGAAAAAAGCTTGAAAAGTATGAATTCTTGGCTCGACCCGGCTCAGAACAACAAGAAACAAGTATTTTCATAACTAAAACATTACTGTATATCAGAATTATGCTGCAATTGCATCATCAGACACTACCATAAATATAATAAGCATTTGTTTCTTTAGAAGTAATAACTTATGTTAAAATGTGTAAATTTTGTTTGTAGTTATTATTAATTACTATCTTCGTTCAATAAGCCGCGTAGCGCAGTTGGGTAGGCGCTAGGCTTGCATTAAGCAAATCCTCGGTTCAAATCCCGCGGGGGTAAGAATTTTTTCGCAGTCTTGGCGATTGGAATCAGGCTCGGTGAGACCATTCACAGTTGGGCACCAAATTAACTGTGCTCTACTCAGAACCACAGACCTAAGAGATAGAGTAATAAGGTTAAAACATCACCATGACACACACCTCATACAGTGGTTGCTGCGCAAGCACAAAAGGCGCGCTCCAACTTTGTATCCCGAATCTGGGGCAAGTTGAGCATTGAACCGCCAGATGCAAGCACATAAAGCACCAGCCTCTGTACCGCAAGATAAAATGAGGTTATCGATAATACATACATACATACACACATCTTCGTTCAATAGAGACGACGACTACGACCGAAAGCAAGGTGGCAAGACACACTTCTCCAACCCAGCCCAGAGCTGTGACCTCAATCACACTGTATTTACTATCAATCTTGTATTGTAAATAAAGTAGTATAATAAAAGATATTTTTTGTCAATATTTGAATGTTTTGATATCTGTTTAGGCAAATACCTATAACACAATAGGAAGTACGGAGTGATTTTTTAAAAACTCAATTGCAGCAGGCCCTGGATAGCCTGAATCAGTTGGCAATACTGAAATGTATTGTTGGTGACACTGTAAGTCTATGTCAAATTCGAGGTTAACAGGTTAGGTTTTGCGTCATTTTTGACACAGACTGACGCAAAACCTAACCTGCTAACCTTGTATTTGACATAGACTTACAGTGTCACCAACATTACATTTCAGTATTGGCAACTGATTCAGGCTATCCAGGGCCTGCTGCAATTGAGTTTTTAAAAAATCACTCGGAGTAAATTTGGTTGTAAACGGTAGGTATAACATTTACCAATATATAGCAATAAAATTTGTTAACAGTGTCTGCTTTCTTGTAAGGTGTTAATTTAACAAAGCGATCCCGGTTTGCGGTTGAATGGCAGTACAAATCATAAATGGCTACAAAATCGTCGAATTTTACAACGCAGACGATTCATTTTGCCATTTATAAATTAGCAGATGATACCAGCCAATATTTGTCTTTCAAACGCAGTTTTGTTTACAGTTAAAAAACTTTACGTTTCTTTATAATTTTGTGTTTAAAGAAGTGACGCTTTCTTAACGATTTTTCGTTTAAAAAAACCACTTTTGTCATCACTATGCAAAAAACTAAATCTGTTACATTATTTGCATTAAGTGTAAAGATATAAACTACAGTTAAATAAAGAATAGTCTATTTCATTACGAGTCAATTCAAAACCTTCAAGCTGCCTAAATATAGGGAATTCCATAAAAAAAGTAAGTTTTATTTGCCGCGCTTTTTTGAGGCACCCTGTATAATCAAAAGTATTTCAGTAATGTGCACCACCTTTGCTCCTACAACTAAGGTTACCTACATTCCGCCGATGCTGACACGAAGAAAAATAATTTGGGTGGGGGGGATAAAATCAATGAAAAAGATCAACGTGAAATAGTTTGTTAAGTACCTACATTATAAATACGATTCCAAAAATTATTTTATATTTCTGAAATCGCATAAAATAATTCCGGCCTCATCAATAGTCATATGTCAAAACTTTCTTTGGAACACTTGTACAATTGTACATGGCATGCTATTAATAATTAATATTTATTGATTAACACTAATTATGTAAAATAAAATCTTAGCAGCTCTCAGTATTTATAATTGGGTAGACTATACAAATCCAATCCAATGTATCTGAGAAGTTAAGTAAACCGCGAAGAAACTAAATTTTTGTGGAGAAAATTTAAAATAATTTCTAAAATTATATTTTGGCACTTTACCCACTTTCTACTTTTGCTCTGGAACTTTTAAATATGAACCTCTAGTTATCCCGAAGAATTTTGTTGATAACCCGAAGTCTTCGGGTCAAAATGTCAATATTGGTCACCCTACCTACAACTTTTATATAAGTGATATTTATGTAACTCTCATAGTTTTACTACTATTTTCTACCCCGTTGTCGTTATCAGGCCCAGGATTGTGGTCGTCTAAAAATATCAAGTTGCATGTTTATGCATAGCACAATTCGAGTTTGAATTACGTCATTAGCAGTTGCGCCACCTACCTTACAGAGGCTGAATTATTTTTAGCAGAGAAACACGTATCAAAGCTTAAATTGCCAACACAAAATTTACTCACGATGTACTATTACAAGTATATGTTGCTTCTCGGTCATCTGCCAAACTTCTGGTTCAAATTATTTGAATTTTTAGTATGTTATAGTTAAAACTCTAGAGATTATGGCCCCCCATTTTGTTTTACTGTTTGAAGAGTATTTCTTACAGAAATAAATCGTCGAATTTCACGTTCAAAAATCCACTTTATTTATATTTTTTAGTCAAAGCCGTGATTTATAAACTAAATTTTAAATACGGAGGGCACCTTCCTTGAATCTTTCTGCTTATTTTCGTATATTGTAGATTCAATTTGGTTCAGTATTAATCGCACTGCCTGCTCTCGAGTGAAGTCATGATAACCGCAATTTTAAGTTAAATTTCGTAAGAGTAAATCGCCACCTTAAGCAATTATCATTTAGGCAAAAATAATTCCTTGATTTTCGCTTGGTAGCTGTTAAGTCTAAATTATTGGGCATAGTTTTTTAACTAATCGAGTTGGCCATGGAACTGTTGTAGTAAGTTAGTAAGTACATACATCGACGTTATGAAAAACCAACAAGTCTTAAACAAACGCACAAACTAGACAGTTTAACGATCAACAACGTTTGGTTTGCAATTTTACTGATTAGAACGGATTACTAGCATTACAGCTGTACAAAAAATAACAAATCCTTCACACAATGTGCAACTTTTTATAGTTATACTGCAACAATAACAAAAATTATATGCAGCTCTATAAATACAATACGTCACTACCTTGAGACAACTTTATTAATGATTTTATCCTAAATCAAAGGGAATTATTTTCCAATACTATTTTAACGTAATGCATCTTAACAATTTTATTGGTGAATAATCTAGTTCAAGAATAACAAAGCATTCTCTTAAACGATTAGTTTTTATTAGTGATTTTACCTTTTACGGCCCATAAAGGCTTTGTTCTTACTGATGTTATTTCCAATAATTAACAAATAATGGAACACTTTTTCCAATAGTGAATTAGGGTGATAACCCTAATAAATGGAGTTTCCCAAATAAAATCACTCTTCTCAGAACTATGTTAATCACTTTTATTACCAATTTTATCACTAATAACAATAGGTTTAATAATGGGAACTACTTTTCCAGAACAACGTTGGCCATGGAGATGTCACAGTTTTATTAGTGACTACCTTGAGTGAAAATATACTTTCTATAAGGTGAAATACCTTCCTAGTATTCTGTTGGAGTAATAACGTCATTTCAACTTTATTGGTGATCTTACCAGTTGCCGCCAATAACAAATTTGTTCTTGGTGATGTTATTCACAATAAATAACATAAACAATACTCGATTCGAGTTATGGCATCATAGGATTGTGCTAGCGGTTTTACCTTTAATAAATATATTTTCCTAAATGAAACTACTGTTTTGCGATTTGCACTCTATTCACAAGGTGAATTTAGTTTTTAAAATCAATAAAAATTTCTAATGTAGAAAAAATCGTGTATATGCCTTTAAGGCATTTGTACTTCCTACGCGTGTCTTAATAATACATTTTTTGTTGTATCATAAATAGCTATTTCGAAACTGTATTGAAGTGTCATGACTAAAGCTGATATTATATGCAAATGCATATTTTGTATAATTTTGCATATGTATACTAATTATGTGAAAACAAATCGTTTAATCCAAGTTTCATTTTGCATATTTTGCATATTTATACGATTTTGAGCATACTTTCTGGATTTTTGCATATTTGGTTATATGTAGCAATAATTTGTAATGTATGAACTTTTTGAGATTTTTTGTAAAATTTACTATTTCATTAAACTATTAATTAAATTTTTATGTGCAACTGAAATATATACTTTTACTTCCTGCAGCTGGAATGCAGTGCGCGTATCGAAATAAGCAGAGGAAAGGGGAAGTCTCTGTTAAAATCTATATAAACATAGACTGCCAGCAACCCCACTTTTCCTGTAGAAACAATGTATAAGGAATCAACCAACATAGAATCCATTTCACGTGTGTTGGGTGAATAATAGTCTGGCGGCGTTAGGGGAAATCTCATTTTTATGTTGCTTACAACGTAAAGTTGGCGTTGGTAGTCAATGTTTATATAGTCAAACGTTAAAATAAATGACGTCTTTGAATAAAAGTTAGCAAAATAAATATTCTTATACAAAATAATTAAAATTTTTACATTACTTAGAAAACTCCTAGTTATTTTAAAAAAAAAATAGAGCATATTATGTGCATATATTATAACTTTGGGTGCATATACTCAACAAAATGTATACATATATATGCGCATATTTTCGTACATTTGAGTGCATATAATTATCAGCTTTAGTCATGACAACTTTATTAGTGATTTCACTTCTAAGACAAATATTTTTACTAAATAGTAACTACTTTTCAAAAACAATGTTCGAGTGATGAAGATAATGCAATTTTATTAGCGATTTTACCCCTAAAATTGTTTTCTTAAACGAAAATATCTTCTGAGTATTTCCATGGAGTCGTAACGATATTTCAAGTTCATTGGTGGTTTTACCGATGACAGCCAACAAAAAAAATTGTTTTTAATGATGTTCTTTCCAATAAATAACAAAAACGGAATCGATTCTTTCAGTATTGCATTGCAGTGATACCGTTATCGTATTGTGCTACTTTTTGGAACTGTATTACTACATAGTGAGATGGAAATTTTATTCGTAATACTAAACTACTTTTCCAGAACAATGTTGTTGTGACAGTGGCACCGCAATTTTATTAGCGATTTTACACTGAATACAAAAATACTAAATCGATACTACTTCCTAAGAATAATATTCGAGGGGCAACTTTATTAGCGATTGTATCCCTAATACAACTATTTTTATTAAACTGCTTTTCCAGAACAATGTTGGGGTGATGGTTTCGTAGGAATTTTATTAGTGATTTTTATAACGAGCGCAATTAGAATCCTTCCTAACCATGATGTTGGGAGAGCAATTTCATTAGTGATTTTACTCCTAGTACATATATGTTTTTACTAGCCTACTTTCCTAGAACAATTTGATGTGACGATGGCAACGCAACTTTAGTAGTGATTTTACATTGAACACGACCATTTTCACTAAATCCGAACTATTTTTTAACAACAATGTGGGGTGATGGTTTCATGATAATTTTATTAGTGATTTTACACTAAATATAAATATTTTTACAAAATCCGAACTACTTCTTCACAACAATATGTTGAGTGATGTCATGACTATTTTATTATTAATTTTACCCCTAATACAAATATTTTTACTCAAGTACTTTCCCAGAATAATGTCGGCGCAATAATAATGGATTTTTTACTGTATCTACGTATCTATTGTACATTGCAATGTTTGTTTATATTTTTTGACGCGTGCACAACATATTATGTTTCAAAAACAAATAAATGTATTATTATTTACAGTGAATACAAATATTTTCATCAAATCGCAACTACTTTTTAACAACAATGTTGGGGAAGCAATTTTATTAGCCATTTTACCAATAATCCAAATATTATTACTAACGTACCTTCCCAGAACAATGTCGGCGTGATTGTGGCAACACAATTTTATTAGTAATTTTACAGTGAATACAAATATTTTCACTAAACCTGAACTAATTCCTAACGACAATGTTGAAAAGCCAATTTTAATAGCGATTTTACCCCTAATAGCAATAGTTTTGACTAAACTACTTTCCAAGAACAATGTGGTTAGGACGGTGGCAAGGCATATTTATTAGCGATTTTACCCTAAATACACATATTTTTATTAAATTGGAAGTAAGTACTTCCTAAAAAGGTTGGAGAAGACAGTTTATTAGTGACTTTACCCTTAATAAAAACCATTTTACTAAACTGCTTTTCGAGGACAACGTTGGGGTGGTGGTTTCGCAGAAATTATATTAGCGATTTTGCAATGAATATAAATATTTTCTCTACATAGGAACTACTTCCTAACAACAATATTAGAGGGGCAAATTCATTAGTGATTTTACTAAACTACTTTCCCATAACCATGTTGGTGTAACGATGGCAATGTAATTTTATTAGCAATTTTACACTGCATACAATTATTTTCACTGAATCGGAACATTTCCCAACAACAATGTTGTAGGGCAATTTTATTATTGATTTTACTATTAATAGTACACTTTTTACTAAATATCCCAAAATAATGTTGATATAATGGTGGACACGCTATGTTATTAGTGATTTTACCCAGAGTATATTTACTATATCGTTACTACTCCTTCAGAACAATATTCGAGTGATAGTCTCATAGTAATTTGATTAGCGATTTTACACAATATTGTTAGTAAATCGGAACTATTTCTCCAGAACAATGTTGTAATGATAGTATTATGGTAATTTTATTAGTGATTTTACCTTAATGCAAATGTTTTTACTAAATGAGAATTACTTCTCCGAAACAACGTTGGGAGTGATGTTGCTACGACAATTTTATTAGTAATTTCACCCTAATACACATATTTTTACTAAACTACTTTCTCAGAGAAATCTTGTAGTGATGATGACAACACAATTGTATTAGTAATTTTATACTGAATACAAAAATATTTTCGCTAAATCGGAACTACTTCCTAACAACAATGTTGAAGAGCCAATTTTATTAGCGATTTTACAGTAATAGAAATATTGTTTTCGCATTTTGTATAATAATGTGCTATTTTACTAAATTCAAAATCGATTAATAAAGTGGCACTTTGGTGCATAGAAATGTCACTTTACTATATGGTAATGTCACTGTCAAATTCGAGGTTAATAGGTTAGGTTTTGTGTCAGTTTGTGTCAAATTCGAGGTTAGCAGGTTAGGTTTTGTGTCAGTTTGTGTCAAAACTGACGGAAGACCTAACCTGCTAACCTCGAATTTGACATAGACTTACATTATTCATACGTTTGAATTTCCACAGCCGCCTTTTTTAATGGACATGTGGTATAATGCTTTTATAAAAATGTTTGTTTATAAATACTAATACAAAATGCGAAAATATAGTATACACACTTCGTAAGAAAAGTGGTTTTACTAAACTTATATAGCTTTTCAAGTTACTCGCTCGCTTCGGTCGCTCGTACTCAATCAAGCTATATTCGTTTAGTAAAACTTTACTTTTCTACACTTGTTGTGTAATATGCTATTATCGCATTTCATATGGTAATGTACTATATTTCTAAATTCAAAATCGTTGAGTAAATTGGTATTTTACAACATAGCAAACATTACAGCATAGCAACGACGATTCGTTTTACGTTTGGCAATACTGAAGTGTATTGTTGGTGGCACTGCCAGTCTATGTCACATTCGAAGTTAGTAGGTTATGTTTTGCGTCAGTTCGTGGCAAAACTGATGCAAAACCTACCTTGTTAACCTCAAAATTGACATAGAATTATAGTGCCAACCAACAATACACTTCAGTACTGCCAAAAGCATAACATCAACTGGAACTGCTCATTGTGCTTCAGTACATAAAAATAAGTTCTGCTCAACTTGGTTACGCTTTCACATAAAAATGTAATATTTCACATGCTATAAAATAGTATACGGAACGTGTTAGAAAAGTGGTTTTACTGAACTCATATGGCTGTTTAATTACTCGCTAACACTCGCACTCAAACCAGCCATACTTGTTCAATAACACATCACTCTAGTTGCGTAATATACTATTACTAAATCGGAACTACTCTTCAAAACAATGTTATAATGATGTTTTCATGACAATTTTATTAGTAATTTTACTTCTAATAAACATGGTAGCAACGCAATTTCATTAGCGATTTTAATATGAATACAAATATTTTCACTAAATCGGAACTAATTCCTAACAACGTTGAAGAGACAATTAATTGCATTAGCGATTTCACTCCTAGTATAAATATTTTTACTACACTACTTTCTCTCTCTGAACAATGTTAGTGTTATGGTGGCAGCGCAACTTTATTAGCGATTTTACCCCGAATACCAATATTTTTACTAAATCTGCATTACTTTTCCAGAACAATGTTGTAATGATGTTGAAAATGCAATTTTATTAGTGATTTTACTCTGGATACCAATATTGTTGCTAAATCGGAACTACGTCTTCAGAACAATGCTGGAGTGATGTTACCATGGCAAATTTAATAGCAATTTTGTCCCTAATGCAATTATTTTTACTAAACTACTTTCTCAAAACAATGTTGTAGTGTGGTGTCAACCAAATTTTATTAGTGATTTTGCACTGAATACAAATATTTTCACTAAATTGGAATACTTCCTCATCACAATATTGAAGAGGTCATTTTATTAGCGATTTTACCCCTAATGGAAACATTTTATTACACTACTTTCTCAAAACAGTGTTGGTGTGACAATGGCTGCAGAATTTTATTAGCGATTTTACCCTGAATGCAAATATTTTTACTAAATCGAAGCTACTTCTTCCGAACTATGTTGGAGCGATATTGTCATGCCAATTTTATTAGTATTTTACACCGAATACAAATATGTTTACTAAACCAATATTCCAGAATAATGTCGTAGTGATGTTGATAACGCAATTTTATTAATGATTGTATGCTGAATACAAATATTTCCACTGCATGGGAACTATCCCCTAACAATAACGTCGGAGGGGCAATTTTGTTAGTAATTGTACCATTCATAGAATTTTTATGAAAACTACTTTTCCAGAACAATGTTGGTGTGGCGGTGACAATGTAATTTTATTAGTGATTTTACTCTAAATATTTTTAATAAATTGGGACTAGTTTTGCAGAACAACGTTGGAGTGATGTTGTTATGACCATTTCATTGATAAGTTTACCCCTAACATAAATATTTTTACTAAATTACTTTCCCAGAACAATGTTGTAGCATCACACATCAAACGCAAAAACAATGTTGGAGGAACAATTTTATTAGCGATTTTACCCCTAATCGAAATAGTTTTACTAAAATACTTTCCCAGAACAACGTTAGTGTGTCGCTGTCAACCCAATTTTATTATTAAATTTACCCCGAATATTTGTACTAAATGGAAATTTCTTCTTCAGGACAATGTTGGAGTGAGTAACTTTACCCCTAATACGAATATTTTTACTAAATTACTTTCACATGCCAATATTGTAGTGATGGTGACAACCCAAATTTATTACTGATTTTACACTAAATACAACTGAAGCAAAACTACTTCCAAACAACAATTTTGGAGAAGCAATATTTTATCCCGTATATTTTTACTAAGTCGGAACTACTTCTCCCGAAACAATGTTCGAGTTATAGTCTTATGGTAATTTTATTAGTGATTTCACCATGAATACAAATATTGTTACTAAATCAGAATTACTTTTTCAGAACAAAGGTAGAGTACTATTGTCATGACAATTTTATTGGTAATTTTACCCCTTATACAAATATTTTTACTAAATTACTTTCCCACAATTATGTAGTGATAGTAAAAACGCAATTTTATTAGCGATTTTGCACTGAATGCAAATACTTGAATTAAATCAGAACTACATATTTCCTAACAACAATGTTCGAGGAACAATTTTATTAGCGATTTTACCCATAATCGAAATAGTTTTACTAAAATACTTTCCCAGAACAACGTTAGTATGTCACTTTTCCAGAACAATGTTGTAGTGATAGTGACAACGAAACTTTGTTAGCTATGTTACATTGAATACAAATATTTTAAATAAATCGAAACAACTTTCTAATAACAATATGGGAGTAGCAAATTTTTTAGTGATTTTCCCTAATCGATAATAAATCCTCTTCACGGAAATATTCAACCCGTCAATAGTACCATTAAATCGCGTCAGTATGCGATGAAGTAACGTAAACATCTCCTGTGTGATTTTGATGGGAGAGTAGGTACTATTTCAATTTAGTTCAGTTTAAAACTCGCGGCGTAACTAAAGGTACGTGTCCACTTGAGAGGAACTCGCGAGAGTTACTGTCGATAGTTACTCTCAATTGCGTGTCCATTTGAGAGTATTTTTGAGAGTTTTGACTATCCGAGAGCTACGATCAGACTTTGGACAGCTTACTCTCAGATAGTTCTCTCAAGAACCGTGTCCACTGTTGAATTGTGTCTGTGCTCTCGCGAGTGAGTTTAAAAACTTGAACTGCAAACCACTAAAATGTCAGCTTTTGTTCCCTGCTGTAAAGCTTGTTTTCTATAACACTCATGGATGTGAAAAAAATTGCAGCTGCAATTGTTGTACATACAATCTTAAAAAGAAGAAAGAAACGAAATATCAAAAGAAGCTGCTGGGTGAAACCATGGATTCAGCGTAGATCAGAACTGGGTGCATGTTTTACGCTGACAAAAGAACTTGAAATTGAAGATGCTCAGCAATTTCGCAACTTTGTTCGTATGAACGCTGTACAGGTGCAGCATATAATAGAAATGGTGGGGCCAAAAATTGTTAAAAGCAATACACAAATGCGGGAGGCCATTTCTGTCTACGAACGCGTTATGGTCACATTACGATTTTTGGCAACTGGTAATTTATACTTCATATTTCCATTTCCACTTTTATTGTTATTATAATCACACCCTTATTATTATAGGTGATTCATACAGCAGTCTACAATATTTATTCCGTATACCTGCTTGTACCATTGGCAGGATAGTAAAAGAGGTGGCTCCTGCCATTTACAACGCTCTGAAGGACGAATATTTGAAGGTAAAAAAACATATATTGTTAGGCATTTCGCCACTACAAATTAAAAAATACTAAAACATGAACAGCGTCAACCGACGTTAACATAACCTACAAATGTTGGTTAAAATATTGTAATTTTACGATTTCTCGATTTAAAATAAAACATAATGTACTCCTCGGCAGTGAAGTTCCTTTTTATCCCTCATGTGGTTTATTTGCCTTGTCCCTACGGGCCTCGGCAACTAAATCCACATTCGTGATAAAAAGCTTAACTTCAGTGCTTTGGTATACAAACTACTATTAATTTGTAGTGTGGCGAAATATCCAAAAAATAACATGATTATTGAAGCGCCACAAAGAAGTTTTAGAGATTATTTTTGAAATTATTTGTATTGTAATATGTGCTTACCTGGTTTCTTAAATTATGCAATTTTCGTTGTATTTCTTCGGCAGTACAATTAAATTTTTCTGATATCTCTTTCAATATCTTGTTCTTATTTTCACGATTTCGGTACTCTTTACATTTATGATCCCATAAAACGAAGTTTTCCTCATATATGCCAATCAATTCTATAGTTTCTTCTTTTGACCACTCTTTTTTAGAAGCCATTTCTATAAAACAGCTCTCAGTAAAGCTCTCAAAATACGAAACGTGTTGGTATTTGGAGAGTAACTATCAAGACCAACAAATTATGTGTGTCCACTTGCGAGCAAGTCTCAACTAGTTCAATGTCTGAGAGTTGGTAGGCACTCTCCGATAGTTACTCTCAGAAGCATGTCCACTTGCGAGAAATACTCTCGAGAGCAGCTCTCGAGAGTATTTCTCGCAAGTGGACACGTACCTTAATGTTCCGATGTACGCTAACATTTTTAAAATATATTTCGGGTACCCTCGGGTACCCGGGTACTGTTTTCGGGTACCCGGGTTTGATTTTAGACCGGGTACGACATCCCTAGTAGGAGGAGTGATATTTTCATAACAATTTAATTAGTAATTTTACCCCTAATACAAGTATTTTTACTAAATTACTTTACCACACCGATATTTTACTGACGCACTTTTATTACTGATTTTACACTGAATACAACTAAATCGGAACTAGTTCCAAACAACAATGTTGGAGCAGAGATTTTATCAGTGATTTTACCTCAAATATTTTTACTAAATGAGAACTACTTTTTTCAGAACAATGTTGAAATTAATGTTGTCATGACAATTTCATTAGTTGTTTTTCTCCTAATATTAATATTTTTACTGAATTACTTTCCCAGAACAACGTTGTAGTGTTGGTGACAACGCAATTTTATTAGTGGTTTTACACTGAATACAAATATTTTAACTAAATCGGAACTACTTCTCCAGAACAATGTCCGAGTGATAGTCTTATGGTAATTTATTAGAGATTTTACCCTAAAAACAAATGTTTTTACTAAATTGGAACTACTTCTCCAGAACAGTGTTGGAGTGATAGTGTCATGGTAATGTTATTAGCGATTTTACCCTGACTCTCTGGAGTAAATATATAATAGTTATTTATGGTATAAGTGTGTTATATTACAAATAATCCACAAGAGAAAAGTTGAGCACTCGAGACCGCCAGGCCGAGAGGGGCAATTTCTCGAGTGAATTATTTGTAATAACATGCGTGTGCTAGAAAAAAAAATATCCAACAACTCAATAAATATCTAAAAAACATAAAATCTTGTATTGACAGCCGTGAAAGTCATAGTGACAAATTGGAAAGTACCGAGAGATCAAATACATTGTATAATAATTAGAATCGTCTGTGATTCGTGTTATACGTCAGTGGTCGTATTGAAGTGCATTGTTAGTCTATGTTAAATTCGAGGTTAGTAGGTTAGGTTTTGTTTGTTATTTGACACAGTTGACGCAAAACTTAACCTACAAATCACAAATTTGACATAGCTTGACAATGCTACCAACATTACGCAGTGAGTGACCTCGATAGTGCGTTGTTGGCCACTAAAGAGGTCTAAAATCGATGTAGTAATATCCTTATAACTAGGAGGTGTTAGATAAAAATAATATAGACTGATGCAAGCAGTTGTTCTTGTTTTAGATAGCTATGGAATTGATAGCCTATGAACTACACTATGAACGACTTAGTTTAAGCGTCTTTCTCAAAAAAAAAAGCTTAACACTGTTAAGAGTTTACAAACTTGATAATCGTCGATTTACATTTTCAATTATTAAATAACCTACATTTTATTATTGACGGAGCTGCCAGTCTTCTCGCAATATAATTTATGTATCCTTATCGATCTTAATGTAGGAAGACACATATGAAAAAAAATTAATTACAACTGTTATCTGACCGTGACCCTAATGTGACCTTGTTATGTGTTACGGCTTTCGATCTAATTTACGTTTAGTAGGTAGCTCATACGTCCCTTTAAGGAATCAGATGGAGGTGGAGGATGTGTTACGGCCTTTAATGTAATTTATGTTTATTACAAGTAATTGTTACTTGTGTCTTTTCAAGCAGCAAACGCTTTCTCTTAAACCTTGTATCTCAAGCTTCTACTGAGGTATGTGGAGATACGAGCTGTTTTAAGAAATGGAACAATTCAGTTAATTTTGAAGGTTTCACTCAGAATAAAACAATATTCAATATGCTATAACCTCAACCATTTGAATGTTAGAAATCTATCACACTCATTCAAACCTGAGCTATGACGTCAGAGAGCGGGTTATAATTAACCTATTTACACTGTATCAGGTATTTAGATTCACTTAAAAATCACTGATTGCGAATTGGCTGTTTATCATGTACCGTAATATCGCAACCAAGGCACGATTTGTTTTAGTCCAACCTCAAAACTGGCATGAAAACCATTCTGCGATTCCACGAGCAACTGCTATGGTTTTATAAAAATCTCAGAAAATCCAAGCATAATCCGCTATAATGGCAAAGTTTAAAAATAAATAACAAGGCCGCTTTTTCTATTTTTCGGTTGCGATTAGCTTCCGGGAAGAGTATAATGTAAACAAGTAAAATGCGTAGACATAAAATACACTTCTTCCCAAGCTTATTATTAAAATAGCTTTAACCTTTGCATTGTCTAGAGTGGCTGGAAAGCGTCCAAACGGTCGCGGCAAGCCATGAGTCAGGGAAGACGCGATATGATATTGCTTTATCAAGTTAAGAAACAAGGACGATTCAAGAATGAACCTCGTAACCTTCGAGGTTTTGACGTGTTTGTGCGGTTGCGCAAGGAGCCGGCCGCTTCTTTGTATGCTGTGGAAATGGAAAGTTGGCGAGCCAGGATTTTTTTGCACGTCAGTGAATGCGAAGAAATTGTCCGAGTAATTTTAAACAGCGACGCGACGTAGGCAGTTGCCGCCAATTTAAACGTTTTGAAATTTGTTTTCAGTAACCAGCGTTTGTCTCTGAATTTTAATTTCAAAATGGCTGTTAATTTGTTGCAATTAGATCAGAAAAATAAATCTTTGCAGGCTTTGGCGTAGCAAATTCGTGACTTTCTACTCTTTTTTTAAATTTGTGTTTTATTTTAAAATTAAGTTCAAAGTAAATTTATGGGTAGACAGGAAACATTTGTGAAATTAGAAACACACTAAAGTGCCTAAATGGCCTGCCGCTCATATTTTGAAATTTATGTTGGGTGAGGTGTAAAAATATATTTTATAGGCCTTCACTGCATTTTCAAAACGAATAATATACTTATTTCTACGATTACGAATTTTTAAAAATGTCTACTGTTTTAATTATTTATTGCCAAATTGATACAAATATTTTTAATTAATCTTGGTGTCATTTGGCAGGTATTTAGACATAGAATCCACAGCTGTAAATTTCCAGCAATTAAAATCCTTACATAAAAACATGCCTGCCTCCCTGCTTGCGTGTGCCACGTTTTCATAGTCACCGACCGGGCTTTCTTCGTTCGCAATCGGGCATACCTACCATCATCATCGTTCGGTTCGCTCGTGTGACAGCATTGGGCGCGCGTTAGCGCCCGCTCCAGCGTCTAACGGCACAAAACTAATTTCGAATGAGGGGCCCGATGTAATTTCTTTCGTTCCAATTCACTTTAAAAATATAAAACTAAACAGCGAGTAAAAATTAAATAAACGCGATTTTTTTAATTTTAAAAATATAATGGTGACCCCACAATTTTTTATGTGTTTAGATATAGGGTTGCTTACCCGTTTACTCGTTTACTTTTGCGTTTTATATGACTTATTTTAAAATTCCGGCATGGGACCCCCTATAAATTGTTACACTTTCAACCTTATATTTTTCTTCACAACCATTAAGATAATTTCGATTTGTTTGTAGACTTACATAAGCCCTTCCAACCACAATGCCATCTTTTATAGGGTAATTGAAATTGTAAGACTATGCGGATTGACGGTTTGGACGTTTCGATTGGAGGTAAGAAGGTAGTCTGTTTTGAGCGATTAGTTTCCCCCATTCACATTCGTGGACTAAAGAACATCTAAAAAAGGTATGAAGAAAAACTCATTACGTCAAGTATTACTCTTAATTAAACCAATGCTCGAGTTGTGAGACACAGCTCTGCGCGAATAGGTACGTTTAGTCGATACACAGAGTGGAAGGTCAGATAGTAGGCCTATTCCTACAGAATTTGACCACATCCATATTCGTGGCATAAATAAAATCTAAATGCAGGTCTCAAGAAACACTCAAAACGTCAAAAATTGCTTTTAATCTAGCCAATGTTCGAATTTTGAGACAAGACTCTGCGCAAACAGGTACGTTTAGTCGATACACCGGGTGGTAGAACAGGGAGTGGGGACTGAAGAACATTAATGTGGCATTTTCTCTCAATATCAAATGTAACCTAAAATTGCAGTTTACATGATTTCACTTGAGATCAAACACTACGATTAATGGTACTGAACCAAATTAAAACTACAATATACGAAATTAAACAGAAATATTCGAGGAAGGTCACTACCGTATTTAAAATTTAGTTTATAAATGACGGTTTAGAAGTTTAGATGAAAATAATATAAATAAAGTGGATTTTTAAACGAATCTCGTTTTTTAATGATTTTTTTAAAACCATTTAAGATAAAAATAGGCTTATTGGTATAAAAATAAAGAAAAATAAATACTCTAATGACACTTATCATAAAATATAGGGTGTTCTGTAAGAAAAACTTGTAAACAAAATCAATTTGAAAATGTGGATCTATCAAAAATAATTTTGGGCGCTAAAGTAATCTTAGCTTAGACATCACCTGCATTTTTACGAAATATTAAGAAATGATGAAGTCGATTTTGAAATTTACATGAACGGTGGATAGTGACAAAAAAAATGAAAAATCATAACTTAGCAACGCTGCATTTAAGGGAAAAACAAATGTAGGGTGGAACACAAGACCCGGAGAGACTGCCAGACATTTTTTGAGGCATCCTGTATATGAACGATTAATTTTGGCACGTGCCACTAATTTTGAAATGTGCCTTTTTAGCCTCACTAACATTCCCTTAAGCAGATTTTTATGTAGGTAACTGCAAAGCTATAATCAAAGAACGAAGTAGACATCCTGTATCCTGTGGCATAGGAAAGTCTGAGCGATCTGACATTTGTTCTAAGCATTCGATCTCAAATTTGTGACAATTGATATAAAAACTGTATTTTCTTAAAATCCAGTTGTTTAATTACTTTCATTTTAATGTACTATGTGTATATTTCAAGGGTAATGCAACAAAAGATGACATTGTTTTGAGATTTTTTCGTTCACATGCAATTATTGCGTTTGAATTTCTCGCAACCAAAACTGCGAGACCGCAGGTCGAGTGAAATTTGAGCAGTTATAATAATTTGTATTTATGTATGTATGCATTATCGTTAACCTCATTATACCTAAATTAAAAAAAAAAATCTCTTAAACAAATTTTCACCTAGAGTGGTGTTTGGAAAGATTATTCAACAATATGGATATATAACTTTGATTTTATCATCTTCGAAGGCACACATTTTTAACGTTTTCCACTATTAATTCAATACCGGAGCTTCCAACACGATTATTATTCATTTTTAGAATAACGCATATTTTCTAACTTCACTTTCACGTTTTGCCGAAATGACAATCAAAGGCTACTCACTAAATTAAAATCATTTAAACTAATCGGGATCGTGTGAAAACACTGCGAAATTAAGCGTTTTCAAATACAGTAAATATTGATTGGCCGGTTCTGACAACTTAACCAATTTTTTCTACAACCACTATTGCAAGTGATCAAAATTGTACAACTTACAAGTTGTGTAAGCGTGTTCTTAGGCACAGCGTGCGTAAAGTGGGTCGATCGCGCGATTAGGGATTTAGTGACTTATTATGTTGGTAGTACCAATGCTTTTTCGCTTTGGTTACTATAATTACGTATATTTTATAGTTGTTGTTTGTACGAAGCGGTGCAGAGCTGTGACTGATTTGACAGTCAATAAAACATTTCTTTTTCATTTAACGAAATGAGTGTGATCGTAGAAAAAGTATAGTACACAACTCAAGTTGTAAAGCAATTACGCACTCCTGAAATTACTGAACTCACCGCTACGCGGTTCGTGGGCAACTTTTCCAGTCGTGCGTAATATGCCATTTATAACTCTTGTTACGTAATATACTATTATTGGTTCGTTTATTATAGTGTTGAATAATCAAATAAATCATTATACTATTGCATATATATTTCAATATTTTTTAGCTTAGTCCGTCTAATTTTGAAATGTAGGTTGCAAAAGTTTTTAAAAATGTTTTGCGATTTTTTTTTGTAATTCTATAACCAAGAATTTCCTTATGCTCACTTTATTTTTCTTAAAACCTAGTTTTTCAATTGCCTTCATTTTCATGTAGGTGTATAGAAAGCGTTCGTGAGTCGCTAGACAGTCCGTAACTTCGTTAATAATAGAGATATAAAAAAGTCTTCTTATTTTATTTTAAATGCCAGTATAGAACCTACAAATATTGACGTAAACGAATTTACGACATGGCCTTATTTTTACGTAGTGATACACGACTTTGGTTTTTTAAATGAAACCCCTATTTGAAATCAGTGCTAAAAATGCTTGGTGGTAGGATGCTTAAACTAATATTTTGGAACTCACTATTTTTTAAAATTAAAAGATTTTGTTTGCCTAACGTAGGCCATGCCTTATGCAAAGCGACTAACAATCAAACAAGAAATTCAAGAAATGCTCCATAAATTGTTCATAGCCGAATTATCGCTCCAAACGTACTAAAACAATTGAAAATTGTGTTTTTTAAATGAAACAATATGAGTTTCATCAAAAAGTTGCAAATTACAATCAAAGAGCTTTCCAGCGATGTACGATATTCTCCATTTCGTTTAACAGTAGCGTTTAAAAAATCAAAAATACGGAAAACACAACTCAAAAATAATATTGTTCCATTAAAAAAACATAGTTTTCAATTGTTTTAGTGCTTTGGTGTGATAATTCGGCCATGAAGAATTTATGGAGCCAAGTGGAATTTGTTTTGCATTTCTTGTTCAATTGTTAGTGATTTTGCATATCATGACCTACTTTAGGTAAAAAAAAATATTTTAAAAAATAATGTAGTCTAAAATGTTAGTTTAAATATCCTATCATAAAGCATTTTTAGCACTGATTTCAAATATTTAAAAATATACAAGGTGTTCCATTTAAAAAAACCAAAGTCGTGTATCACTACGTAAAAATAGGAGGCCAAGTTTTTTTCGATATATCAATTATTAACTAAGTTACGAACTGTATAGCGTTCTACAAACACCCTGTATGTATATTAAAAAATTATTACACTATTGCACAAATATCTCAATATTTTGTAGTTTATTCGGTCCAATTTCGAAAAATAGGTTATAGCAATTGTAAGAATGTGTTTTTTGAAATCGGCAGCGAAGAACGTCGAAATCACTATTAAAATACAAGAAATCGGCAGTGAAGTAATTTATTGTTTTACGATTTTTTGTAGGTTGGCAGAAAGACAGATAAACGTCAACCGACGTCAACATAACGTACACAGAAGTTGGTTAATAGTATATTATTACATGAGCGATTATGACAGCCATTATTCACGAAGATGACATTTGAGCCCCAAACCGAAGGCGCGTGCCGCAAGTCATCTGAGTGAATAATGGCCATAATCGCGAATATAATACGATATTTTATCTACTCCTATGCAATAGGAGTTTTGTGTTCATATTTCAGAATTCTGACATTTGTGACAGCTGTTAACTTCAAAAGTCATTTAATAATGAGAATGAATTTGGTGATTGGCTATAACCTATTGAATAATGAAAACAGAATTTTCTGATGGGTTGCAACTTGCAAACTGTTGAATTATGAAAATAGAATTTTATGATTGGCTACAAACCGTGAATTATGAATCATAATTCATGGCCATTGTACAGTAGGAGTAGATAAAATGTGTAATTTAACGATTTTTTTATTTAAAAAAACATAATGTACCCCTCTGCACTAAAGTTCCTTTTTATCCCTCATGTAGTTTGTTTGTTAAACTAAATCCACATTCGTGATAAAAAGTTAAACTTCAGTGCCTTGGTATACAAATTACTATTTATGATTTTTTCTGTATTTTTAAAACCAAGAATTTTCTCTATTTTTTTTAAACCAAAAATTTCCCTATCCTTACTTAACTTTTTTTAAATTACTTTCATTTTAATGTACGTGTATATAGTTAAATAAATCATTATATTTTTGCGTAAATATTTCAATAGTTTTTGGTTTATTCCGTCTTTAATGTAGGTTAGAAAAGTTTTGCAATTTTTTGCTGTATTTCTAAAACGAAAAATTTCTTTATGCTCGTACTATTTCCTTTATTAAAACCTGGTTGTTCAATTACCTTTATTTTCATGTAGGTGTATATGTATATTAAAAAATGATTACAATATTGCATAAATATTTCAATATTTTATAGTCTATTGGTCTAATTTCGAAAAGTAATTATAAAAATTGTACCCCTCGGCACTGAAGTTCATTCTTATCCTTCATGTAGGTTATTTACTAAATACTAAATCCACATTAGTAATAAAAAATTAAACTTGAGTGCCTTCGTATGCAAATTACTATTTATGATTTTTTTTTGTATTTTTAAAACTAAGAATTTTCCGATTTTTTTTGCATTTTTAAAACCAAGAATTTCCCTATCTTTACATCACTTTTCCTAAATGCTAGTTGTTAAATTACTTTCATTTTAATGTACGTGTATATACTTAAAAATAATTATACTTCTGCATAAATATTTCAATAGTTTTTAGTTTATTCTGTCTTATATTGAAATGTAGGTTAGAAAAGTTTGTAAATGTTTTGTATTTTTTTTCTATTTATAAAACTATAAGAATTTCCTTTTGCTCATACTATTTTCCTTAAAACTTGGTTGTTCAATTACCTTCATTTTCATGTAGACGTAGCCTATATATTACAAAAATATTACACTATTGCCTAAATATCTCAAGATTTTGTAGTTTATTCTGCCTAATTTCGAAAAGTAGATTAAAAAATGTAAAAATGTGTTTTATGATTTTTTCTAAAACCAAAAATTTCCCTATTCTTATTTATTTTTCTTAAAACCTAGTTGTTAAATTACTTTCATTTTAATATACGTATATATTTCAATATTTTATAGTTTATTCCGTCTTATTTTTAAATGTATTTTATAAAAGTTTTTAAAAAAGCTTGTTTTTTGCATTTCTAAAACCAAGAATTTGCTTATGCTCATTTTATTTTTCTTAAACCTGGTTGTTAAATTACTTTCACGTTAATGTAAGTACACGTATTTATTTAAGAAATTATTATATTATTGCATGAGTATTTCAATATACAATATACATATTTTAGTTTATTCCGCCTAATTTTGAAATATAGGTTAGATAAGCTTAAAAATGTGTCTTGTATTTCTAAAAACAAAAATTTCCTTATGGTTTTATTTAAAATTGTATAATCGGAAAATATCTATAATAAAAAACAAGAAGTATTCAATTAAAGCACTTTAAATTTCTACAATTTAGTCAGAATTTATCTTGAACATTCGATTTATATCAGTCGTGGATAAAAATCTCAACATTCCTGTGTTTGTATTTGTATTTTTAGCTTTTATTCTACTTTCCTTACGGTCTGCCACCGCTATGGTAAAGTAATAATCTGTAGGCTTTAGTTAGCTTCTAATGTGTTTAATCAAATACGATTACCACAGAAGTTACAAAAACATTAAGTAGAATGAATTAAGGTCCAAAGAAAAATTAACCACATTTTGAAATTGGCCGTTTCTGTATAATTATATATTTAAATTCTGCAAGGCTCCTTTGCAACTTCACTGCCTGTAGAATTATCGGTTACAATTATCGCAATTGGTCAACAAACTCTTCCTGTTGGGATGGATACGAGAAAACAGCTATTAAGTAATCACATAATTTCAATTTAAAATGTGTTTTTAATTGTGTTCCCCAAATTTACAACGGCACATTTTCAAAAACAAATCACACATTGAACTTGACCCAAATATCAGCTGTTTTAAGCGTCCAAATCAATTTTAACGAGAGAAGCAACAGGTGATAACATTTTTCATTTATCGCTAAGATTCCGTCATGTCAAAGCTTATCGGTCAAAATTTCCTGGCACTCTTGTAGAGTTCCTTCCTTTTAGTGGTTTTAGGGGCTACCGATGCGCCCAATCACAAAATCGGGACTTCACAGGGAAATCGGGACGCGCAATCGGCAAATTACCTGTCAGTTCAAAAATCCTCACTTTGCACTATCACCAAGACAGTACTGAGCAAACAGAGATAAATTACGGCCCGGCTGTGACAACGGCAAAACAAATACTAATATTTATCGCACATACCGAGATAAAGTTATAAGTTATCGGACTCGTCTTAATCTCAGCTGGCGACCCGAGAAAGCGAGTGCGCCAATCGAACTGCATCTCAGGTGTGGAGCGGTTACGCGGTTACGGATAATCGGTTTTTAATTTATGATTCATTGTCAACACCACGTGGGGACTATTTTTGAGACCAACTTGGCTGCCCAACGCACGCCGATCACCACTGATTTTATTCCGCTTTGCGATCGGGGCAGCCGCGAAGCGCCGGTGCCATCAGCTGGGACCAACTTATGCAAATTTGGAAAAAAGCTGCTGGAAGCGAATCGGCCTCTTGCTGCCAGCTGGTTAGGCAACACAAGATACACCTATTCCTGGCCTTGCGGTCTCTTGAATGAGTGGAGTTGTTTTGAACAGTGGCAGTCTGGGCCGGGTTGCGTATTTCCGATTGCGATATGGTGATTACAGTGCTGAATTAGACAACAGATGTGATGAAAAAGAACTATATAGGACACTATGGTTTTAGACAGGGGAATCATAGACGTAGGATGTTGTTATATACACTTCACCGCAAAATTAAGGGATCAGAAATAAAAGTGCAATATTTTTTTTTATCGTTGAAAATATTGTTATGAAGCTCATAGGCAATAAAGATAGCACTATTTATGGCTACATGTGCATATTTTAGGGAAATTCATAGCTTGAGATACCACAAAAATGCTGCTTGATAACAAATACTGCAGATATCGCATAAGTCTTGTAATAAAGGTTGTCTGTCAGGGTGTTCTAAACAATTGGTACAGTGATATAAATCAAAATAAATGGCAGCCGATGTCCATAGAAACTCTCTTTAGGAGGTAGATGTATCTAAAGTGGTCACACTGCTCGAGGAAGGCTATACTCAGAGAGAAGTTGCTGCAAGGCTTTTAGTTGCACAGTCAGTGATCTGCAGAGTGTCTCGGCGGTTTCGAATGACAGGTAATTATGCCAGGGGACCTGGCCAAGGTCGTAAAAAGAAAACCACCATGAGTGAAGACCGGTATTTGGTCGTAACAGCGATACGTGAAAGGTTCATCACTGCTCGATCACTGAAGAATGATCTCCAACGATCCACCGGAACAGTCATTAGCTGCGATACCGTATTGAGGAGACCACATGATGCTGGTATGAAGGCAAGACGTCCTGCAACCGGTCCAATTTTGACCCCCCTTCATCAGAGGCTACGTTTAACATTTGGTCATGATCGTTTGAACTGGGGAGGTGAAGAATGGGCAGCAGTGTTGTTCACCGACGAGTCTAGATTTTCTCTAACCACCGATAATCGAAGTTATGTTATTTAATGTTTATTAATAGTACGATCTTTATTGCGTATGAGTTTCATAACAATATCTTCAACAATAAAAAAAATATTGCACTTTTATTTCTGATCCCTTAATTTTGCGGTGAAGTTTACTATGAATACGTTCTTTAAAACACAGGTAGGCAGAAAACGGACTTAGATCAGCCTAATAGGCGATATTAAAAACGAAATTGTCCGTTGCTTGTTCTTGTCTTTGGCTGTTTGCAACAAAAACCAAGAGATTAATAATTACTAAATCACCCTAGTAACGGCTGCTATCATTCCCAACAAGATTCCCTGTTGCCAAGTCCATAGCCAGGAATTCACTTGGGGGGAGGGGGGGTCGAGCTCTGGACCAGAGACAATAAATAACAAAATAAGCATAATTCTATTATAATATTTGAGTAAATATTTATAAAAACGGTGAGTTGGCTATGGAATTTCGGGGGGGTGAACCCCAAAACCCCCCGTGGCTACAGCCTTGCGTGTTGCCATATATTATGGCAATAACTACATTCAAAATTATTAGAGGTACTTAACTGTAACAAATTTGAAGCAAAATAACCTACAGTTCATCTCACGGACCTTTTCCTTGACGTCACGTTCGTATGGATCAATCACAGAAATGATCTAAAACTTTGTTTGCATCTGTCTCCCCTTGTTAGCCATATGACCGTATAGTATTTGTTTTGCAAATAAATTAATTTCTAGGGTTTAACATCGAAGAATTTCTTGTAATAGCATAAGCAAAAAATTTGATGTAAAAGATAGATACACAATTCTCCAGGAGGCTGTGTTCTCATCGAAAATCTAGAAGATGCTCCACTCACCTCCAACAATAAATAACTACACATGCTTTATTTACAAGTAAAGAATATTCATGGGGTCAAAGAGATTTTGCTTTAGCAAACCTTTTCCAGCTATTTGAGTTGTTTTTATGGTCATTTTTCAATTCTTGACTCAAGAGGCTAGCAAAAATCCAAAAACCACCACTACCAAAATATTGTTAATGAAAATATTATTATTATTTTGGTACTTCTCAGTCGGATACGTGAAATAACATGATAGACTAAACATAAGAAAAAATAGTTTTCCCATAAAAAGCAGTACCTAGATCCATTGTGCAGATAATAATCAGATTTATAATTCTGACAAAGTTTGGAAACCAAGACCGCTGATAAATCCATTGAACACCTTAGGCCGGAGGAAATTATTAAGTACGATCAGTTTCTGGTCTGTTAATGCAATATCAGAATATATCTTCAAGTGAAAAACTGGTAAAGAGTGCTTTCCTGTAATGCGTACAATTTTGAAAAGATAACTAACTAAAGAAGTTGCCAGTTATCAAAGGAGCAAGCTGAATTTTGCATACGTGTGACAATGCGCAGTCTACAAAAACTTGAAATAAAGAAACATACAAATACAAGCTCTCCTTTTGCAGATTTTGAAGTGGTCGTTTTTCCTATCTTTAAATAATAATAATGGAATCTCGAGTATAAATACTCTAATCTTGTCCAACGCGTATTCAAATCGATAAAAACACAAATACAATAGGAATACACAAACCGCGAATCGAAAATAACACGTCATTATATAAACGCATCTAAAACAAAGATAATGAGGAAGAATACATCAAGAGACGACGAATTAGGTATTAACTTTAATATGAATGGTGAACCAATAGAAATTGTAAACGTTGAGCATATTTGGAAAAAATGCTATTTTTAACTTCAATAGCTTTTGCCATAAACGCTTTTCTTCTCGAGTATTTTGGGCGAGTCCGCCTCGATTCATTCGTTTAGATGCAATTTTGAGTGTGATTTAGCTCCCGGTTGGATGGAACCAGACAGATCGCTGATTAAACAAAGACGATTTACGCTGAAAGAGTGCGTGTAGTTTGCAGAAATCGCATCGTCGTTGGGATTTACCGCTGACGTTAAACTTCGAAGGAGATTATGTGTTTTTCAATCAACGTCTGCATAGTTACGTGGAGAATTACTTTTTTTCTGCCGTTTTCGAAGCGCAGTCAAGCCTGCGTGTAGACTCCTAATTCCCGGCTTCTGCGCGGTAGCACGGTCAGTCAAACAATTATCCCGAGGCATCTAAGTGAGCCAGTTGTGTTGTGTGGTGCGGGAAAAGTTCGTTAGTTGCATAAAAATTAGGGCCCCCTTATCGCGAAGTAGACCTTTGACTACGGCTAAATGCCGGATCAA
Organism: Agriotes lineatus; assembly: GCA_940337035.1. Taxonomy (NCBI): domain Eukaryota; kingdom Metazoa; phylum Arthropoda; class Insecta; order Coleoptera; family Elateridae; genus Agriotes; species Agriotes lineatus. The sequence continues at coordinate 62,139,783 of OW679203.1, forward strand.
TTCTGAGGCTCCTTAATAATATTTCGTAACCTGTGTCGTTGGTCAAGTTACCCTTCAAATCACATACTGTGGAATATTCGTTTTCGTCCCCCACCCGCCTTTCAAAACAATTTGGGCTCGATCCTGCCCACATAGCATCGCTGTTCTCGCCTGACAGCATTCCCAAGGGTCAGGTTCATCTCCCACCCCCTCGTGATGTGTGAATAACGCCTCACGCAACAAGGATGATCTTTGCTGTTAACTAGGAACGTCCTGCCACGAGCCCGAGGTAGATGTACTTGTAAATTGCATGAATTATACTGTGTCGCGGAAAAGTGTACCTAATTAGGAATTTCTTCAAGCATTTGCTTTAAGATCAGCTTTGCCAGTTTCTTCCTGTGCACTAGTTTAATGCAAGACATTGACCTCTTTCTTGTTTGTTTTCTTTAATAATTAAATACGCCGGCATTGGCTGGATAGAATTACATTTAGATAATTTGTATACATCATGACGTCTTTTAGAAGTCAGGGTTAACAATTGTGATGTACAATCATGTTCAAAAATGTGTTGTACAGCAACAGTTGTAAGTTTATTGGTGGTTGTGTTATTACTCAACAAAGGCTCACACTGTATCATTAACTACTTAGACCTAGATGTATACTTTCAAAATATTTGTATACCGGGTGACAATGAAACTATGGTCATGCTTATATCTTCTTTATTTATGAATCGATTTGGATAAAATTTTATACCAAGATACTAAACATAATTTCTGATTGGCCGATAGATATAGTCAAAATGGTTAACTTCCGGTTTTACCGGAAATGATACCAACTTTGATTTTTTAAATAGAACACCCTGTATATTTTATGTTTTTCTGAATCTACTAGTTAAACTATATGTAATAGTCTTTCCAAATTTCAGTTTTTTTAAACAAACAAAAATTTTTTCATTTTTAATTTTTTACCGTAGAAGGCCTTGACTTGGAAAAATCTATTTTAATTGACTCTAGCAACTCTTAATAATAACTATTTTATCAATAAGGTCAATACCAAACCTTTAATAAAAGAATATAGTTTGCTAAACTCGTTTTTTAAGAAACAGTCACTTTTTTTAAATGGCACCTACTAAGGGCCATCTTGCCATTAGATAGAAAATATGATTACCAATCTAACGATATGCATGATGCACTACTTTATCTTTATCTGAAACTGAAAATTAATTAATTAGTTATTTGTTTAAATCTATTTAAAAAACCAAAGTTAATGTTACTTCGGGCAAAACCAGAAGCGGCACTAACTTTGGTTATTTAAATAGATGGCTCTATATGTTTTATGTTTTTCGGAATTTACGACTCAAATTACAAACAACAGTGTTGCCAAATTTGCTTAGGTATTATTAGTTATTACATAATAGTTATTTATGAATTAAGGGCATTATTATGATGTTTATGCGCGAGGGCGACGAGTTTAAAAGGTCGAGGGCCGCTAGGCCCGAGAGTTTTTAAGTCGCCAGAGGGCATAGACATCAAGTAATGCCCGTGGTACATACAATATTTTATGTCTTACCCCCAGTTCTATACCTTGGAGAACAATAATTTAATATTGATATGATTGAAGTTTATCGTGACGAGTGGTCTGTGAATTTGGTAACTAGGGAAAGTATCTAAACAACCAAAAGTTTGTTTTGCACAAAACGCTGACAGAACGAAATACAAAATGATGAATAACGGAGAAATTATTGAAATTCCCAAAGAAATTCTCGAAAGAGCAGCGAGAGCAACGGAAAATATATTACCCCGAAAGTCAAAAGGATTGTACGAAGTGGAATTTGGCAAATTTCAAGAATGGATGGTAGACAATGGTGTTGCACTCATTAATGAAACAGTTTTGTTGGGATATTTTGAAGAATTGGTATGTCTCACACTGTTATTATCATTATGGTAATTTGTTTACTTATTTACAGTCTGGAAAGTTTGCTGCAAACTCGCTCTGGACAAAGTTTTCTATGCTCAAGAAAACAGTACTACTGAACCAAAATATTGACATTGGAAAATACCCCAAGTTAGTAGCTTTTTTAAAACAAAGATCTAAAAGATATGAACCAAAAAAATCGAAGGTTTTAACTCGAGAGGAAGTGATAAAGTTTATTCAGGAAGCACCAAACGAAACGTTTCTGATGATGAAAGTGGCGCTGTTATTTGGGGTGTTTGGAGGTTGCAGGCGGGAAGAATTAGTGAATATGTTAATTAATCATATAGACGACAGGGGTGAAGTCATTGTTGTGACCATACCCGAAACAAAAACCGACAAGAAACGTATTTTTACCATTATTGATGACGAAACAATGGGTTCTTTGAAGCTGATAAGAAAATATGGATCGTTGCGACCACAAGGCTTACGGAGGTACTTCGTAAATTATAGAAACGGCCGCTGTTGTGCTCAGGTTGTAGGAAAAAATACATTTGGAAAGATTCCTGCTACCATAGCTAAATATTTAAATTTGAAAGATGCCGACCAATACACAGGTCATTGTTTGCGAAGAACATCAGCCACCTTACTAGCGGACGCAGGAGCCAGTATGACTACATTAAAAAGACATGGCGGCTGGAGGAGTTCGAGCGTTGTGGAAGGATATTTAGAAGACAGTATCGCATCCAAAAATAAAGTCGCCAAACTTCTAGCTGGAGGGTCTTCAATATCAAATACCGCAACCTTACAATTAGACGGGAAAAGTGTTTCTATTACTGGTACATTTAATAATTGTTCTTTCATTGTAAATGAAAATAAATAAAATGACAAATGTCAACTTCGTGTTTGTATTGTATTAATCTATTTAAAACTATAGCAACCCTTAATGCCCTAGAGCATAATCATCCTTTTTATGCCCGCGTATCGAAGTTGTTAAGAGCTAATAAGGTACTGGTAAGACATAAAAATATTTAAAAGAATAATTAATTAATTAATTTTCAGTTTAAGATAAAGATAAAGTAGTGCATGATGCATATTGTTAGATTGGTAAGTAATTACATTTTCTATCTAATGGCAAGATGGCCCTTAGTAGGTGCCATTTAAAAAAAGTGACTTTTTCTTAAAAAACGAGTTTAGCAAATTATATTCTTTTATTAAATGTTTGTTATTGACCTTATTGATAAAATAGCTATTATTAAGAGTTGCTAGAGTCAATTAAAATAGATTTTTCCAAGTCAAGGCCTCCTATAATAAAAAATAAATATTAAAAAAATAATTTTTTTGTTTAAAAAAACTGAAATTTGGAAAGACTATTACATGTAGTTTGACTCGTAAATTCAGAAAAACATAAAATATACAGGGTGTTTAATTTAAAAAATCAAAGTTGGTATCATTTCCGGTAAGACCGAAAGTCAGCCATTTTGACTATGTCTATCGGCCAATCAGAAATTATGTCTAGTATCTTGTTATAAAATTTTATCCAAATCGATTCATAAATAAAGAAGATATAAGCATGGCCCTAGTCTCATTGTCACCCGGTATACTGTAGCTAATAGCAGCCTCGATTTAATAATAATATGGGATTTTAGAATAAAATATAACATTTCTAATTAGGGCAAGGGGTACTACACTTTATGAATTAAATAGTTTCAATAACGAACTTGCCTGTCAAACTCGGGGAAAATTAAAAGAATGTAATATTTATTACCAAAAAATCAATGGTTTATTCCTCTTTCCTTATTTTATTCATCTGCAATAAATTAGGGCTTCCGGTGAACAAATCTTAGCTCAGCGGAGTCGGTTCATAAAATTCAGTAGGAAAACTTTGTATGACAAATAATTTGTTGTATGATAATTACTCTCAATTATTAGGGCAAATGCACCATTCCCAACTGACAGATCAAATAACCTCTAAATCTAGTTCGGTAAACAAGATGATCCGTCAGTGTAAAATAGCACAAAATTTACACCAAAATAGCAAGGATGCATCAGGTAAATACGATTAATTCTGTGACGTAGTAACGGCTAACCTCATTTTTTTTCTAGATGACGTCAAAACCCACTCTCAGATGTGCTTTTGTCCTATTTCCGGCAAAAACTGCAAATTCCGCGTCAACTCGCACTTTCTAGGGACGCTACCTCAGATACTCGGATCTGGATGGATCTGGGCAACTGGAACCTGGTGCTACACCTCGTAGACAGTCTGAACTTGAAGGACCCCGAGAATTATGGGGCTGCTGCAAGGGCTTCCTGTGAATTCCTACCTTAATCGGAGACCTTTCGGAAGCTGGATACACTTTTCAATGACGCCACGGGAATTACGCACTTGGGATTGGCTTGTTGGTTGAAATTTCTACACCCACCGATTGCTGAAGCTTTCCTCTCCACGTAGGACTAAAAAGATCTGCCTTCCGATGTTTGGAACTGCCTCGAATTTGTGAATGCGCCACAACTTGGTGAATAACTTTACACAAAACTGGTATTACAAAAGACTTTTTATTCACAATTTAATACAGTGAAATGTGGAGCTCAATTTGCCCCCAACATGTAAAATTTAAGCTTGTTTATTTTCTTCTTGACAATTGACTGTCTCATAACTTAGCAACAAGATTTTCATATGCTTAAAAGAAATTAGGTTTGATTAAGTGTTTCAACTTATGTACTACAGTATTGATGTCATGTTTTTGGTTAACTACTAAATTTGTCTTTTTCTTGGAATAAATGTCACTACACTTTGCTCTGCTTTTAATTTCCACTTTGGTTTATAATGCACTGATACACTTGAGTTTCTTTAGCATCTCACTAATTAATTGCCTTTCGATCGGTTGCCTTACATTGTTCCCTTGCTCTATTGCAATTATTGCTTTGCTAGCACTGTTTTGTTTATCTTTCAGCTAATTTTCTGGCTTATAAACTTTTAATACATAACGCTCATACAGTTTATGTACTCAACAAATCATTCTGTATCATTTTATCCACATTATGTTGGACGTTACTACGCTCAGTCAGTTACAAATTAAATTGCATTGGCTCTTCCGAACATTTATCACATCTGAAACTCTGAACGTAACCCTTCTAAAACCTCTTTTATCTCATGCTAACTTTTATCCCTCAAATTATTAGTTATTGCTGCTCACATCAAGTGCACTTATTAATGTAAAATACTGATTATCTTGCTATAAATAAAATATTAAATTCTGTGCTCATTTTGAGCTTATTCATTCTGTTACTTAGGCAATCAGAATTTCTGTGGGCCGTAAAGCATTACAATATACACTTTTTTTTAACTTTGTATACCTAATTTATATCCACAAAGCACAAATGCTGTACAACACTTTAATGAACCAGACTGTAGATGTCATTTTGCTCGTGCAAGTTATTCAATAGGTAGCTCGTTAAAATTGCCATTAGTTGTTTTATTGTGTACTTGTTTTATTTTTTGTACAGCGGTTGGCAGCGTCGTATCAAAAATCAACAAAGGTATGTTCCCGTTGAAGAAAAGCTGGTTCACACATCACTCTGAGGGTTTTCCCCCTATCTTGAAGAAGTTAAATGTGGTTGACTTACGAATTCGTGGCGTCATGGCAATAACATCTTTCAAACTAATTATGTACCCCCAAAATATCGTTCCAGGAGAATCCCCCTTGTCCCGACTGTGAGCTAGTGGCGAAAACTTTTTTATGCAAGACCGAACACCATCGTGTTGGGGAAGTGTGGCCGTTTCAGTAAATGACAACCTAGTTTCCGACGCTTTTGTTTGTTTTGTGCCGTAAATGGAGTCCCAACAATTTAGAAGAGAAAGAGGCTACATAGAACAACGGCCGTTATTAGTAAAAGGCCAACCACTCTCAAGTGAAATTAGCGGGACATATAGCAGAAATACACGATGATACAGATGTGCTCACGAGGAAGGCGAGCGCGCCAGTGCGCAGAAGACGTATTTATGCAGTTTGAATACTTGCAGTCCAGTCGCGTAGCGTGTATGCATAATTATATAATAAAACTAAGTATTTGAGTACTGTACGTATAATTTTATAATAAGTATATGTAAGTATAAGTTAATCAACTAAGTATTTGTGTCACTTTCATTATCACTGTCAATTAAGTCAGTAAATTGGTAATCACTAGAAAAATGTCTCATATATGTTCTCAGAAATCAAAGAATACAAAGAGCAATGGAACTTCGATTGCTCAATAGTTAAACTAACAGACCGCAGAGAATGGAGTGGATAAGACAGAAAATCAAAATAATAGACGTAGCAAAACATAGGTATAGCCTGATACAAATGGAGATTTTGGGGCAGCAGTTCTGGAGACCGCGGACAGCTAGACGAAATAGAGTACTTCTGCAACACAGATGGATAGATGACACCAAAAGACTTGGAGAAATAACGCACAAAACCGAGAAAGTTGGAGACGAATGGGGGAAGTAAAGAATGAGGATTAAGAAAAGAAAAATCATTGAGTAGACTAAAATTAGAAATATCAACCGAGTGGAATGGCGTATCTTCACAAAAACTAAAGAACTTAGAAGAAGGGGGCCTAAAACTAATACAAAATATGTCTTAACTAGCATGACCACGACCTCCCGAATGCTAAGCAGAAATGATAAAGCATGGTGAAGAATCGGTGATAACGTGGATTTATAAAATATACAATAAAACGTGGAAAATAAATAAGATACCGAAAGAATGGGAAATAAACGCAATACTCCCAATATATAATATTAGGAAATTAATAGACATTATTGTTAATGCTGTGGAAAGTGGAACGAACTTACACAAGTAATTAAAATAAAATACATTCGTGTAATAAGCGTAGAGTACAGCTAATGGGAGGACTTCTACAAAGTTTGAAATGGAAAAAGAAATAAAACAGAAATATTCGCTAAGTTCTGATAGGTATATATGAATCGAATATTTAAGAATGTAAAACAGACGCTCAATACCCAAAGTGGATACCTGAACATGAACCCAGTAACAATAGAAGCTTAGTACGACCTTAAGCGTAGCTCAGAGATGAAGCGAATGGTGGAAGTCATAAACCTGGAGGCGCATCCCTCAGCGAAACAGTCGGTTGAATTTAACAGTTATCTTTATTATGGTAAACTTACGTATGTACAAAACTGAAATATTAACTATGGGTAAACCATATATGTACAAGGGGGGTCACGCTCCTGACGTGTTCGTGTAGCGGAGTCTGCGCAGCTTCAGATCTTCCTCGAGTGGGGGGAGTGTAGTAGGTAGTCAGCGCTGGCGCTGCGCGCGCGCGCTGACGATCCAAAACTTCGCCCGAGTAGAGACGAACGGTGAGTGAAATAAACTGCAGGGAGGGTCCAGGGTCCAGGTTCGTGCTTACGCCGGGAACAGGGTGCGGCTCGTGCGGACTCGCCCACATCGTCGCCGGAGATTATGTCAGCTCGTCAGGGTGCTGGCTTTCGGTGTTGAGTTGTCTTCGGTGGACTCTGCGTGAAGTGTAATAGACGGCGGAAAGCTTCTCAGGTTGCTAGGTGGACTCAGGGTTTAGTGTTGTCGGCTTGGTGTACTCCGGGTGGCGCATCTTCCTTTTAGGTGGACTCCGGGTGGAGTGTTTTCCTTCTAGATAGACTCCGGGTTTAGACTAGAGGATGTTGAGTGTAGCAGGCGGCGGAGGACTCCTCAGACTGGAGTGTTTTCCTTCTTGTTGGACTCGGGGCCGAGTGTTTTCTGCCCCCAGCGTTGCACTATTTAAAGGGCTTTCCCTTTTGTGTTTCGCATTTTCCACGGTCATTGGTTCACAAAGTGGGGGTAGAGCGATTAAATTGGTGGAGGTTTGGTTCCGCAAAGTTAATTTATTGGCGTATCCAATTGGCGGATTAATTTAGGCAGCATTAGTTTGGTGGTAAAAATACAAATGTTTTGGTACGAGACACTAAAGGGTTGTGCCGTAGCGTTTGTTCGTTTTAAGTTATCTTGCCTCGCCTTAAAGTTACCCCGAGATTGTTTTAGTGTTTGTTATTTTCTTCGCGTTGGCACGGATTTTGTTGAATGTTTAGTAATTTTCCGCGTTTAATGACACCTCGCATGGGACCGGTCCGTTTAGGGAAACGCTAAATTAATTTAAATATCCTTATGTTCTATTTTGCAGGTTTACTATTATTTTCCGACGCGGGTTCTTTTGTGAGCAGTTGTCAATGATAGTCCCGTTCTCGAGCCTTTATTATACGGCTTGCGTTTCATATAAAATGATGGTCGACCAATTGTGCTAAATTTGTTATATTTTTTATTGTTTATTGAAATGTTAAACAGTATTTAACATGATCGCGTCCTCGAATGTTAAGATACATTTAACATGCATCCACTCGAAGGGACAATTTCCTCGGTGGCGGAGGCGGCAATCTTCTTAATTTCATCCGGGATAACAAGGAACTCGTTTTGCGTTTCCATTTTAAGATTTTTATTTTGTTTACGACAGGCGCTATAGCAATATCACACATATTCATGATAGTCCGATTTCGATTTAGCAGTTTTTAGTAATTATTATTGATTCAAAATTATTGCCTCAATGAACAATAAACTAATGAACGCATGTCGAGGGGTAACCGTCTTAACATTGCTCACATAAATTACCACTTCTGCTTCGCTACGCTCGCTCGAGTGGTAAAAATATGCTCGAATGTTAAGACTGGCTTACCCCTCTAAATACGTTAATTACTACTGATGATCCGGTCGATCTAATGCTACTCGGGAGCGGTATGAATTTGGGAGTTCGTCGTTCTTAAAAATCGCGCGCGCTCGGTGATCTTTGCTGCTTTGGTTACCTCTTCCTTTTCGGCTGTTGGCTGACGTTATACTGGTTCTAAAAAGTCCTTACACAGATTAAATCCGTGCAGGGATGAGCAAACTAAAGGGTTATTAGGTGTTTTATCGGACTTTTTCCACTGTCTTGGGTGTTTATCATACGAAGTTTCGGGAGTTTTTGATTTACTCCCGTCCTGGTGGCCTAGTGGTAAGAGTGACAGACTCGTAATCACAGCGAGCAGAGGTTCCGGGTGTAAACCCCAAGGTAGGCACCGAGTGTATTGGAAAAGACTTACAAAAATCAGTCCTTCGAAAGACTAACCAAGAGTTCATTCACCTGAGGACGGGGTACATCAAAAACTCCTGAAACGTCGTGTGATAAACACCCAAGACAGTGGAAAAAGTCCAGTAAAACATTTCATAATAGACCACTGTCAAAAATGACATCATTCATAGAACAACGCCAGGGTTGTTTGTTTATCTGATTTTAAATGCGTATTGCTTCGTAACGGTCGTTTTCACCGGAGAGCCGTCGATACGTTTTATTGTCGGCTTTCGAGGATTTTTATTAACTGTCCGTTCTTGCCGAATTGTATTAGCAAATTATTTGTTCGCCAAAAAAATAACTGTCATTTTTATGACGGACTGGACTCAGCGAGGCATTTTAGCACATATATGCATTTTTTTTAAAGCCGGCTCGTATCAAGCTATTATAATTATATACAGACAATATAGTGCTAATATCTCACAGAAAAAACAAAATTTCGAGGCAGTTCCGAAGTTGATGTAATATCTGAATATGAAAGTCGACAATAACGACAAATAGTACTTAATAGAAATAGATTATTGCACCTAGTGGGTAGAAATCAAAAATAAAGATATAGTGTGTTGGAAGGAGAAAATATGAGGACTTAAGGACTTTGTTTTAATTATGAAGATAACAAAATTTTAAAAATGTAAAGCTGTAATTAATTTGGTATAACTTAAAAATTATGAAATAAACCCTATTTTGAAGAATAACATGTTTGGAAGTTACGAATGGTTGATATTAAGACAAAATTTGCGTGGTGAAATAGAAATGGAATTTTAAAATAAGAATTAAGTTTATTGAGGAATTACATTTGACATTACTCATCGATTAAGTAGGATTGCATCGAGCTGTTGGTACGAAAGGGGAGTTGTAGGGAGATCGTTGGTAGAGGGAACAATTTTGAAGAATTTGTCAGTTGAGGTTTGGTGTCCTGTACTTGTACCGAGGTCATTGGTACTAGTCGGTGGAGTACTTTAGAAGAGTGTTTTTGGATGCGGTTTTGGAGGTGAATGACTGCAACTGGGGTCTGTTTGGGTCCATGCTGTGAGGGAGCTTCTGTTCCTGATTCTAGGCAGTTTTGACATATTGGTTGTCAGTGGAGGCTTTCACTGTGTTTATTGAATGGAGCAGTTGTGATCGGTAGCAGAGTGGGACAAATTGGTTTACACCGAGGACATTGATAAGTTCGAGTAAAATGTGGGTGAGTTTAGGTATTTAGATAAGCACTGAAAGAAAATAAAGAATAAAATGTGAATTCATTATTAAGGGATTACTTACTGTTTTGTATTGGTATATAACAAATGTAACGATCTGGTATCTGTCATTGAATTTTCAAGGTTGTGTGAAGTATCATTTGGCAGAAGTTATATTGTGTTGTCAAAATTAAAATCAGTTTATCAAATTTCAGAATAAGCAATCTAGATAAAGGAAACTAACCCTGATTTTCAGGAACTAGCACAAAGACTAATTATTAATATTCAAATAATAATAAACAGGGCAATTTATATTGATTAAAAGAACATTTATAAACATATAGGTAAAACAAAGTAACAGCCTGAATCAATTCAATAAATTGAAAAAAGGCAGTTAAATTGATATGGACAAGTAGTATCACTTATGAACATGGAGAGAAAGACAAGTATAAAGAAGCAGAAAGTGATAAAAAGAAGAAAGTGGGAAAACCCCGGAAAACAAAGAATCACGGAAGGAGTCTTCTTGTCCCATTTCTAGTGTTTTTGATTGTACATTTTTTGGCGCTTTATATGCAATTTTATTTGTAATAGTAAAATACAGACTGTTTTATGCCATCGTCCTAACTGATGAGTTTGCCATATTTCCCTATAGCGAATCTCTGGTGCATTTTGTTTAGTATTGGCATATAAGCCTTCTACACTATAAAACTTGAGCTTATTTGTTTAGTATATGCTTTAAAAATCGTTATCATATAGAAAACGTTGCTTACTAGTAGCAAAGTTAATTTTAGATTTACATTATATTCTGGCAAAAAAAAATTATAAAGCAACGAAACTATAAAAAAAATCATAAAGAATTAAACGCAACAGTTGCGAAAGTAAACAAGCCAATTACATTTTCGTTGTTAAAAAATAAATAAAATATTCTACATCTTAAAACAACAAGTGGGAGGGCGTACATATTTATTAAAAATAGATTAAAAACAGATTCTAGTGACCAGCACATTTCCATTTGGATAATAGTTATTTTTGTATTAAAGGCATAATCAATAGATTATACCGCGACTCGAAGCGGAGAGCTTTACATTTCCTGGAAGCTATAATCGTGATTATGCGCGTGGTACATACGTTTTATTTTATTTTGGTTCTCAAAATGGACAAAATTCAAGGGTTCAGTATCTTGGCTACAGACTACTGCGTCATCGTTGTGCTGGCGCTGTGAATTTTTGGTGTGCTACGTTTTCTAGTTTTTATACAGTCTGTTGGTGTTGCTATACTATACATGGTTAGTGCTTGTTATACTGATTAGCAACTTAGCCGTAGGGCCATAAAAGCCATTTTACGCCCGCTATCGAGGGCAATAAACAAGATTATGGTTCCAAAATAAAATAAATATATAAACGCGCAGATAAATAATGATAATTTACTAATTTTTGTTCATATGTTTGTGTTCGTTAATCTCTGTGCAGACTAAGTTTGCAAGTTTTAAATTCGTTAAGTTCGATTTAAAAATATATATTTAATGTACCTGGTTTTATAGAGAAAAGACAGAGAAGTGAAGAAGTAACTTGCTTTATATAACTCTGAATTCTGAATAAACATATATTTATCAATCACTATTTATGTTTCTCTATCAGATTTAAATTTTAACTACCTAGTATTTCTTTCTACTTATTTCTCTATATCGATGCTTATCAGAAACTATTTCAATAATTTTCATTCATTAAAATTGATATGAAGTAACACACAAGTAACAGACGAGTTTGGAGTATCCATTCATAACATTTAATATGTTCTCAAGTAAAAGGCGAAAGCGTTTACAAGAAAATGAATATCACATTTTTGGTGCTTGTTGCAATTTGTGGGTGGATGTTATTTTCAATTTTTGTTGGTAGGTAATTTATCTCTTCACTTCACTTTTAGATTTTGTTAAAAAAAATAATGAGTTTGAGTTAAATTGTGTAGATTAATATTTTTATAAGTGGAATAGTTACTTTTTATCTGTTTAGTCCATATCAGTAACTTGATAAAGCATACCTACTCTTATTAAGAATGTTAAAACAAAGTTTAATAAATTGTTCTTATCAATATTGGAAAAGAATACGTCTACATATTGTAAACTACTTGCAGACATTTTAAAAATATTTATTATTTATTTATAGCAAATCTTCAACAATCCTCAATATGTGTGTTGTGTTTATGAGAATTAAAGAAAAACATGGGATTTCAATCAAATGACGTTGGAAGAAATTATAATAGTTCTAATGCACAAAGTAGTCCTGTCCTGTAGTAGTTCACATACCAAATGAGTTCAAATGACTCCATTCAGATGTCAAAATCAGGCCACGATCATAATAGCGACAATATAAATAAAATTACTTAAAAGTGCGCATTAACTAATCGCTTTGTATTGCCAGTATTTAAATACCTGGAATGATTTAAAAAAGGTAAATGTTATTTTATTAAGTAATTGTAGGCACAAAATATTTTCAAATGAATTGAACTTCTGATGACTCATGCTCTGAAGACAATTTAAAAACTAGTTTTTGTCAGAGTCTTTTAAGATAAATATTTTGTAAGTACTCCAGTTATCAGGTATCATTAGGTCGATATGTACTAATTGTTACATTATTGAAGTGTGGTTGAAGCTGCACGTAGGTGCTTATCTACCTTTTGAATACTATTCTGTGATAGATTAAATAATAGTTATTAACTACATTTACTATTATTATTAATTTCAGCATGCGTAGCCTGTATTTTTGTGATTTCAGGTTTTAAAATACAGTGCAAAATGCTGTACTGCCCACCAAACATAACCCTGTCGGAAGTTTGGGTGAACCATGGCACGTCGCAATGTTTTATGGACACCGTGTCGACCTCCATAATAGCAGGTTTTTTGCTCATAGCAGGAACAGTGCAGCTTTTTGTTTATAAGAAATATGGCACCCCTGTTGCCGCACATCAGCTTCCCAAATCGCAACTATATTGTGCTCAAATATTTTTTACGCTATTGGTACCCGTGCTAGAAATTACAAGATTTGTACTTCAAGCGACAATATTAAACGATAAACAAATTTATGGGTACATGGTAAGTACTGATTAATAATTTTGTAAATAAGTGTGTAATTTCGTAGTTGTTTATACAAAGCATCAAGGTTGGTTTGCTGGAACGAATGGCAATGTGATTACTCACACGTGTCTGTTGCAATTACTACAGTATTATTGTAATGTATCTATTAACAGAAGGCCTGATAACAGGGTATAATGATAGTAGTTTCAATTTCTAAATAATGTGGCCCATTTGAAGATCCTTATGACATAATTTTTGAAGAACTGAGTAAATATAACTGACTATAGTTACACCAATACGTGATGATTTTTTTTAGCTAGATTTTAAGAGCTTTTGCTTAGTATACGTGTACCTACATGTTTACAATTTTTCTTACAGGTAGTTTCGTTAGTCTTAACAACGGTCACATATCCTTACTCTCTATTTGTCTTAAATGCAGAACGGAAGTATTTACTACCATCAGTCCCAACACGAGGTCACGGATTGATCCTGCTGATATTTTGGGCATTAATTTTCGTGTCGGAAAACTTGGCATTTGTAAATTTAGGCCAGAGGCAATGGTGGTTTCAACTGAAGGAGTAAGCAATGGCTTTGTATTAAAATCAGTAAATTTACAATTATTTTTTTAGCACGACAGATCAGATAGAAATGGCCCTATTTGTTTTGCGGTACATATCATGCCTGCTAATCTTCGTGCTGGGTTTGAAAGCACCAGGAATTATGCAGAATGCCGACTATTTCAGCCTAAACGATTCTACACACAATATTAATATGAACAGGCCGGTGAGTTTAATTTATTATGGGTGCTTACTGAAGCATAAAATCACAAAAGCAAGGTCTTTCAGTATTCTTACATAATGATGATTATCCTGGTCCAGTTAATCCCTTAAAATTGGTTTTTAATTCTCAAAAAACTGTGACGCTATAACGAGCTAACAAGCATCGTGTTGCAATTACTGTTATCAACCATGCCTCGTCACTGTCTGTCAGAATTGTGCTGTCACTTGTCAGTTCGGCTCAATTTCTGTGGTTTTATAAAATTAGCATGTCAGTCAATGCAAAGGGCAGGTACATACCTGTCGCCAGCAATGCCAGGGAAGTCCGCATTGACAAGCTGAAGCTCAAGTTCGCATTTAAGGTGCAGTGGACACGTGCTTTGGAAGCATCAGCATTTCTTTGACTTCAGTAGTTGCTAGGATTTGTGCCTGCAGGTGCACATTGTCGCGCAATTAATTGTTCTGATTGTAGGGCCAGAACGAGAACGTGTCAACATGGAGAAACGGTTTTCGCAAACTCAGAACTCTTGCGCCATTTGTGTGGCCCAGAAAGGACTTTTGTCTGCAGATGCGGGTCATCTTTTGTCTCATACTATTATCAGCCGGGAGGGTCATCAACTTGTACGTTCCGCTCTACAGTAGACTTATTGGTAAGTCCAAACTGGTATTAACTTTGTAGTTTTTAAATGGCTACAAGTCATCTAGCATAGCTAAAGCTACGAAAGACACATAAAACAGCAGTGATTTTGTGTGTGGAACAGACAGATGTGTGACTAAATTAGTGACAAATCGGGTTTATATAGGATAGGAGCAATGAAAGCCCACTTCTTTGACGTCAACGCTGATGCATACCTAAAAGACACGAGTCCAAATAATAGTGATTTTTTAAAAACTGAATTGCAGCAGGCCGTGGTAGCCTGAATCAGTTGGCAGTACTGAACTGTATTGTCAGTCTATGGCAAGTTCGAGATATATTAAAATGCAATATATAAATCGTAATTTTATTGAAAAAGAGGCATCAGAAATAACATCAGGGCATGTAATAACCCACATAGTTGCTGTAAACTGAAGTCTTTATACCATTTGATCAACAGAATTCCTTCCTCCGTAGAATATATTATGTTTTTACATACTCAGTAACGTTTCCATATTGCATTTTAAAATAAACGCATTTACACATTACGCGTTATAATAAACTCCCTGTATATGTTTTATATGGTAATATACTTCGTCCTATTGTATACAGAGTGCCCATTTTTAACTTTATATAATGTAAATTTAACATTTAAATTACAAAAACGGCAAGACAAGGATAAAAATAATGGAAATAACAAACTAAGACGTATGGGTTTCGGAATAATGGCAAAATACTGTACAAACTATTGCAATTTTAAGTTCTTCTCTTATGGAGTGTGTAGAGGATTTTAAAATAAAAATATAAAAACATGCCAGGTGGCAGATTATGCATGAAGGATTATAGAGAACACCATGAGGGGCAGGTGAAATCAGAAAAGAAAAAAAAAGCACCAAATGATGAAATATTCAAGTGAAAGTGGTGAAGATTATATCTACCTTTGTAATGCGGCACTTGCCCTTGCGTTGGGCACCAAATTGTAACGGTATGCTTATTGTGCCCTAGCGTTACTTTGAATTTTAATTTTGATTGCCCTTTGTTTGCTAGCTAACTCAGTCATCAATGCACAAGACCCGTTTCTTACTGTAGTGTGTCAACACAGGTTCACCCTGAGCTTGCCTCGTTTACACTTATAATTCTGAAAATGAAAACACTAAGCCCGCTAGAAATAAAAGCCAGTCTGCTTACACAAACGTATACTCCATAGGAAGGTATACATTCATACTATAATGGTATATTGCTTACAGTAATTCTGGTTGCGTAACTAACACACGAACATGAAAGAAAGATTGAAATAGGCCCAAAATTGATATTTTATTTATTGCAACAATAAGTCATTTTTATATATTAATGAATATACAAGATATGATTAACAGTAACTCTAATTTGATTAGCAGAGGTTAGCATTTGAATGAAACATTATCGGCAGGGTTACGTTCAACTTATTATTAATTATTTGTGCTCGTCATGGCAGATGGATTTAATTTATGTTCACTGACAGATTAGATATTGTAACGTCAAGACAAGAACATGATTTTGCTTTGATACAGAGATGTTTGAGGCGTCACGAAAGTTATATGCAGCGTTAGTAGTAAAATTATTTTATGCCAACAATCGGTAATGCAGCTGAAAGGTAGGAAAGCAGTGTAAGGAAGCATGGAATGCAAAGAGCATTGAAAAGGCAACCTAAAATAGAAGAAAGACAACAGTGCAGTGCTAATTAACTTGTGAGACCAGTGTTATTAAAACTTAAGTGAAAAAAACAAACAAGTGAGGTTATATTGTGCTACTAATTGACATTTATGCAAAAACATTTTTATTATTAAGAAAACATTGTACAAACTTACGTGAAAACAATTGTTAATATGTTGCTAGGATACTAGATGTTCTATTATTATTGTTGATAAGCGAAGCCAAGCGAAAAGCTGTTTGTAGAGATACGCTCCCAAAAGTTGATTAAATTTGAATATTAAAAGTTACTATTTTGTGCCAAGTGTTGGTTTTTATTGATCTCCAGTGTACGAATTTTCATCAAGTTATAAAGTGCCATTAGGAAGTGATCCTGAAAGTTCGCCCACTTGAGTACAACTTCGGGCTTGTTTTCGACCAGTTTTGAGACATCGGCAAGCTGAAATTTTTTGTGCATCGTGTAGATTATTCTTTCCTTGGTGCTTACATCCAGAAAACAGGAGCAGAAAGCCTTCCAGATATAAATTAGAGCCGTGGCGTCCCTTGAAAGTATAATCCAGATAGCAGTTCCACATTTTGAGGTAAATTTGGAAAACCAGGGAGCTTCGAAGGATAAACAGCATCGTGCAGCACCTAGAACAGACGAAGTCAAGAAAGAGGTTCCAGTCGCAGGGAGAGTTCCAGAGAATAATTACAAGCTTGGCGTTCCTTGATTTTGCGGTCGTCGGATTTGTATCTAGAATGCAGGAAGTAAAACATTCAGAAAGGAAACAAAAACAGGTTAGCCAAACTACGTGAGTCATTAATTGCATTGCTAAAACTTACCTGAGGTGAAATTGTTGCTTGTTGGTAAAATTTGCGTTCATTTACGTTGGATTTTGTCGTGTTTCAATCTCTGTTTTTGCCGTCAATTAGAGGTGAGACTGTCACTCACAGAAGAGTTGGGCGTTTGCCATACTTTTGTAAAAGTCATACTCAACACTAAATTTTATACTGGATGTTACAACCTAACCCTGGGATTTTGAGTTTCTCATGCTAAGCTGGAGCATTTATTTAGATTTGGTTGCCAATAAATAAAATAGGAGAGGCAATAAACCATTTATTTTGTAAATAAATTTTACAAAGCATAATTTTTAATAAACCCTGAGAATGAACAATATAATTCTTATTGAAACTTAATTTGTGTGATATTCCCACACTTTATTTATTTATATTATTACATATTTGTCTAGCGTTCATTACAATACATATAAATGAAATATAAACGATAATACACAAATGCTATACACCATCAATAATTAAAAGTAAAATTTAGTTTAAATCGCTACGAACTAAAGCTAAGTTCTACACGCATTTACAACTGGTACAGAATACAAAGAATAAAATATCAAGTATTAATATCAACGTGGGAGTTCACGCAAATATGTGCCACACACTATGCCGAATTAACTTTAATGCGGTGCGGTGTATGTTTAGTCACTACCCACTTAATACGGTACGACGTACGCGTAACCACTGCCCTATTTTTTGGTGCATGCAGCCGCGGTTCAAAACCGGGATCACAATGCCGCGTTAGGATATGATGAAATCAGGCGCTATGCTCCCAAGTATTTAGCAATTTAGCACTGGATCGTGGTCTCGATCAAATAACTTGCTTTTGAATGAACTAACCTGGTTTTCCCTTGGCACGTTCAATACTAAAAATGGTTGGTTCCACCGCGAAGCCGATGTAGCAGCTCCCTGCTGTTAAGTATATAGATGGCGCTCGTAGATGCTTTCAAAGGTAGTACTACACCTTCGAAGCTGGATATCAGCCCCAAGAAAACACTCTTCGAATGAGGGCTTTGCAGATACCAACTCAAACAATTGCACTGTTAATCTTTTAGCGCGGTCTGCGATCTTGGCGGACCTCCGCCCGCTGTCAAATCTTGACCAAATGCTTACTTCAGCACCAAAAACCCGCGAATTCTAGCGTTTTTCCGTTCTAATAGACGCATCTGGTGTGCCTTATAGCTGAGGGGGCAAACTCACTTGACGCGCATTTTAAATACATAAGTTCTTAATCTAATTGCTATAAAAAGTTACAGTTCAGCTTTGTTCTAGCGTATGTAATTAAAAAGGAACTCCGGTGAAACCAATCAGGCCCGTTACACCTCTTGTGTATTTTATCTAATCTAGTAAGCTCCTTTCCTCTTTTTGTGCTATGTATGTAGATTAAATTACCGAGGTATAGCCGTACTAGATATTATCTATGAAACATTGGCAACGATTTTAAGAGGACTTTAGAAGACTAGAGAAAATGACCTCTTACGAGTACAAAATGGAATTGCATAATCTGTTCAATGAATTTAAACAAGCACATGTATGACACGATGCACAGGGAATAGTTCTAGCAAAGGATGTTGAATCTGGGTGTGTCAGAAAAATTTATAAGATTAACAAAGATGGCTGTTAGCAGACACAATATAATAAGTAAATGAGCGTGCATCAGAGCCTTAGCAGTAAAAAATTGATTGAAACAAGGCAATCCACGTTCCACACTGCATCTCAACCTGCAAAGTAAAGTTTAGTTTAAATCGCTACGAACTAAAGCTAAGTTCTACACGCATTTACAACTGGTACAGAATGCAAAGAATAAAATATCAAGTATTAATACTCACGTGAGAGTTCACGCAAGTATGTGCCGCACACTCCACCGAATTCACTTTAATGCGGTGCAGTGTACGTTTAGTTACTACCCACTTAATATGGTACGACGTACTCGTAACCACTGCCCTATGTGGTGACGCATGCAGCCGCGCTTCGAGACTGGGGTTACAACGCCGTATTAGGATATGATACAATCTCGGCACGTTCAATACTAAAAACGGTTGATTCCACCTTGCAGCCGATGTAGCAGCTCCCTGCTGTGAAGTATATGGTTCTCATAGATGTTTTCCTAGGTAGCACTACACTTGCAAAGCTGGATATTAGTTCCAAGAAAGCACTCTTGGAATGCGGGCTTTGAAGGCACCCGCGTGCGCGACAATCGCATTGTTAATCTTTTAGCGATCTTAACGGACCTTCGCCCGCTGTCAAATCTTGACCGCTAATGCTTACTTCAGCACCAAAACCTGCAAACTCTGGCGTCTTTCTGTTCTAATAATAGACGCATCCGGTGTGGCTTACAGCTGAGCATGCGAACTCACATTTTAAATACATACGTTCTCAATCTAGTTGATATAAAAAGTTACAGTTCAGCTTTACTCTAGCATGTGTAATTAAAAAGGAAATCCGGTGAAACGAATCAGGTCCGTTACAACTCTCTTGTGTATTTTGTAATCTAGTATGCTCTTTTCTTCTTTTTGTGCTGCTATGTTTGTAGGTTAAATTACGGAGGTATAGTCTTACTAGATGTAATCTATAAAATATTGACAAAGATTTTAAAAGAAGGACTTTAGAAGACTAGCAATAAATAATGCTTATGCAAATTTCATGGCAATTCATTTATAAGATTTTTGTATGTTGTGCTCACACTTGTTCCAATGCTGATGACAAGCATTTATTAGTTTCCATTAAAAGTGTATTTTACCTTCTAGTTGACAGTATGACAGCATCACCGCTTCTTTTTCGATGGGACTGGATTCTGACATACGTGGGCTTTAAATTTCTGCAAGGGGGCGGAACTGGCGGGATGGGCGTCTTAAATAATTTACGGTCATTTCTGTGGATACGAATTCAGCAATACACCACTCGAGAAATTGAGGTAAATACGTCAAATAAACTCGATAATTGAGAATGACTTAAAAATCTGCCCAGGTTGAACTATTCAGACATCTTCACAGTCTATCGCTTCGCTGGCATCTGAGCAGAAAAACTGGCGAAGTTCTTCGTATAATGGACAGGGGGACTGACAGCGTTAACAACTTACTAAATTACATAATATTTTCCATACTCCCCACCATAGTCGATATTGTAGTTGCAGTAGTCTTCTTCGTAACTGCCTTTAACGCTTGGTTTGGTTTAATCGTGTTCTCAACAATGCTGCTCTACATCAGTAAGTATTAATAGGAAGGTGATCCGTCATGCATTTAGCGGAGATGCCTTGATATGAAGCAATAAAACAAAATAGTCTTCCTCGAGCCATCATCACTGACTGACACTCCTTAACTTTTTTATTTTTGAATTTTTATGTATTAACCAGTACGATTTGTATAATGTAGTTTGTTGGTTAATTAGTCACTTCTCCATGTCATGTGTTTTTTTAAACCTTTTATATTACGTTTTCAATTTTTAAAATTTTAACCTCACTTTTAACATGTGCTTCAACTACCAATAGTAATGAGGATGAAACCAGTTTTGTTTCGAAACATGTTGCCACCCATAATTTTACAATAAATATTCGTGGAGAAGACTTTAGTTTTATTGCTTCATATCAGTAAGTATGTTCCTTCTTTTAAAACTTGTTAACAACGAATTTGTGTTGCAGTTGTTACTATAGCGGTAACAGAGTGGCGGACAAAGTTCCAACGGCGCATGAATCTCGCAGACAATGCAACCAGGGCCAGAAGTGTTGATTCTTTGTTGAACTTTGAAACCGTTAAGTATTACGGAGCCGAACAGTATGAAGTAGAGGCGTTCCGAGATGTTGTTCTCAAGTACCAGGTTTGTGCAGTGTCTCGCTGGGGATGCTTTTATTACACATTTCTTATTTGCAGGTGGAAGAGTGGAAGTCGACAGTGACTCTAAACATCTTAAACACGGTACAGAACATAATAATATGTGCCGGCCTGCTAGCTGGCAGCCTGCTCTGTGTCCACATGGTGGTGGAAAAGCAGGGTTTAAGTGTGGGCGACTACGTCCTCTTCGCCGGTTACATCATTCAGCTTTATGTGCCGTTGAACTGGTTCGGAACGTATTATAGGTAGAGTTGTAAATATGCAGCCAGTCTGATTCTAATTGGAATTCGTCTTCAGAGCAATACAAAAAAATTTCGTAGACATGGAGAACATGTTCGATCTCCTCAAGGAGGAGCATGAGGTCATCGACGCACCAGGAGCGGGACCCATTGGAATTAAGCGGGGCCAAGTGGACTTTAACAATGTGACTTTTGGCTATCTCCCTGAGCGCATTGTTTTAAAAAATGTTAGTTTTCATGTTCCTGCTGGAAAAACAGTTGCGTTGGTAAGTAGAGGACGTGAGAATTTTGATCTCGTAACTCGCTCCCTCCTCCATATTGTAATGATATGTTGCTATTGAATTGATCGTTAGTGTGCGAGCAGAAGCAGTAGATATAAACAAAAACGGGTACTTATTGGCAATCACGTGATCAGTTGATTATGAATGGTGCTTAAGGGATGAAATTTAGCATGTGGTACTAATTTGTATTGAGGTTGATAAATCAAAAGGACAGTTGTCGTTGGTGTTCAATATTAGTCAATAACTACAGAAAACTATCTTACTACCAAAGCTACTTGAGCTGCAGTTGATCAAGCAAAGCTGGCAATAAACTTCTTTAAACCATTAAGCAATAGTTTGAACAAAAAATTTTTGAGTAAATCAATATGCGACTTGAGAAACGCCATGAAGTTGAGGTTTGAGGTTGCAATATCTGGCAGGATAAGGCATTGGTGTTTCAACTTATAATCTGTCTGTTGAAAGATTTTCGAATCATATTTAAGGTATCAAGTTGTGTGTGTAGTGGCTCCGTCTTGTTGTAAAAATCCAAACCTGAGTTCATCGTCATGAAGCTCTTTGCAAAACGGCCTTAAAAGCTCTTGATATTTCAAAAAATTTTTTGTCTTACTTTTACCTTCAAAAAAGTAGGGCCCAATGATTCTACGCCTTGAAATAGCCACCCACACTCCTATTTTTTAAGGATGAAGACGTGTCTCTACCATAAAATTAGGCTTCTCCGAACTCCACCAACTGCCAACTGAATTTTTGGAGACAAATAGCATACAAAGGTTCTTGTAGCAAAACCATTTTAATTGAAGAGGTTACATTACCAAACATAAATAACTGACAGGTCGAGATTACAGAATACGTCTGTCTGTCTAGAGAAGCTGATATACTGTAAAGAAAGATTCTGTTTTAGTTAAAATTATTAACACAAACTGCACTGTACTTACGTAAATATAAACATCATTAAAAAGACACCCAAAATATCGGTCTTTAATATATATTCAGTGCATAGAAGTCTGCCTTTGCAATTTGACACATAGGAATCTAGCTTTGCTCGAAATAAACATGCAGTTATAAATGGAACTCAATTTCTTGTACAAGCTGTTTTACATACGTATTTCTTTGTTCATTAACAACATTACATTCCTTTCCGGTAGTGAAATCTTCCCACAGCCTGTAGCAAACGCTGATCATTCAAATTGCAAACATACCCTGTATCAAGGTACCTTAAGCTTCTCATCTGGGAAATTGATGATGACATCACAAAAATCCCTTTGGTTATGTTGCAAATGCGTACTTACTCAGTACAGGGTTAAAATGGCACTTACTTGAAAGGCAAGTTAAAATTATTAAAACGAACTGTACTGTACTTAATTTCACTAAAGGAATACACAATTTACTAAACGGCAACAAACGCAAAGTAACGACTTCACTATGCAGAATGTCAGATGTTGTATTTTTTATGGATATACAGGCTGCTGCAAGATGTTTAATTCTTCTGGTGGGATATCATATTACCCCAAATTAAAATTGTTTCTTAATAACTAATTGTCTATCTTGTCTAATAAGTGAGTTATTAAACGAATTCGTCTTTATGCAATGTGAGCATTTCACAACTCTTTCTTTTCAAGAAGGCTGGTAAAACAAAGAAATGCAATTTGTGCTTTATATTGTTTCCACTTTTTGGAACGTTTAATGGGCCACTTTTCTGTTTGTGTGTGATGCACGGTGCAAAAGGCTTGTTGTTATTTAAATAACGAAATAGTGGATATGGTGGATTTTTAGCCTCATAGTGTCCAATCTTGCCATTAAAATCACCCGTTAGTATCATATATTTTGACTTCCGTGGGTGCATATTATTGTACCAATACTATCTTGATCACCTGACTTATTTGAAGTCACTGAAATGCTACCTTTGTGATGCGACTTTCCATAGTTCCGTCGTTGTGTTTAATTTTACTTTATGCCCTGTTTGTTTATCTAGCTAGCTCAGTACACATGAAACTTCAAGTAATATGCATAATAAAAGCCAATTTGCTCACATAAATAAACATAGATATATTGATCTTCTAAATACACATATAAAACAATAAAGAAATTAGGATTAACCCGTAAAATAAATAGCCATTTCTAACCACATTGCTTTAAAATGAAAATGGATCATTAACACGCAATAACTTGTAACTACACACATTTACAACTCGAATAATAATGTAATAACTGTATCTGGAATACATTTACATTTAAATAACATTAGAAAGACGCCCTAAATAGCTGTCTTTAATATGCATACTGCATACATTCAATGCATAGAAGTCTGCCTTTGCAATTTGACAAAGAAATCCGGCTTTGCTCGATAATAAACATGCAGTTAAATAGAACTCAATTTGAATTGCTTGTACAAGCCGTTTTGAATATGCATATGTTTGTCTATTAACCACATTCCTTTCCGATAGTGAAATCTTCCCACAGCCTGGAGCAAACGCTGGTCATTCAAATTGTAAACATACCCTGTATCAAGTTACCTTAAGCTTGTGGCCTGGGAACTGCTAAGTAGCACTCTGACTGCACACGTCATCAATCTTGAATGACTCATATGGAAAGTGATAATGACATCACAAAAATCCCTTTGGTGATGTTGCAAATGCGTACTTACTCAGTACACGGTTAAAATGGCACTTACTTGAAAGACAAGCACTGACTGGCAGCACACAAACACGTAGACAGTAAATTCTATTGACTGTGCGGCTTTAAGCCACTTTATTTAGCTTGCTGTAGGCGATTTTACACTGTGAGCCTCTTGGGGGCTAAGCTCGCTGCGGCTAAACTCACTGTTGGATTTACATTTATTGCCTCACATACAAAATCAAGCTCTCAATACACTAAAACAGGATCGTACAGGCACTTTCAATCATGCTAGATTAGAATAATGAAACCCAATGTTTAAAGTGCAGATGTTTCATTGTGTTATTGAGTGGCTATGATTCTTCGTTTACCTTAGCTCCTTCCTTACAATTTGCGGGAATTTTAGTCCCTGTCTCCAGTTTATTTATCCTATCACTGGTGCTTGGTTCTTCCTCTTCTGATATGAACAAGGAAGAAATATGTTATGATAATAGCAAAAATATAATATGAAGACAACAAAGTAAAAAATAATAAATAAGAAACATTAGAAAAAAGCAGCATTTGCTAAAATACAAGTGCTTTGTATTTATATCTAACTTCTATTACAGGTAGGACCATCAGGAAGCGGAAAAAGTACAATTATTAGACTGTTGTTTAGATTTTACGACGTTGAAACGGGTGCCATTGTGATTGATGGGCAAAACATTAAAACTGTAACTCAACTCTCGCTTAGAAGAGCTATAGGGGTGGTGCCACAGGACACCGTGTTATTTAATAATAGTATTAAGTAAGTGCTTCATGCAGTAGTAGTTTTACAAGCATTACAAACATATTTTACAGGTATAATATAAATTACGGGCGATTGGATGCCACCGATGCAGATGTGATACAAGCAGCTCGTGGAGCTGACATCCACGAGCGAATTTTAACATTTCCAGAGGGGTATGAAACTGAGGTTAGTTTTAAATTCGACTAAAGTGAACCCGACTTCAAAACGTTACTTTTGTAGGTCGGGGAGCGAGGCCTGAGGCTTAGTGGGGGCGAGAAACAGCGAGTGGCTATTGCGAGAACGTTGCTGAAGGCCCCTCAAATTGTTCTCTTGGATGAAGCGACTAGTGCGTTAGATACTCAAACGGAACGCAACATCCAGGTGGGATTGTTTCAAATTTTATTAAAAGCATTTTATTTGTTTTTGCAATTTTGCAGGGGGCATTAAATCAAGTATGTGCAAATCGAACAACTATCATAGTAGCTCATCGCCTTTCAACCATAATCCATGCAGACGAGATACTCGTATTAAAGGAGGGAGAAATTGTGGAGAGAGGAACGTAAGTTTATGGTCTTGTTGCGTTGCGGAGAATGCAGGTCGTGATTGTTTCAGGCATGAAAATCTTATTGGGCAAGAAGGCATGTATTCGATGATGTGGAGGCAACAGCTGGAAAACAAAGACAATAGTTCTGTTGAAAGCAGTATAGAGAAAAGTGTAGACAGCAAGGCTGGCGGATTGTAGGTATCAAATTAGTAGAATTTCCATATGGGCTGTACGTTTTTAACAAGTTTTTGTTGTTTATGGTTTGCGTATTTTACCTAATAGTTATAAATATTTAAATTAATAAATATTTAATATTAATTGTAATTCCTGAGTATTCATTCCAAAGTCTACCCAAGTAAAAACCAAATTGTTTACCATCAATGAACATCAAACATATATTGCCTATAACTGAAACAAAATAAAATAATGTTAGAGTCATAAACGTATTCGTAAAGCAAATGGTCATTTTTAACCAGTATTTATATGCACAACAATATTAAATCAACTCTCAAAAACTGTCTTTAATACGGTGTTATGTTAAACCAGGGCTGTCCAACTTCAAGGGGCCCAAGGGCCACTGTAAAAAATTTGAAGGTTATGAGGGCCGCATCATAAAATGTGTCGTATGCGACTTCGTGAGTGATTTGTAATAAATATAAAACGTGTATATTTAATACCAATTTTTGTTTATTCAAGAAGCTTAGGTTACATTACAAAAATCATTGAAACATAAAAGAGATATACAGGGTGTAAAGATTTACCCCTCAGGTTAAGCTCAAATCGGAGAAATACGTTCACTCAAATATATATTCGATTAGGTAAAACACCAGATAATTACTAAAACAAATATAGTTTTTTTAGCTAGTTACAATGATTAATTAAAAATAACTCTTAAGTTGTACATTATTTAAAATTAACATGTTCTTCTGGAACGGTGTCTGGTTTCGCGGGTCGAGCTGCAACCCAACGCACCGGCGAATGTTGTGGGTCCCTATTGGTAGTCCGTCGGTACGCACGCCCATTCTTCGAGAAATGGGCTGAGTAGGTCTCTTGTTCTTGCAAACTTGACCTTCCACTCAGCAGTAATTTTAAACTGTAATTTTCCGGTGAATTTAGCGATTTTAAGGGTTACCTGGAGCGGACGTTAGTGCCTAAATCCTGGTGCAGAGGTTGCTGATACCTTACGACGGCTCGGCGTCGTTCTTGGAGCGAACGCGGTATCAAATCCTGCAGATGGAATGTATTCGCCTTGAGCCAGAAAATGATGTTGACATTCCCCTGGTAGGGAATTTGCGGACTGCGGAATCGAACGTCGAAGTCCAGGAATTCGCCTTTTAATGACCAAAAAGTGGCCCTGCAGGTGAGTTTATAAAGGGCGGCTATAAGACTCGAGCCACTCACAAGCGGGATAGAGGCTGCGATTCCTACAGGTTACAGGTTTAATTATTAGTAACATGAGGTTATGAGAAGTATTTCACTTCTCGGGGCGCCGGGATTGGCGTTTAAAAATTAGGCAGTCGGAAATGGCTTTTAAGCAGTTTGTCCTGCACAACAGTACAGCGTATTAAGACAGGGTTAAAGCTTCAGGGATTCGATTTCCCAAGAAAGTTCAACAATCAAGGTAAAATAGAATTCTAGCGGTCTTGCCTTTGCAAAAAATTTGAACTTTTCGGGCTGACAGTACAACACGTCATCTCCCTTGAAGCCTGGTCTAGTAAGGGTTGGAGGCCTACTCCGTTAGACAGTTCAGCGTGTCAGACCGGAGGGTCCAGGTAGAAAAAGAAAAGACAGAATCAGGACTGGTGGGCCGCAAAAATATCCTGGCGGGCAGCATGCGGCCCGCGGGTCACATATTGGACAGCCCTGTGTTAAACCATAATACTGTCCATCTAAAAGGCTTTTATCACACATTTATTTTTAACTAAAATGATGTCAATTTATGTGCAAAAAGCTGTTTCTACCATGCATTTACATTAAACAGACTAACACAGCTTCAACAGTTGCTTAAAACGCATTTGTGCTGGTCTGCAAATGTGCCGAAGGATCCGAGTCTAGAATTTCGAAACGAGGAAGACCACAAAGACTTGGGCAAAATCTAACTATAGACACATGTTACTTTAAAACAGTTCAGTTGCATAGAAAATGTTCCATTTCATAATGTAAGGATCGTTGCTATGGAAATGCTGCTGCACTTTCTGTGTGTCGATTCAAAAGGAGGCAGAGAAAGTAAAACACTTTCTGTTCGTCCTTAAACGCTTTGATAAACTGACAGTTGTAATTTTTAACAAAACAAACTTATTCATAGCAACTAGATTGCGCGTTACTTGTTTTGGATGATTTTTGAAGTACTAGATTATGTAGTGCGTTAAAAAAATCGTTATCAAGTGGCCTTGCGTCAAACAGTAATTTTTTAAAGTCATGTAACTTATTTTTTCTGAAATCGGAGCGAAAGTACTATTTTCGCTACGGAAATGCGGCGCGAAATTGCATTTCCGTAACTAGTCACGAAAACATTTACACATTATTTTCTAAAGTTTTATTGAATATTAATATTTATAGTTGTTTTCTACATTGGATATGTTAATGCCGATCCACTCTGGAACTTAGCACTTTTTTATAGTTTGTAGAACCAGGTTAATTCCTTGACAGGAATTGAAGCTTAATTCGTTGTTATAAGAGATAGTGTGAGATGGTCAGGCCAAACCACCTCGTTACTGACAATTGTTGCCTTCGTCAACCACTATCAATGAATATACGATCATTGCTAAAGGTATATTAAATTTAAAATCACAATACAGAACTATATGTATATACAGGTAATGTGTGTCGTGTTTTCACGACCTATTAGTAAAATTACATTAGTCTGCGTTTCAGATAGCGTAATTGTAAACACTTTGTTTGTCATCTGATCCACTGGCCGTGCAAACTGCACCGCTTGTAAAAGGCGCTCGCTGCATGCTTTGTAATATGACCTACTACGGTTGATAAACTGCAGCGTCTGTTTGTAAACACGGAATTGGCACGCTTTTGCTAGTTTTGTAACTCGCTTGTATGTGTTTTTTTGTCTTTGCCCAATTTTACGTTGTTTTACATGCTAAATCCATGTTTAAACGAAGTTTGAACACCCAGACAACAAAGAACTTTTATTTCAGATACTACCATTATTTTCATTGTGAACTACCATCACATTTGAACAAACAGAAACTTCATATTTTTGCCCATTCAATTTATTAAATTAATAAACATTAATTTTTATTATAATTGGGGATTTCAGAAAAAATTTAATACAAGTCTCGTCAGTCAAATGTCTCACTTGCCTCGGAGCCTTAAAAATACTCGCCACGAAGTGCCTCGTATTTTAATATGGCTCCTCGACAGTAATGCAACATGTTCCTGACTCTTATGTAAATAACTATTATGGATTGCGTATGCACACAACCTCACAACTGACAACTGACAACTCAAGTGGCCGAGCACGTTGAATTCTGGGTAGAGCAATGTAATAATTTGCATATACATAACCTCACTTTGACAACTGACAACTCAAGTGGCCGAGCACGTTGAATTCTGGGTAGAGCAATGTAATAATTTGCATATACATAACCTCACTTTGACAACTGACAACTCAAGTGGCCGAGCACGTTGAATTCTGGGTAGAGCAATGTAATAATTGCATATACATAACCTCACCTTGCAAGCTGACAACTCAAGTGGTCGAGCACGTTGAATTCTGGGTAGAGCAATGTAATAATTTACATATAAACACATAACCTCACTTTAACAACTGACAACTCAAGTGATTCAGCACGGTGAATTCTGGATAGAGAGATGTAATAATCACCGACATGCAGTCGTAAGACAAAATTTAGTTGAAATCCCTCTCAATAAAGTTTTTTTTTAATGCACATTACTGTTAAGCCGTTTTTAACTCCCTACAGTCAGGTTGCAAACAATACACTTGGAGCAGCAAATTTTACTTTATATGCTTATATAAACTAGTATAAGAATGCTATTAGACCCGTTGCAAAATATTTGGCAAGTTACAAAACTTCTTTGTAACGATTGGATAACCGTTAACATTTTCTTTAGTTTTTACAGAAAATTGTTTTGGAAAGTCTTTCTTACAATGTCCATTATCCATACAAATGCAAGATGGATTTAAGCTTCCGCAAAGTTCATGTACCATATGATTTTAACTAAATTAAATAGAGTAACATCATTGTTAGGATCAGGAATTTCAGCTGATACAACTTTATTAATATCTTCAACTTCACGAAATTGACAATTATCCTCAAGAGTGACTAATAAGTGGATGGGCAATGCTCGCTTTTGAAATTCAACAGTACAAATGAACGCTTTAACATTACTGAAAACTTTATTCTTATTAATCAGCGTCAACAATTGCATTAAAAACACGGGCTATAATGTCAGGTCTATTATTTGGTGTTTCATATGAGCGAATATTACTTGTAATTTCAAGCCATGACGCATTTCACGCCGTATTTTACACAAACAAATTCGAATCGGTACAGTGGTCCATTTCAAAAATCAACAGACTTAAAGCGTTTATTTGTTCCACTGCTTCGGAGCTGGAAGCTAAAGCTACGTCACTTGTGGGCTACAATATTTTGGTTTTTCTCTAAAAGTTATGCAGTTATTTGCAATTTAGGAGTTTTGTGCACATCTACACGGTGACGGTTTTCATTTAAAAAAGAATTACAGAAATCGGCCCGGTGGAAGTCTCAAAATAGATGTCGAAAGAAAACGCTTCACGTTTTAAATATATAGATAACTATTGTTTGGAGAAGAACAAACAAAGAAAATAACTTCTTTCATGATTCCTTCTGCCCTTTCAGGCGTCGGATCGAAGAAAATAACAAGAATATGAAAATACACTCACAATAGTTAAAGCGAGTAGAATAAGGTAGGCAGGTATTCGAATATACAACAAATATGCGAAGAAAGTTATGAAGGGGTATACGCCAGGAACCAGACCTAGGAAAAGGTGAACAAATAATGTGGAGAAAGGTTTGCGCAAACTAAATATAATGAATTGGAGGAGAAAAGTCCAATGGAGAGCCGTTGTAAAGTCAGTCAGGACCCAATTAAAGACATGAAAGGTAATATAGTGTAACGATCGTGGGGCCAGGCCATCGCCCCAGATATATGACTCAGCGTCCCGTGCGACAGCATTGCAGAACGACCTTGGAGCCGGCTGCATGAGACGGCGTAAGTCAGCCTTCCAGAACATTCCAGAAACGACCTTGCGCGTGACACGTCAGAATTGCCAGAAAGGTCGAGCGAACTCGAGACGTTTTCCAGAAGGAACTATCCGGCAATATAAATACACGCCCGCAGGAATAGCGGGCAGTTCTCATCCAAACTTGAAGCGCGAAACTGCAATATAAATGAATCAGTGTGTACATAACTCTAGTGAAATAAATAACGCGTGAATAACAAATAAATATAACCATATAAATCATTAATGTTAAGTCGTAAATAAATAGATAAAGTATATCTGTTGTTAAAATTAGTTCCTGTATTTATAAATAATGTGTGTTCCGCGTTTAATAGTTGCTTTGTTAATAGTTAAGATAAATCGTTGTAAATAAATGTTTAATACAAGAAGCGTCGTATAACTTTTAATAGCCCGAAACGTAAAACGTAACAATAGAAAGAAATTCCCATTTATTCTTCTGTTAGCGGATTAAAGTTGTTTATACGATCTCAAAGCTCGTTAAAATTGTGTTAATCAGGTTAAAATGTCCCTTAAACTCATTAGATTTAGCAAAATAACTTAATCTTGTTCAACTGATGTTTACTCTAAACAATTAAATTATGGTTAAATTAGCAGTCCAGTGAGACAAATGTCTCATTTAAAAAAACAAAAAAGACCGTTTTTCAAATAGAACGCGTATTAAATAAAAACTGTACCCAGACCTGGAAGGTGTCAAAGTGGTTGCCTAACCGATCGACGTTTTAAGGCACAGAGGGTCGCAGCTCCGTTTGGCTGCTGAAACAGTTTTTATTTAATACGCGTTCTATTTGAAAAACGGCCTTTTTGTGATTTCTCGAAAACCGGAAGTGTCACGTGACTGAAATTCGGTTACTGACCTGACATGACCATTCCAAATATATAACTTTCATAACTTTTTTCTCTATCTCTTACGGTTTGGCTGCTGAAACAGCGTCCCGGACAGACAAAACTGCGTCCCAGACAGACACGTCTATTAGATAAAGGATGATTAATGAATGTCGTTTAAATTACTCCTATCGCGCTAAAGCGACCCTAACCCTAGTTTAAGTGGTAAAATATAATTTAAACAATTTTGTTGTCGTTAAAATTACATGTAATCTCGTCATATCGACTTTCACCCTTCCTTTAATGGTTTTAACCTAGATTAACCGTTACATCTTCTCGATACTACTTTTAAAATCAATCCTCTCGTTAAAATTGTAGTCTGGTTAAAATGACATTTAAACTCGTGTAACATTTTGCCAAAACAACGTAATCCTCTTAACTGATCTGCAAGCCTCACCAACTAAATTCTTCTTAAACGATTAAATGCTGTTTAAACGATTCAAGTTAAAACGACCCTCAATCTAGTTTAACCGGTACAATGAGGTTTGCACAGTTTTATCATCGTAAATATTACGTTTAATATAGTTAAAACGGCTATTAATCTTTTTTAACGGTTTCAACCTAGGTTAAACTTTACATTCTGTTGATAGTACTATTAAGATAGTTACTTCATGTAAATAATATCTTAATTTAACGAAGGTATAACTTGAATAAAACACGTGCGTACATTAGTATCTAGATATATTTTAAAACTTGCCATTTTTTGTTTGATGCGTCACCTTAACAACTAAAACTTGGTGACGCAATAGTAACATCCCCCTCCCTCCCAAAAAAAGAAAAGGTTGTGAGAGGGAGGCCAGGTAGGAAAACTAATATAATCCCAGCTGAAAGTAGCAGGATTATATGTAGCTACAAAACCTCCTGGATCATTTCAACAATTTTTAAAATAATAACAATAACAATAGCGGTAACAATAATAACAATAATAAAAATAACAAAAACACAACACTACACATACACTGTCACTGGTTGCACGAGTCTGCGTCCTTGATCCAGCATCTCCTCCTACTTCAGAGATGAATGCTAAAAAGAGAAAAAACGGCAAGCGTATGCATGAAAAAGTAAACAAATAAACACATGGAAGCTTGAAAGCTTATGTTAATCTAGTAAGTAGGTGGGATCAGCCGATTAAAACTGACCGTCCCAACAATGCCTTTTATATTTTGCCTTTTCATTCCATTTCCTGCTGTTTCTGCTTGTACGAGTGTAGCACTTATAATTTCTGCAAACTAATAGATCAAGTGCACCAGATAGACCTAACTCGCCATGAAACAAATGTTTGTTGTTTTCTAGTTTCACAGTTCAAATTTAGTTTTGATAATTGCAACAGTTATTATACAACTTAATTTTGAAATAAGTGTTGTGGAGCAAAAATGAATTTAACGAGGGAAAATTTAGAGCCATGATTTACTATGACTTTAAAAGTTCCCTATCTCCGAAAGAAAGCTTTGGACGACTTCATGTGCATTTGGTGACCAGCGCCTTCGCATAGGGCTGGTTTAATGAATTTAAATTTGAACAAGTTTCACTCCGCGACAGTTTTTGCGAAGGAAGACCAATTTCAGCAGTTACCGAAACAGACGTAGATACCGTGCGTAGAATGATTCAAGAGGGCCATCGGAGTTAAATATAGAATTATTAGGAGCATCTTGGGTATTGGCATGATTGCAATAAACAAGATTTTATATAATCATTTGAATGTAATAAAAGCGTGATGTTTGTGGACACCACACAGGTTAACAGAAGCACAAAAAC
Organism: Agriotes lineatus; assembly: GCA_940337035.1. Taxonomy (NCBI): domain Eukaryota; kingdom Metazoa; phylum Arthropoda; class Insecta; order Coleoptera; family Elateridae; genus Agriotes; species Agriotes lineatus. Next base: position 62,173,182 of record OW679203.1, read on the forward strand.
AACAGCGTGTGGAATGGTGTAAGAAAACTCTTAAGAAATATTATGAAGGTAGATATAAAGCTGTTTACTTCATAACTGGCGACGAAAGCGGCAGTCTGCACAATGAGTGTTTCCAACAGATCCTAATTCAGTTAAAGTGAAGTAATTTGGAAATGTTATAAGAAAATGATTACTTGTTTTTTTTAAATCAGCACATATCACAACTGTCGTGCTTGAAAATAAACGTACGGTTATCGCAGAATGTTACATAACAGTATGCCTGCCAGATGTTATTCAAAAAGCTTGTTTACGGAGCCCAAGAAGTGGTATCGTTCTGCATCATGACAATGCTTCAAGTCATACCGCACATCAAACAAAAGAACTTTTAGAGGCTTCCGGTTTAAAATTGCTAAGGCATCCCCATACATCCCGACCTAGCATTTAAGGGCGAATATTTTAAAAAACAATAAAAATAATTTTTGGCTACCAAACTTGGTTTTAATAGATTGCAGAAATTTACGGTGCTACCCATGTAGCTACTTGTTTAAACTTTGCCAGCAGGCCTTAAATATTCATTGATTTGTAAATTGTCCCTGTTTTTCTTGGTTGGACTTTTTATACCTTTCTTAGTCCTATAGTTGTTGTACATCCTTTTAGAAATCTATGTCGCAGTTGTCTTCACTTTCGTGTTTACCTTTCTAACTAAGCAAAATGTTACAGTAAGCAAGCTAAAATGTTTGCGCCTCTCAGTACACTATCGATAGGAGTGACATAAAATACCTACTCATTTTGATGTATGACTTCTGCATTTATTTTTGTATATATGATGTATATTGAAAACAAAGAGGTGGGTTTCCAAAAATTTTTAATTCAAAAGTTTTAAAAATAAACAACTAACTGTTAAAATAACATATGCTAGGGTTAACATATTTGGTAAATTGTGCAGGTGTATTTTTTTAAAGATTTGATAACTATGCTTGAAGCGCGGCTTCTTTTACCTACCTACACTTACTGAATTATTACTTTAATTTGCTCTGGGTTTGCTAGCTAATTCAGTCGGTATCTATGAGACTCTCGTTTTTCATTCCCAGTGCAGCTAAGGGTAAGCTAATATCATTTGAGACCAAGCTAATATTGTTTAAGGCCAGCTTGTGGACACCTGAAATGTTGTACTCACCAAGGTACATATGAATGACCAGAAAAAGCTCAACAGTTTACAATAAGGCATATAATCTGCAAACAAATACAAACACGAGAAAATACATATATAAGTACATGCAAGATACGGCGTTAACACGCTACATATAGGCTATGCGAATATTCCAAACATATACGTAGAAGTTCATTAAGCGGCGCAAAGTCAAACTCATCGCGACGCTGTCCCTTCTTGAACAGGCTCGTAACCGGATACCGGCCTTCGAAAATTGTGCGGGAACGTTGAGATGACGTAACCGCGCCGCTCGCGCTCGATAAGCAGGTGATTCTCCATGCTATCAACCACAAGGGTAATGGGTCTAGCTGGTGCAATAATATTTCGCTTGCACGGTGATTATGGCTATTAACTAACCTGGCTTTTGGGGGCTCCCAAGTGTTATAGTTGTATTCCCAGAAAGGCGCTACTTCTAGGTCGTTTCAACAATAACCACGGATGTCGCCTGGGGTGTTGTCCCAACAGTATATCTTGATCCTCGGGCGCTAGATTTCCCTTTGGGATGCACAGTGTTAGGGCTGTTGTTGGCCCGCGTTGCACTCCAGTTAATTTGTAAGCACCCGCAACTAGCTTACGATGGGCGCCGTCTATTGGGCGCGGACCCTTTGATCCGCCTGTTTCAAACACTTGTGAGCGAATTCTAGATCCGCCGAGCTTGCCGACTTGGGCGCGAATCATCCTTCTTGCAGGCGTCCAGCATTAATTCGCTTATTGGCCTGTTAAGCCCGCGCGAAAACTGCTCTGTTGGCGCATTGTTTCACGTACTCGTAGCACAACGCATTTATAGTCATTGACAGCGTATACCTTAATTATTGCTCTATAGTGCGAAGTTACATAAATGAACACCAGAACACCTACTGTTAAGCTTTGTTGCTAATTAGCATATATAGATATAATTTGAATAAATACAGATGGGACGAATTGACCCGTTTCATGCTTACCATTTCTGGCATATTTTTGACCTTAAAACTTGGCAAATAGAACCGAAGTACAGGGGCAACCAATGCACCGCGCTGGAGAATGTGTACTGGTCAGGGATAGAAATCCAATAAAAGCAAAATGTTCGGGGTTCTTACAGTGGCGCGACATATATTGGTATAAGTGTCCTATTTTTCGTAGTTGGCGTATGCGATTATGCGAACCAATAATTAATTATAATGGGATGAGTTGCAACAATGCTATACGACCCTGCAAGCGCTGCTATGCGTATCCTTAGTTATTGCGTTAGATGGTACCTACTGTAGAATGAATGTGTTAATTGGTTTCGTCATGTTGGCAGTTTTTTTTTGAAATTATAGCAGATGATAGACGTTGGAGGTTATTGTGCTGCATTATTATATAACAATTGAGAGGAGTAAATGTCACCGAAGCATGCTGTTCCGGCTAGGGATCCCGCAAAGACATGTTGTGCCGCAGCGGGTAGCAGCCGAGAGCTGTAATGTGAAAGATCAGTAGGCAGGGGTCACTTACTGATTCTGTATGGGTTGCAACAATAGTTAATCTAGTGGGTTACCATTGGGCATTACTAGCGAAAAGTACAAAAACATAGAACACAATAATTCTAATAAAGGGAGCACATGTTATTTTGAAGTCAACAGTACATATTTCCTTATATATAAACGTGTGTTGGGCTTGCATGTCTGCGTCTGTCACGTTTTTATCGTTACTGGTGGGGCGCAGTTTGTCCGCATTTCTAGTCCAGGGCATAAAGCGTCTGCGTACAAATTAGGTTCCTTCCGGGAACACGGGTTTGAATCCCACCGAGTGCGATATCTTTTCTTTATGAATTAGTGTAATTCGCATTGCTAATTGTTTTCTATTACTGTTTCAGTGTTATTAGAATGTGATGTGTCGACCAAATGGGGCGCAATTCGCATTATTGTAATTTAGCATTATTTTATTATACAAATTAATTTATTGGTAAAATTGTCAGTTCATTAATTTGTTTTTTTTTATTAATATGAAAATTATTTTTACAGTACCATTTTGGCGCCCCTTGTCGCTTGCTCTCGTAGGCGAGGGCCTATACCTAGTTACGGCCCTGTCCGCATTCGGTCTATATACTCTTCACCTGTGTCCTTTCAAGGTAGTCTTGCACCCTTCCTGGCATGCATGTTTTCTAATTCTTTTCTTCAATTTTTACAATTTTATGTTATAATTTTTTAATATCACCTAACAAAGGTAATTAATATTGGCCTATGTGTTCTCTCAGGTTTCCCTATTCTCTTAATTTATTCAACCTCAGTGCCAAAGTCTACTTCCATACCTGTTTTATTTATGACCGCGTTAAATTTTGTTATCTCTTTACTTTCTTCAGCCTTTTTAGTCACTCCGCAATATATCACGCTTCTCTTCATTTTTTCACGTTTTTTTATTTCTTTTCTATTATCGGATGTATTATTCTTTCTCCGTTTTTTTGTTTTTCTATGCTACTCTTGTCTAATTTTAGCATTCTTTCGTTGTTTGACCAATATATGTGTTCATTATTTAGAATTCCTTCATTATTCTACCGAGTGTATGCTTGTTTCCTTCCACTTTGCTTATTTCTTGTTTTTGAAACGATAAAGAAGCTGACCTGCGGTTATAATTAGTTAAAACAATCAATGGTAGTAAAAAATCGCAGATCAACCCCCTTAAAGTTCGTACTACACTGAAGCTCTAAAAATCTTTACTTACCGCGATGGCCGAGCTAACTCAAATTCGGCAATATGGTCGTGGGTTTAAACCACCAGCTGTGTACCCTGCAAAGTCTTCAAAAGAAAGGGTATGGGCACCAGAAATCAGATGATTTCGAATAATTTAAATAAACTACAAATGACTACTGAATAATTTGTAGCATGGTAATTCAATAATAAATAATCAAAGCAATTTGATCATAAATAATGTCATAGTAGAGCTGTGCAAGTTAAATGAAGGTTGCGACACGCACCAAGAAACCCCTTTTGGGTTATTCAATTAATTGTAACCACAAATAAATCGAGTGGTATGCATACCACTGTCATTTAAAAAAACCTTTCTCTTCAGGCTATTTAAAGTAAAAAGCGTGAATGCTCCTTTTACAAAGGTTTGATTACACATATAAATTGTAGCTTTCAATGTTAATTGTAATTAAGTATACGCATTTAAACTTCAAATATTAAAACTAATTGAACGTATGCGTGTAAACTTTACATGTTAGTAATAACGGAAAGTATAAATTTAAACTTTAAATACTGATAGTTATGGAATGTACGAATTTAAATTTCAAGAACTGAAGATAATGTAATATAATATTAATCCCGGAATAACGAGTCCGTGTAACTGTCCACAATTAACCAAAATTACTAACCTTCGGAGCCCAATAATTCCTAGGGCCCGCGCTGTCAAATGGTCGCTACTGCAGGTTATTCAGTATGTGGAGAAAACATTCGAGCGAAGCCGAAAAATGGTTTCATTTTCATATTGCACTTTTCTACAGTTTCTCTTTTGGTCTTCAGGATTTTATTTATGTAACCAAAGCACCATCAAACCGTAAATAGTGTCAGAATCAAAGGCAAGACTTCAACATACATGCCCAGCCGTTGTTCATGTCGTATGCAAGCTGTTCTGGATAAAAGGAGTGACGTTACACAATAGTGACTTAGCAGTAATTAAAAGACCTGCAACCTGTCAAAATACCTTGAAACAACAACGTGTAAGTACCTTGTACCTTATATTTATCTATTTCAATAGATATAGTTGACTATTTTATCCGTTAAAATGAAGCAATATGAACAGGTGCATTAAGTCTAACAAGAAAAAAGTAATATCTACATGCACAATCCGATTATATGTTTTTACTACATTTCTATTTTATACAACTAATTAATACTTATATTCCTATCATTCTACATGCTAAAAAACAAAAATAAAATAAAATGAAAGTTCTATTACATTTCTAGGGTACATGCACATAAAACATATACATGCACTACTTATTATTCGGCAGTTCCTTTCCATATTGTACTTACAGTAAAAATTGCCCTATTCTTCTATCAGTTTTGTTGTTGTTTTCTGTACTCTTCTACATCTGTTTTGTTAGTTTCTTCCTTTCTTGGGGAGCAGATTTCAGCAGACGCTTCATTCCTCGACTCAAGAGTACTTAGTGTCGAGGACCTCCGGGAACCGCCTGCTTCTGCTGGTCCCATTCTGGATAACAGTATGCTCTTACATATTGGTTTGAACTACCTTTCTATACTAGCCTAAAACTAAAACTATCCTACCTTACTCCTACTATAGTCCTTCCGGTTATGCTACTGGCTGGGTCGGTATTCCAATCCTAATCCAGTTGCATGTTTGTCTTACTTGGTTATGTGATGGTAGATAATTTATTTCCATCGTTATGCATTTGGTGATGCTTTGGGCATTAGGCGTTATTATTTCTATTTCTTTCACTATTGTATTTGTTCTTTTGGTATAACGAGACTCGTTGTGAGAGTCTGTTAAGGCATTCATATTGTTCCACGTTGTTGAGTATGTCTTCTATGGTAAGGTTCCTTAGTGGTTCTCTAAGTTCCCCCATGTCATGCTCCAGTAGAGGGCACTCCAGGACTACATGTTCAGATGTTCCAATCTCTCCGCACTCACATAAGTTGCCCTCCCACAGGTTGAATCGATGCAAATAATCCGGGTATGGTCCATGACCAGTTAATAGGTGAATTAATCCTTGTGTGGGGTTTAGCCCCTTTTTCTGCATTCTCAAGTTTATGTTCGGTAAAAAGTTGAAAGTTCTTCTTCCCTTGGTAGATGCTTCCCACTTTGTTTGCCAATCTGCCATAGTTGCTTCCTGTATTTGTTTTTTGCTGTTCAGTGGTTTGCCCATCAAGTGGTTAACCTTCTCCAATTCACCCTTCCTTAACCAGTACATGGCTGCTCTTTTTTTTATTTCTAGATGTAATGGTAGAATTCCCAGTACGACATTAAGTGCCTCAGTAGATGTTGTACGGAAGGCTTCCGTCATTCGCAACAGAACCCCCCTTTGAGCTCTGTCAATCCTTTCCCTCTGTTTCACATTATTCAACCTGTGGGCCCATGCGCTTGCCCCGTATCCAACTATAGATGCTAACACCACATTGAAGTATACCCTGACACATTCCAGCGGTATCTTGTATTGCCTTTGCACTATTCTTGCAATCTTGTTTATTAAGGCAGATCTTTTCTGACACACCATCTCGATGTGGTCATGAAAGTTTCTCCTTTCGTCCATTTTTATGCCAAGGTACGTGGTGTTGTTGGATCTTGTAATATTCCTTCCTTCCACTCTTATTATGGGGTCTCTTTGAAGATTCCGCTTCATAAGCGAGTAGGTTGTCTTCTCAGATGAGATCTTAAACTTACCATTCTCGCACCAGTCGGATACCATCCTCATTAGGTTGTTACATCTTTCCTCCATGCTTGCCCTAGAGTCTCCCTCCACTATGAGCAGAAGATCGTCTGCATATGCAACTGTTGTCTTTACATTTTGGTCCTCGTCCAGTTTAAGAAGCAGCTCTTCTAACATTATGTTCCAGAATACTGGTCCACACACTGATCCCTGTGGACATCCTTTTGTTAGCTTCTTTGTGATCTTGTCATTGTGTGATGTGATACTGGCGTATCTGTCTTGGCAGTAATTTTTGAAACTGTAGTATGGCATCTGATGTTCTGTAATCTTTGAAATAAGACTGGCTACCACAGGTTGTCGAAAGCCCCTGATATATCAATAAAAATGGCTATTACGTATTTCGTCTTGCTATCCTGAACACTTGCAATTGCTTTGTTTATTGCATCCTCCGTAGACCTTCCCTCCCGATAGTCGTACTGATTTGGATGTAGTCCTTGGATTTCCCTATGTTCTAATAATTTCTTGCATAGTAGTTTCACTTGTAGTTTCCCCAGCACATTCAGCAGGCATATCGGTCGGTAGTTTTTCGGCTTTACAGGGTCCTTATCCTCTCTTTTCTTTAATATTACCACATCTGCTTGTTTGTATATATTCGGTATTCTTCCTTGTGCCAGGCATCGATTATAGAGAGAACACAAGACCGGTAGGATTTTCTCCCTTAGCGCCTGGATGACTTCAGGTGTTATTCCATCCGGTCCAGGCGCCTTTTTCTTTTTTATTCTTATGATTGCATTTGATATTTCCTCCTCCGTGAATTGCAGTATCTCCCCTTCTGTTCTGTATTGTTCTGCCATGTTTCTTCGTATCCTTCTTTGTGTTTCATTTTCACCATTACTGTTATCGTCTGGCAATAGTGCATTCAGGAGTGTGGTTGCTAATTCTACCCAGTTTTCCATCATCGTGCCATCCTCCCTCTCTATTGAAGAGAAAAGAGTTGGTGATCTTATTTTACTTGTCACAATTTTGTAAGGTATTCCCCAAACATCTACTTCCATGTTTCTCTCTACAAATCTATCCCAGCTCTTTGCCTTTGTTTAAAATATTTGTTCCTTATATGTTTGTTTTAGCTCTCAATATTCGTTAAGGAGTTGCCTCCTTTCTTCCGCAATAGCCGAACGGTGGTAATTTTTCCTAGCTTTTCGCACCTTTTTCTTTAATCTGGTCAGTTGTTCGGACCAAACTTCACTAGTTGTTTTGCCGTTTTTCCTGACAAGCGATATAGCGAGGCTCATCACTCTTTGGATCTCTTTGGTGAGCTCTTTGGCTTTGTCATTCACATCATATCCTTCAAGAGTCGGAGGACAGAATTCAGTTACTAACATATCCCAGTTTGCCTTGTGCATATTATATCTCTTTTTCGATATTATGTTGTGTTGCTCGCTTTGCTTCCTGCCCAGCGTGCATGTTATTAGGTTATGATCACTGACTGTATGGTGCTGAGCAACCTTCCAGCCAGCCACCATACCAATTGCTCTCCCATTTGCCAGGGTGACATCAATGTTACTTGATGCCCCCGCTCTATTTGAAAAGGTTGGTGGGTTTCCGGGTTCGTTGACGACCTCCATTTGGAGCTCGTGTATCAACTCCTACATCCATCTCCCCTCACGCATTGAAATCTCCACACAGACACAGTGTGTATCACTAAACTGCCTTATTAAAGTTGTGCATGTGTTCTTGTTCAAGATGACTATTGCTGCCATATGGTTCTCCACCAGACATATCACCTGTGCAGACATGCCCGGGATCTTCCCCTGCCTGGTATATGGTTCCTGCAAGCAGACTACATCCAGGCTGTCTTCTTCCGCAATTTGCCTTATCTCATGCATCACGACCGCGCTTCTCATCCCATTTAACTGAGCAATTCTGATTCTTTTTATGGATGCCTTGTGTGTATGTGGATCAATGGCCATTTTTGGGTGGAGTCGAATGTTATGCGGCCGTGAGTCATGACAAACTGCTTGTACAACTCCTCTAGGTCCAGTATCTCTTTCCTTCTCTCATACGCTCTGTCTACGAGTAGTTTCAGTTGTCCTGCATCTGTGGGGAGATTCGCACACTTCAGCTGTATTCGGTCCACCGCCTCAGGAACTGCGAAGGTCACAGCCTTTCCTCTAGGGTGCAAGAGTCTGACCAAGTGACCTAATGCCATTGTTAAGATTTGTGCTTCTTCCAGCCTACTTAATCTCATATTTGTTTCCAGCCTTTCGTATAGTAGGGCTGGATCTTCCTCTTCTACTAACTCTTGGGCTTTGTCTTCCGACATATCCTGCTGTTTCTTGCCTTTCCTTCTAAAACTCAACATTCTCATTCTATCTCTCAGTGTCTTAAATGGTGATTTGTGCTTGCCTTTGCTAGATGATGATGCTTGTTCCTCATTGCTATTAACCATTTTCGAATTTGATGGGTTGTATATTCCGCCTGATATGAATTTTATGAACTTATTGTCCATAATCGGTCTTTTGAATCATTCGTTCCATCATCATCTTATAGGTTGGACAATCTTTCATTTGTTTTGCACACTTTTTGCCTCGCTTCAGACACGGGATACAGACTTGAGATTGAGCCTTTTTAGGGCAATCGGTTTTGTTATGTTCTTGTTCGCCACAATGCCCACATGTGGATTTGGTCTTTGCACAATGTTTACTCACATGCCCTAGGTCTTGGCATCTCATACATTTTGCCACTACTAGGTAGTCCTTGGCATTAATTGATCTAAACCCAATGTATAATTGGGCTTGTCCCAATATTTGCTTCCTTAATTCCGCTGTGATCTCCACCACATGGTGGACCGTCGGCTTGTCTTTCGGGCCTCTCAGATTTAGTGATTCCATGAACTTTTCCGCGCGTATATGGTTTCTTTTAACTCCTGCTCATTCATTTTAGATGATACATCATACAACATGAATAGTGGATTTCGCTTTTTTGGCAATTCGCATTTTAAGTCCTTCTTTATGTCCTTGTTATTCATTATTTTTTGCAAATCCTCTTGGGTGGCTGCTTCAACTATTACTTAGTGCCTTAGCTGTTGTCCTCATTGCTTTTATTTTGAATTTTTGTTGCATAGGATTTAGCATCTTTGTGAAATCCTGCTGTATTTTTTTTCCATCATCATTTTTGTTTGACAAGATAAAGAGGGTATTGTTCTACTTCCTGACAGTATTCCTTATCGTTGTTTCCGCCTCACTTGCCTTGCCCTGAGCTAGGGATGGGCGCGTGACGTGAAAACAGTCGTGTCACGTCGGGTCACGGCGTGTCACGTCGTGAACCTGACTAATATTTGAAAATCGTAACGTGAACGTGAGTGAAAATTTCCAAGGCGTGATTCACGTTTCACGTTAATTTCACGTTAAATATTTAGTAACGAATAAAAAACTGCAGGGTGCCCCGGGTGAACCTATTTTTAGAAAAGTAATGTTTCGTTTTGTATACTCGACTTAACACTGAAAATGTTGATTACGTTTTATTTTTAAACCAATTTAATGTGTAGATGTATAGATGAACTTATTATTCTAATAAAAGTAATGTTTTGTTTTGTATACTCGCCTTAACGCTGAAAATGTTGATGCTTGTAGGTAAAAGTACTTTTAAATCTACGAATTAAAAGTGTTGCCTAGCAGCATATACCTTCTATACTCATACCAATAAGGGAAACGTCAATTCCAATGACAGCTGCAAGAAATGTATTTCCGAGAAATCAATATTTATCCCTTGTCGTAAGTTATTGTAGTCAATTTTCATTTTTTTCTTTTTGTGTCAAGTATTCTGATTGCAACATATCACGTAAATTATGTCAAGTGCAAAACATATTTTTAGTTCTGTTTAGGGTTTCTTTCATTGATTTTAAATTTGAACATTCTGTTCTATCTGAATTTAAATTTTGAAATAAAAGCTGCGTGTCACGTCGTGAGTGGCGTGTCACGCCGTGAACGTGAGCGTGAACGTGAAGGTAGGGACACATTACCGACACGTCACATGAGCTCACGTGCTATCACATTAACGTGAAATCACGTGAAATGAAGCGTTGGAGACACACTTTTGTCACCTTTCATTCAATATTTCGTCCCTAGCATCAGTTTATTTACGCGGTTCCAATAAAACGGTTTATACTTTTGACTCAATGGAGTGTGCCAGTTCCAGTAGTTCTTCAGAATGGGAAGAAGATTTGGAAAATGTAGCTGGGTTTCTATTAATTAGTCAAACTAAAAAGAGAAGATCGTGCTGGGTGCATAACATTAACAAGAAAAGGCAAAACATAGGCGAATTTCATCGGTTAGTTCAAGAATTAGACGAACACCCTAGAAGATTTCATATGTACTTTAGGATGTCCAAGGAAGAATTTGAATTTTTGCATAACCTTATTAAAGATAAAATACATAAGAAAAGTACACAATTTAGACAAGCAATTACTACGCGAGAAAGATTAGCTGTATGTTTAAGGTAAGCACTGATATTTCTGTAATATTTCCCACTTTATTAAATATACGTATATAACAGTTCCACATTAGTTGTTACACAGGTTATGACTTATATTACTTAGTTCCATTAAAGTTGGTCTTGTTTCTTCTATCGAATTGACTGATGGATACTGTAGGGTACTTTCATTTTGAAAATTTGGTGGTTCTTCTGGTGACAAAATAGGCTGTACATACGATGATGAATAAGATGAAGCCGAAGAATGATGGCCAGAACGTAATTGCTCTCTTCTGTCGATATTTTGATGCATATAGGACGACGTATATGACGGAGACGAAGAATATTGATCAGAACGTAATAGCTCTCTTCTGTCAACATTCTTCTGTGCATTTATTTCTGCTTGAAGAACAGCACTGCTAAGAGTTAATTTTATTTTAGCTTGTTCAATTTTAGGTAGGCCTTTGGCCATTTTTGACATGCTTAAAAAGAACATATCCATTTCGTCCAGTGTCTCCCAGTAAGATGGTTTTGACCGTGTAGTCCTTTCATCGTATTTAAGTTTCCGTAAAGCTGCATTCTCTTTCATAATATCTACGACTTCATATGCCGGATTATTTTTTCTTTCTGCCTCTCGTTTTCGTTTTTTTATACCCTCCATAGTTTTGGTAACGTCTTGATTTTCAAGAACTTCTGCATGCACCTCTTGTGTTTCAGGTACTTGATAATTTTCTTGCAGGTCTATATCAACAGTTTCAACTTCCGTCAATTCATTCCCCATATCTAGATCTTCAGTTGACTCATGAGAATGTGCAGAGTCATCCAATAAGTTTCCGTGTATTCTGAAGCAATTCAAATGTATAAATAGTAAATGTAGGCTATGTTTATAATTTTATCTACTCCAGTGGGATAAGTAACGCATTACGTCACTCATTTGACACTATTTCAGCTAGGTAATGAAGCTCATTACACAGTTGTGTAATGACTTCATTAGGTAACTGAAATAGTGTCAAATGAACGAAATAATGACATTTGCCTACTAAAATATTTTTGAAAATGACAGATCTGACATTTCTCTTAATGCACTTTTCTCAATTTTAGGCAGTCTTATAAAATTTTGTACAATACATGTGTGATAATGCATCATTAATATACTTGTGTGCTTACATAACTCGTGCTACGAACTCGTTTGTAACTTACACACACGTATATTAATGATGCTGTTATTCCACTTGTATAGTAAATAACTATTATCTACTCCAGTGGGATAAGTAACGCATTACGTCACTCATTTGACACTATTTCAGTTAGGTAATGAAGCTCATTACACCACTCAGTTATGTAATGGTTTCATTACGCAACTGAGTTGTGTAATGACTTCATTACGTAACTGAAATAGTGTCAAATGAATGACATAATGACATTTGCCTACTAAAATATTTTTTAAAATGACAGATCTGACATTTCTCTTAATGCACTTTTCTCAATTTTAGGCAGTCGTAGATAAAATTTTGTACAATACATGTGTGATAATGCATCATTAATATACTTGTGTGCTTACATAACTCGTGCTACGCACTCGTTTGTAACTTACACACACGTATATTAATGATGCTGTTATCCCACTTGTATAGTAAATAACTATTATCTTAATGTAGTGATTAGAAAATTTATTATAAAATACATACTTTTGATTTTCCAAAAATGGCAAAAGGAAGCTTATTTCTTCTTCAAATTTCCATGGGACAATCTTTTTGGTAGAATCCCCACTTTTCTTAATACGGCGCCTGCTTCTAGCATTCATATAACATCTTCGAAGCTTGTCCCATATGTCTTTAGTTTTCTCCGCTACAAGAATTAATAAAGCTGTTTCAATTACAGGTTTTTGGCAACTGGAAATTCATTTCGTTCCATCGCTTTCAACTACAGATTGGGTTTTAGTACAGTTCGACAAATAGTAGCAGAAGTTTGTGATGCTATATGGGAGAAATTAGGGCCAATCGTAATGCCCACACCAACAGAAGATATTTGGAGGAATGTAGCAGAACGATATAATTTACTTTGGAATTTTCCAAATTGCATAGGGGCTATAGATGGAAAGCACATCAATATTAAATGTCCCATAAATAGTGGATCGTCTTTTTACAACTACAAAGGAAATCATTCTCTTGTATTGTTAGCACTCGTTGATGCTGATTATAAGTTTATTGCCATTGATGTGGGTTCATACGGCCGAAATAGTGATGGAAGTATTTTTTCAAAGTCAGTTATTGGAAAAAGGCTAGAAAGCAATACATTAAATGTGCCGGAAAGTGCAGCTTTTATAGAAAATGGAGAACCACAGCCCTATGTTATCGTTGGTGATGAAGCATTTCCGCTGAAATCTTACCTTCTTCGTCCATATAGTAGACATTATTTAGGAAACAATGAGCCCAACAAAATATTCAATTATAGATTATCCCGAGCCCGAAGAGTTGTAGAAAATGCTTTTGGAATACTAGCTGCTCGTTGGAGAGTATTTCGAAAGCATTTGGAGGTACAACCAGCAATGGTAGACAAGATTGTACTAGCTTCTTGTTCTCTTCATAATATGTTATGTTTGGATAATAAATTTGAACCAGACAACAAATCTGTAGAACTACGTTCTGCAGCTCTACATAATATAGACCCATTAAGAAGAAATTCCACTCAGACGGCATTTCAAGTTAGAGAGCATTTTAAAGAATATTTGAATTCGCCCGCTGGATGTGTACCATGGCAAACCGATATTGTACGTAGAGGGAGAATTGTAAATCATAATAACTGAATAGTGTATAATACGTCACATATAAGTAAATAGGACTCATCTAATATTGTATTTACGAGTCAAATTATACTAATTTTGTTTAGGAAGTAAAAATTGAAGTAACATGTGTATTATTAATGTAATATTAACTTACGTGTAATTTTCAAAACTCTTCCGATTTCTTCCCAAGCTTCCTGTCGCATACTCTGATTTCTGTAATCAGTTGATCGAATATTGTATAATATTTCATGATGTCTGACTTGCTCAATTAACTTTTCTTCCATCCTAACGCAATTTTTGATGCACTTTCTAACAACACGTGAGCTGAAATGTGTGGATTTTCAAGTAACAAAGACGTGCTGTCACGCCTGCGAGACGCAGTGCAAGGTGATATCGTAAATGTAACTGCAATGTGGCTCCAGTAGATAACAAACAATGCAATTCGGCAATATCACACAATTGCGAGCTCATGTGCTATACTTCGCGCAGCGAACAAATAGAGTGACTTATGCAACCCAAATGACAAATTACAAAGGTCACTTGATAACCATTATAACTATAATTACTAAAAGGATCAGAGTTGGCGACCCTTATAATTAGAACTAAATTCAATATTGACATTAAATCACTTTATGACTTTTTGAGGTTATGATCGACCAACTTAAAAACCAAGAATGAGATTTGTGCGCTTGTAATTGCAAATGTTTAGGCCTGTGGCCTGACTCTTCCTAAATCTCATTATTGGCTGCGGCGTCGAAACCAAAACCCTTTCCCCGTGATGTGGTTGAAGTTGATAGCGTTTTTTTTGAGTTCCTGCATTCCACCATTTTCAAAGACTGAATTGTGCATTTTTACTGCTGTTTTCGGAGTTACATGTAGGCTAAGTATAAAATATAGACTTGTAAAGTAGTCTCTTAAGGAGATTTTAATTATTCATAGAGCTGCCTGCATTACGGGTAACCGTAAGAAACTAATTCGTAGTCAAGGACGTGAAAGAATCTGTATCAACTACAGATTTATGAAGGAAGAATCAAGTGGGACTCCTGCAATTTCTCTGTCGTTTGCAAGAAAACTCCAAGAAAACAAATTACTAAACCTTGCCCCAGGTCATCTGTCGATCCATTTAAAGAAGAAGTAATCCGAAGCGTGATCTATGATTGTGCCATAAAAAGAGACCTGCAATGAAAGCTGTGTTCGAAGTCGAACAAATTGAACGGGGTGTTAATTTCACTCAGAAGTTACATTCCTTTAGGCGATTGGTACATAGAATGGGTTTTCAATAGAGAAAATGTCAAAACAATAGACACGTTCTAATAGAGAAGAGAGAGATTCCAGCAAAACGTGTTGGATTTTTAATAAAATCTAAAGCCGAACGCCGAAATATTGTGTACACTGATGAAACGTACTTGCATAGTTCCCATACTGTTCTAAATGTTGGGATGTTGGTACCAACATCTGTTTAAAATCCCATGCCAGTAAACGGCAGCCATTGATTGTTCTTCATAGTTATCAGTAAGAAACATTCATGTTAAGTTGCATGAAACAAAGAACAAGTATCTGGTAAAAGAAAATTATATAAACCTACACATAAAAGTTATACGATTGAGAAATTACTAGCCGAACATGGTCTTACGTAGTCCTACGATTATCCCCTTATCATCCAGAACTAAACCCGATTGGGAAAATACGGGTGTCAGTAAAGAACTATGTTGCTGCAAATAATACAACATTCAAATTAGACGATGTCAAAACTTTTGCAGAAAATAAACTTGGAAGTGTCAGTGTGCAAGAATGGAAGAATGTATGTGCAGTGTCGACAAATAGAAGTGGGAATACATTATTGATGACAGAGAAGAAATAATTATTACTGTAGACGACAGCTGTGAATCCGGTTCTAATCTATCATCTGAACAAGAAGATGATTCTGTTGCAGACAGTTTATGTTGTCAAGCGTTAGAAGAATCTATATTGTATTATTTTACCATTTATTTGATTAGTTGACTGTTATTTTTCTGTATTGTATTTTATGTATATTTATCTTTGCTTCACATATAAAAATAATTTCAGAAACTAGAAAGTCGTCAGATTTTTAAAGTTATTGTAAATTTGTATATTTTGTAAATCCAAATATAATATGTTCATTTTCAAACACCATCAAAGTGACAACTTATGTGACTTGATTCGCAAAGTGAAGGCGTTATTATAATTATAATCAAAGGTAAAGGTAGTACTTTGACTGATTAGGCAATAAAGTTGCCACTGTTGCTACTTTATCTGCCCAATCATAAAATAACAAAATCAAACATTTCAACAATATAATTTAATTATTACTTGTGATTTTCATCCATCATAACCATGGAAAAATTATTTCCAACGTATCAAAATTCTACCTCAATCTTGATTTTTTACATTTGTACTAAATTATTGTTTTCTAATTTTGTGACTTATTGCAGTATAAGTATTCATTTGAAAATAAAATTGTATATGTTATTCGCAATAAAAATGGCTTTATGTGCCTCAACACATAAAGCTTCTGTAAAAATATTAATTATTTCTTTTAATATAAAAACTTCTGAAGAGAAATATATTTTTCCGTCGACCTCCCTATAATATGTGATTTTACGGACGCATTTACGTACCAAAAATGTAACTTTTTTGGACACCATGAATTTTTCGTCCGCAAATGCTTTTCGTCTGCAAACACTTGACGGCCGCACTTTACAGCCGCAAACGCTTTTCGTCCGTAAACGTTTTTCGTCCTCAACAACTCTTATAATTCGGACTTCACTTTAATTTTTTTTCAAATTATGACGGTCGACGGAAAAATTTAATATGCTACCTCGGACAAAAACTGCTTTTTATGGTCTTGCCTGATTGCTTGCCTCGGCTATCCCCTCGGCCAGCAATTGCAGGCATCGTCCATAAAAAGCCAATTTTTCGTCATTGATGCATAAATAACTATTTTAGTTGTTTTATGCTTTAAAACAATTGTGATATAATTTTATCAAGTATTCCAATAGTACCCCTCTATAATGGGTAAGTTATTATTTAAACATTATTTTGAGCAATAAAACCTTGATAGTAATTTATTTACTTCCCAGTGTGTACATAATAAATAAATTAACAGTCTGTTAGCTGACATGCAGCCCCAAATCATAATCCCCTTTGGAATCTTCGCAGTTCCTTTAATGTAGTCTTTATGAAAAGCTTCTGATTTACTCCTTCTAATTTGTCTGATATGGTCTCCAATGAAGTCATAAAAAAAAGTTAGAACTCAAAAAATACAACTAAATATAATATAAGGGGTAATTCATACTTATGATCATTAAATTAAATAGGTGCATACTGACATCAGTAATAGCACATTGATCTTAAAATTAATCGCATTTAGAAAAAATTGCATTAGGGTCTAAACCAACTTTTGAGAACCAAAACCTTTATTATATAAATCAGATAAGAGTACATTAACCGCTTTCCTCTCACATTTGGTTCCAGGCTTGAGACTGGCAGTAATGTAAGTAAATAATTACTGGCATGTTTAAAAAGAGGTTGTGATCTGTGTATAACGTGATAATGACGAACACGTATGCACCAAATTGATTGAAATACCCAAATAATTGTTTTTTGCTTAAATTCGGTCTTATCGCAACCCCCTGTGTGAACTTACGTTGACAGAAGTGCATTCCAATGATCGTCAATCGATTTAAGCATTTAAATGTTTTAATTTTTTTGTGGGATCACTATTAATTTTTGACGTTTAGTAAGGATAATGAAATCTAATTTTCATATAAATCGTCAGATTCTGAATCATCAGAATTTTCTTGGAGATTTATTATCAGGGGCTCTACCTGTATCTCCATCACGGCATCTAACTCCCACATTTTCTTTTCAATAGAACCCCATGTGGGTTGCATGCATTCTGCCAATTTTCAGGGGTAACATTTTCAATTGCTTTTAAAAATAAATTTTTCACATCTTGTAGTTTGAACGTGACATTGTTTCGTGCCACCTCACCTTTTACTTGTGCCCATATTAATTCAATTGGGCTTAATTCGCAGTGATAAGGTGGCAATCTTAAGATAATCCTATTGGTTTCCTCTGCTAAACGATCGACAATATAACTATTAGTTATTGATTTGTTGGTCCTAACTAAATCCAACAATTCAACTTTGATCATGTCTTTTTCAAATGGAATATTTTTGGCAATTAACCATTTTTGAATATCCTCTTTTCTAGTAGAACTTGTGGGAATTTTTTCAGATTTTCTTGAGTGGTAAGATGCATTGTCCATTACAATAACAGCCCCATCTTCTAAGGTAGGTAAAATCTTTTTGAACCACTCTTCAAACACTGCGGAGTTCATGTCTTCATGATAGTCACCAGTTTTTTTGGACTCAAGTAGAAGCAGCCCATTCTCCAGAAATCCATCGTTGGACCCAATATGCAGTGTGATTAGCCGTTTACCTTTGCCTGATGGATTTTTCAATCCTGTGGACAATCCTTTAATAAATGCATCTCTTGAACTTCTTAATTCTGTGTCAGTCCACACTTTTTGAACAGTGTGGCCTGCATTCACCCAAGTTTCATCCAAGTAGTAAATTTTTCTGCTTTCTTCTTTGAAGTTTTTAATTTGTCGGGGATATTTTCGTCGCCATATAATAATTTCATCTTTCTCTTTAAGAAAACTATTTCTGGACCATCTCAGAAATCTAAAATTGTGCTGCATGATTTGCAGAAATGATAACATATATTACTTTGTTAAACTTACCGAAAATTAATTTCTTTTAATAACTTTCTTAAAGTACTTGAAATTAAATTCCTCTCCGCATTGGTTCACCGCAGATAAAATTTTTGCTACTGTTGGCGCCTCATTTTTGAAAAAGAAAGAATGAACTATCCTTCTTACAGTGTTTTTTTTTTGTTCATCTGTCACCTTGTCTAACACAGACCGTGCCCTGTGGTAAGCCTTGGGGGACTGAAACTCCTGCGTTTCCTGGTGTTGCCGCAGTATATTGTACACACTGGCTACACAAATTCCTATAAATAATATACAGGTAACACATGAGAATACAATACAACATCAATTAATGCACAATATTACCTGATGCATTTGCGGATAACTCTACTATTTCGGACTTGGATGCTTCGCGGAATTTTTCTGAAAACACTTTAAATGTGTTCAAAACTGTTGTTTTTTCTTCAACAGAAAAGTGGCGTTTTATGCGTTTTCTGGGTGGTGATAACTGATTATCAATGATATTATTAGCACTCATGTTTATCAACTAAAAAGAAGCTGCTAATAAACTTTCACCAACTGGTAAAATAACATGAAAGGGAGTAACAGGAACAATAATAACAAGAATAAATAACAACAAACTAAAACGAACAAATCAAGTAACAAATCACAAACTATCAAGCACAAGTAAGCCGAAAATGTCAAACTTGACAGAAAACAATTGCCAAATACAATGCCGCTTGGATTAGTATTTTAAAATTAAACATTAGATCATAGACAGCCGATGCTGGTAGCTCAGTGTTAAGCACCCCGGCAACTGATCGTAGTTTTACCAGTTCGATTCCTGGTCCAGGTGAGGTTTATAAAAATAAAAAAATGTGGATGAAAACGTCTACAGAATACCATCATTTGGAAGTGATGTAAAGCCGTGGGTCTCATGTTTACTACGATGTGTAGTATGTAAAAGATCCCTTGCTATTTATTTTTAAAAGCAATTGAAAATGTTACCTCTGAAAATTGGCAGAATGCATGCAACCATGTGGGTTCTATTGAAAAGAAAATGTGGGAGTTAGATGCCGTGATGGAGATACAGGTAGAGCCCCTGATAATAAATCTCCAAGAAAATTCTGATGATTCAGAATCTGACGATTTATATGAAAATTAGATTTCATTATCCTTACTAAACGTCAAAAATTAATAGTGATCCCACAAAAAAATTAAAACATTTAAATGCTTAAATCGATTGACGATCATTGGAATGAACTTCTGTCAACGTAAGTTCACACAGGGGGTTGCGATAAGACCGAATTTAAGCAAAAAACAATTATTTGGGTATTTCAATCAATTTGGTGCATACGTGTTCGTCATTATCACGTTATACACAGATCACAACCTCTTTTTAAACATGCCAGTAATTATTTACTTACATTACTGCCAGTCTCAAGCCTGGAACCAAATGTGAGAGGAAAGCGGTTAATGTACTCTTATCTGATTTATATAATAAAGGTTTTGGTTCTCAAAAGTTGGTTTAGACCCTAATGCAATTTTTTCTAAATGCGATTAATTTTAAGATCAATGTGCTATTACTGATGTCAGTATGCACCTATTTAATTTAATGATCATAAGTATGAATTACCCCTTATATTATATTTAGTTGTATTTTTTGAGTTCTAACTTTTTTTTATGACTTCATTGGAGACCATATCAGACAAATTAGAAGGAGTAAATCAGAAGCTTTTCATAAAGACTACATTAAAGGAACTGCGAAGATTCCAAAGGGGATTATGATTTGGGGCTGCATGTCAGCTAACAGACTGTTAATTTATTTATTATGTACACACTGGGAAGTAAATAAATTACTATCAAGGTTTTATTGCTCAAAATAATGTTTAAATAATAACTTACCCATTATAGAGGGGTACTATTGGAATACTTGATAAAATTATATCACAATTGTTTTAAAGCATAAAACAACTAAAATAGTTATTTATGCATCAATGACGAAAAATTGGCTTTTTATGGACGATGCCTGCAATTGCTGGCCGAGGGGATAGCCGAGGCAAGCAATCAGGCAAGACCATAAAAAGCAGTTTTTGTCCGAGGTAGCATATTAAATTTTTCCGTCGACCGTCATAATTTGAAAAAAAATTAAAGTGAAGTCCGAATTATAAGAGTTGTTGAGGACGAAAAACGTTTACGGACGAAAAGCGTTTGCGGCTGTAAAGTGCGGCCGTCAAGTGTTTGCAGACGAAAAGCATTTGCGGACGAAAAATTCATGGTGTCCAAAAAAGTTACATTTTTGGTACGTAAATGCGTTCGTAAAATCACATTTTATAGGGAGGTCGACGGAAAAATATATTTCTCTTCAGAAGTTTTTATATTAAAAGAAATAATTAATATTTTTACAGAAGCTTTATGTGTTGAGGCACATAAAGCCATTTTTATTGCGAATAACATATACAATTTTATTTTCAAATGAATACTTATACTGCAATAAGTCACAAAATTAGAAAACAATAATTTAGTACAAATGTAAAAAATCAAGATTGAGGTAGAATTTTGATACGTTGGAAATAATTTTTCCATGGTTATGATGGATGAAAATCACAAGTAATAATTAAATTATATTGTTGAAATGTTTGATTTTGTTATTTTATGATTGGGCAGATAAAGTAGCAACAGTGGCAACTTTATATGCCTAATCAGTCAAAGTACTACCTTTACCTTTGATTATAATTATAATAACGCCTTCACTTTGCGAATCAAGTCACATAAGTTGTCACTTTGATGGTGTTTGAAAATGAACATATTATATTTGGATTTACAAAATATACAAATTTACAATAACTTTAAAAATCTGACGACTTTCTAGTTTCTGAAATTATTTTTATATGTGAAGCAAAGATAAATATACATAAAATACAATACAGAAAAATAACGGTCAACTAATCAAATAAATGGTAAAATAATACAATATAGATTCTTCTAACGCTTGACAACATAAACTGTCTGCAACAGAATCATCTTCTTGTTCAGATGATAGATTAGAACCGGATTCACAGCTGTCGTCTACAGTAATAATTATTTCTTCTCTGTCATCAATAATGTATTCCCACTTCTATTTGTCGACACTGCACATACATTCTTCCATTCTTGCACACTGACACTTCCAAGTTTATTTTCTGCAAAAGTTTTGACATCGTCTAATTTGAATGTTGTATTATTTGCAGCAACATAGTTCTTTACTGACACCCGTATTTTCCCAATCGGGTTTAGTTCTGGATGATAAGGGGATAATCGTAGGACTACGTAAGACCATGTTCGGCTAGTAATTTCTCAATCGTATAACTTTTATGTGTAGGTTTATATAATTTTCTTTTACCAGATACTTGTTCTTTGTTTCATTCAACTTAACATGAATGTTTCTTACTGATAACTATGAAGAACAATCAATGGCTGCCGTTTACTGGCATGGGATTTTAAACAGTTGTTGGTACCAACATCCCAACATTTAGAACAGTATGGGAACTATGCAAGTACGTTTCATCAGTGTACACAATATTTCGGCGTTCGGCTTTAGATTTTATTAAAAATCCAACACGTTTTGCTGGAATCTCTCTCTTCTCTATTAGAACGTGTCTATTGTTTTGACATTTTCTCTATTGAAAACCCATTCTATGTACCAATCGCCTAAAGGAATGTAACTTCTGAGTGAAATTAACACCCCGTTCAATTTGTTCGACTTCGAACACAGCTTTCATTGCAGGTCTCTTTTTATGGCACAATCATAGATCACGCTTCGGATTACTTCTTCTTTAAATGGATCGACAGATGACCTGGGGCAAGGTTTAGTAATTTGTTTTCTTGGAGTTTTCTTGCAAACGACAGAGAAATTGCAGGAGTCCCACTTGATTCTTCCTTCATAAATCTGTAGTTGATACAGATTCTTTCACGTCCTTGACTACGAATTAGTTTCTTACGGTTACCCGTAATGCAGGCAGCTCTATGAATAATTAAAATCTCCTTAAGAGACTACTTTACAAGTCTATATTTTATACTTAGCCTACATGTAACTCCGAAAACAGCAGTAAAAATGCACAATTCAGTCTTTGAAAATGGTGGAATGCAGGAACTCAAAAAAAACGCTATCAACTTCAACCACATCACGGGGAAAGGGTTTTGGTTTCGACGCCGCAGCCAATAATGAGATTTAGGAAGAGTCAGGCCACAGGCCTAAACATTTGCAATTACAAGCGCACAAATCTCATTCTTGGTTTTTAAGTTGGTCGATCATAACCTCAAAAAGTCATAAAGTGATTTAATGTCAATATTGAATTTAGTTCTAATTATAAGGGTCGCCAACTCTGATCCTTTTAGTAATTATAGTTATAATGGTTATCAAGTGACCTTTGTAATTTGTCATTTGGGTTGCATAAGTCACTCTATTTGTTCGCTGCGCGAAGTATAGCACGTGAGCTCACATGACGTGTCGTCAATGTGTCCCTACCTTGAGTGTTTAAAGCAAGCGTGAAACGTGCGTGACGTGAGTGAAAACTCACTCACACGCCCATCTCTACCCTGAGCTGGCATTTCAGCGTACGTTTGCATTTGTGGTTCTTTGGGTTTTTGTTTTTCTTGTAACAGTTCCTGTCTTAACCTGTTATTTTCTTCTTTAAGGGCTTTTATCTCTCCCTGTAGTTCGGCTTGCGCCATTGCCCACATCATCACCTTATGCTTTAATGCTGCCGTCCCAGCCTTTGACAATCGCCTGCTCGGGTCCATCTCGGTGTCAATATAATCAAATCTGTATATTTGGTTTCTACTGGCATGTCTTTCTTCTGTTCACCTAATTCTTTTCCTGCTTGCGCTTTCCTAGTCACCATCTGTGTGTTTGGTTCATCCTCTTGTTGCTGCAGTCGTTACCGCCCCTAACCACGCAGAGGTGGCACATTTTTACTATACTAGCTTTCTCGTTTGCCTTCTATTTGCCTTTGGGTCGCTTTTCTATTGCCTTGAAGCCCGCAGGCCGCTCTACACAGTGACCAAAACTGCAATCACTGTGACCCCGAGGGGTACAGTCAGTACAGTCAGACCTCGCCGTTCGCGGCTTTGCGGTTCGCGGATTTGATTTTACGCGGGGCACCTTTGTGCTCCTTTTTCTTTGCCGTTCGCGGATGGAATTGCCAAAGTTAACTGTTTCAACTTTCATACACTGACGGCCGGTCTTTGAAGGCCACTAATCTGACATTAACTTTAATTCGCTGTTAAAATAAACAAAAACGCATAAAAATAATGAATAAGATGTCATAAGCGGCAACATTTTGATGAGCTTTTGTTTATTTTAACAACGATTTAAAGTTAACGTCAGGTTAGTGACCTTTATTATAAAATTCAAACTTGAATAAACAAATGGACATTCGAGCTCTAGATTCAAGTGGCAGATTTATGTTACGTATGGAATTTTACTTCAAGCTTTACTGTCTTCTCGAGCGTTTCTGGGGACATTTTTTGAGGTTGCCTGTTATAAATAAGTCTAGTTTATGGAACCTAACCCCCATTTGTGTTTACTTGCGCATCGCGGCATTCTTCTGGAACGTAACCCCCGCGAACGGCGAGGTCTGACTGTACCGGGTGGCCAATTAAGAAGGGCACTCGGCCCTATCTCGAAAAGCAATTGTCGTAAAGACTTGGGGTAAAAAAATTTATAACTAAAGCGGCCAAGACAAAATGCTGGAAATTATTTTTAAGTTTTAAATCCCGTTTTTTGAGAAATATTCTTATATTGCAGATAGCTAAAATGGACACCGTTTTAAAGCGGCGATAAATTCGATTCTTTTTCGTTAAATTCTTTTTGCTCTATCTTTTAAGGGAAAGTGGTGGGGGGTGTCCGAACATATTCGGAAAGAAATGTCAATAACTTCAAAATGGCTGAACGGATTTTATCAAACTTGGAGTCGTTGAAAAGGGCTTTGCTTAGACTATCAACGCTGCCTTGAGCGGATTGATTTAGATTGCTTGTGTCGCCGCTAAAGGGCGTTTTGCGACAACACTACAAATGAAATGGATTTTCTCGAAAAAATTAAATGCGACGATATCACGTTTATTGCAACAAAAGATAGCCAAATAAGGGTCTAACACGCTAGTGAAAACCGCATTTCGATATTTCTTTCCTAACCTAAAATATCAGTAAAAGAAGTTAAAACTCGAAACAATGTCACATCGTTGGGAATATTATCAGTATACCTGCCATTATTAAATCCTAATTATCGTTCTTGTAGCAATATACAGTGTGTCCAAGATAAGGAGGGCCAGTATGGGGATCTCGGTAATGGTAAGAGATACAAATTTGGTTAAATGGGAAGAAAGTTGCGCAATTAAAGGACTAAAAAAATGACGTCTAGAAATCCTTGATATGATTTTTCGTTTTTGAATTATCTCAAAAAAACCGAATTTTTGGATTTTCTTTTTTATTTTTTTCTGGCGTTAATATTAAAGTTAGAGCGAAACTGATTAAACTTCTTTATAGCAACTTTTAGTGGACTTAATGATTACGTTATCAATTTTTTTATCCGACGTTTCGTCTTCGAGAAACCATCATCAACTTCATTTTTTTAAATACGGTCCTGGTTTTTTGATGCCAAATTTGCAAAGCCCTTGTTACTCTGAATTCAACAATGTGCCACATATTATGGTTTAATTACGTTTCGAGCTTTTTTCTGATCATCATCAGAAATTTTTTTAGATACGGACCTGCATTTCTCATAATTTTGTAAAAATAAGTTCATACAGTAAGTTAGACCTTTTTACATGCCGTTAAAATATTAAAATGCACATCATAATGTCATAATTCTTATACATTAATTTAATAACCAACCAATAACTATTAACAATAAACAACAAATAAATGAACAAAAGATAGACAGAAAGAATAACAAAACGAACACCGAAACCATTTAATAGGTATTAAATTTACAGAAGGTATTCAAAAAGGTTGCCATCATTCTCTATGCATAAATAACATTTAACTGTAGAATCTAAAACATTATTCAGCAATACTGGCGTTATACTTTGAAAGGCTTCAAGAACCAATCTTCTAAGTTCTTCTTCTATTTCAAAACGTTAAATACCTATTACATTGTTTCGATGCTCGTTTTCTCATTCTTTCTGCCTATCTTTTGTTCATTTATTTGTTGTTTATTGTTAATAGTTATTGGTTGCTTATTAAATTAATGTATCAGAATTATGACATTATGATGTGCATTTTAATATTTTAACGGCATGTAAAAAGGCCTAACTTACTGTATGAACTTATTTTTACAAAATTATGAGAAATGCAGGTCCGTATCTAAAAAATTTTCTGATGATGATCAGAAAAAAGCTCGAAACGTAATTAAACTATAATATGTGGCACATTGTTGAATTTAGAGTAACAAGGGCTTTGTAAATTTGGCATCAAAAAACCAGGACCGTATTTAAAAAAATGAAGTTGATGATGGTTTCTCGAAGACGAAACGTCGGATAAAAAAATTGATAACGTAATCATTAAGTCCACTAAAAGTTGCTATAAAGAAGTTTAATCAGTTTCGCTCTAACTTTAATATTAACGCCAGAAAAAAATAAAAAAGAAAATCCAAAAATTCGGTTTTTTTGAGATAATTCAAAAACGAAAAATCATATCAAAGATTTCTAGACGTCATTTTGTTAGTCCTTTAATTGCGCAACTTTCTTCCCATTTAACCAAATTTGTATCTCTTACCATTACCGAGATCCCCATACTGGCCCTCCTTATCTTGGACACACTGTATATATAAATATACTGCTAAAATACCAACACTATATTTAAAATGTCAATAATAATTAATACTCATTAATATGATTGACTATTCCCCTCAGATAATATAAACCAATCCCACCACTCTATTTTCAAAATTTGAACCAATCAGAGTCGAATACAGCGAATATTTTGCACAAGTGCAATACCCGGGTATTTGCACAAGTGCAATATTCTAGTATTTGTGGGAAGAAAACCAAACCAGCTTGGTATACAAGAAAAAGAAACGGAGCTTATGAATTTATTTTGTGAAATTACAGTCACTAAAAGTACAGTTATTATAGTAATTTACAAACACAATCTTTATTTGACGTCGAACTGTCTCGATTTTCAATAGGAATGATGCTTTCTTCTTGCCGAGCTGTTTCCTCACTTCGCAACTTTGAAACAAGGAGGGTGTGGTGCTCTTCATTTAGCTGCAGATATGAATTGATAGAAGAGACACTGCTGTGTCCAGTAATTCTAGTAATTTGTGTTTCCCCTACTCCTTCTTTTGCTAAATTGGAAATTGCCGAAGATCGATTGGAATGGTTCGTGATTTTTACACGCTTAACATCCATTCCAATTTTTTCGGCCGCTTCAGAGGTCCACTTTGATAGCATGTTTCGTCCTATCGGTACATTTTTAAAAAAACCGACCGACTTTTCTCTTTTCCAAGCAGGATTCGGCATTAGGAACAAGCGTTTAGACGTGATATGTGCTCCTCTTCTTTCCATAAGTTTGTTAAACAACCTGTAATCAAAAAGTAGAATGAATGTGGAATATTTCAATTAAGCTTTGATTATAAAACCAACCTCACTGGACAGTGATCATTGTTATCTTCATTTGCAGTCAACCATTTCTTTCGTGCTAATGGTTGGGCACCGCCTTGCGACGTCTTGTCGAATACTGGGTCGTAGATAATACGTCCTGTCTGCTTACCAAAGTTGTCGAATTCTTTTGTAAAAAACGTAGTAAGACAATTTGCGGCTTCGCCCCCACGCCATGCCAGTTCGAACGAGGCTACGTGATAAAACTTCTTCTGCAGCCCCTCGGGAGTGTTTTCATCCCAAACATTGATCATTTTTATATGGTTTTCTCGACTAAAGGCTACGGCGCTCTTTTTCCTATTCTCGCTGCATGCTTGAAGTTCCTTCCGTTTTGCGTCGCGGGCTTTTCGGGCTTGTTGAAATTCAACGTCTTTAAAAGGATCAAAGCTTACATTAAATTCTTTATAATATTTCTCCTGCAGTACTTTAGCCACGCGATTCCAGTTGGTTTTGATTGCTCCCTCTTTATAATTACCGCCATCTTTTCTTCTCATATTGTACCCAAAATCTGTTCAAACGTTTGCCAATTGTACCACAGAGGTGTTTTCGTCGGCAACGTAGCCCTTTTCTTTGCAAAAATCTTCGAATAACCTCCAGGAGCACAGGTTAGATTTCTGAGTATTGATGGGTGTAATATCACCTACTTTGTTGCTGATTTCTTCAACAGAACTAGTTCCAAAGCGCGAATCCATGTTTTCGGATGCCGATCGTCGAGATATTGACCAGAAAAACTTGCAAGTAAAAAGCGATCACAGATGCAGAAAAAATGCTGTCAAAGTGTTATCTTTGTTTATCGGCGTTACTATGGATCTACTAATGTTTCATTGTTATATCGTCATACAACCATGATAAACTTTTCTGTTAATAGAAATGTCAGAAAGAAAACTGTAAACTCTTTAAAAAGGAATAATATGATATTCAAAGAATGAAATTTCTTCGGGAAATAGTCTTGCAATATTTCCCGCGTGCATTCTGTATAATTGGAGTATTTCTCTCGAACGCTCCGCGTTCTCGAGAAATACTCGAATATACAGAATGCACTTGGGATATAACTACTGAATATTGCCTTTCTGTCCACACGAAAAACGACAGTTGGATGCCGCCTATCAGGATACGCCCATCGCATAGATTCTAACAGAAACAGTTGCGTTTTCATTGTTTTAAAAATAAACACGAAACATATCAAACACTTCTACAGGTGGAAAAGGCATTTTTTACAAATAAGGCCACCAAAATTCACTATAAATAGCTGCAATTTTAATATGATTGACACTTAAACACCACCATTACAATTTTTGCTATTTTGTTTTCCAAAGCACACTTAAATTTTAAAAATTTAGAATTTCGTGTGGACATAAGGGCAATATTCAATCAATTTGAATGAGTATTAATTATTATTGACATTTTAAATAGTGCTGGTATTTCAACAGTAAACTTTTATATATTTTGCTAAAATAACGATAATTAGGATTTAATAATGGCAGGTATACTGAAAATATTCCAAAAGATGCGACATTATTTCGAGTTTTAACTTCTTTTACTGATATTTTAGGTTAGGAAAGAAATATTGAAATGCGGTTTTCACTAGCGTGTTAGACCCTTACTTGGCTATCTTTTGTTGCAATAAAAGTGATATCGTTGCATTTAATTTTTTCGAGAAAATTCATTTCATTTGTAGTCTTGTCGCAAAACGCCCTCTAGCGGCGACACAAGCAATCTAAATCAATCCGCTCAAGGCAGCGTTGATAGTCTAAGAAAAGCCCTTTTCAACGACTCCTAGTTTGACAAAATCCGTTTAGCCATTTTGAAGTTATTGACATTTCTTTCCGAAAATGTTCGGACACCCCCCATCACTAACCTTAAGAGATAGAGCAAAAAGCATTTAACGAAAAAGAATCGAATTTATCTCAGCTTTAAAACAGTGTCCAGTTTAGCTATCTGTAAAATAAGAATATTTCTCAAAAAACGAGATTTAAAATTCAAGAATGCGATTACGCCCCCTGGCGGCCATTCTAGAAACTTAATAATAATTTCCAGCATTTTCTCTTAGCCGCTTTAGTCATAAATTTTTTTACCCCAAGTCTTTACGACAATTGCTTTTCGAGATAGGGCCGAGTGCCCTTCTTAATTGGTCACCCGGTACATTTTACATTGTCTCCAGGTCACACAGAAACATGTTTTTGTATTCCAAACTGCGTCAAAATAATACAAAAAGCTGTATAAGTATAATCTTTAATAAACTATATTATATTTCACATAGTACAGTAGACAATAGAACTATAAAAATATGTTACCGCCACGTTGCGATACAAGGCACACTGTATAAATCCACATTTTAATTTCTATTACACCTTACAGTACTACTAACTAATACAAACATCAAACATGGATATACTTTAACTGATCCATTCGTTTCTCGGCTGTATATAATTTTGGAGTTTTTTATCACAGTATGTTTTGAAAGTGATCGCTTATTGTCTGCAGTCAACGAATACACAAGAGGCACTTTAAGTAGTGTACGCTGTAAACTGGTAAACTTTACGAAAAACGAACGGAATACATTTGTAACTTGCAACCGTAAAAAGCAATATTATGTAACTACATATAATAATAATAATAATACAATAAGAAAGAACCCTTTAGTATACAAACAGAAAACGGTAAGTGGAAGAGGAAGATATCCGTAAGTAATGTTGGTTTAATTTGATCCCTCTACCTTTTTGTCGGACGAATCGTCAGAACTAGAACCACCGCTCGTGAAGGAAACTGAAAAATACAACATGAATGAACTACAATCTCGGCAGCACTTTATCACATGACATCTACTATCTATGTGCCAATGTCACCAACATGACTCACATTGCGACAATAAAACAATAAGAAAGTAATCTCATCTTCTTAATTACTGATCGAATAAGTTTTGTTTCCAACTGTGATAAGATAAACTAAAACAAAAGGATCATACCTATGATAATAATGAGAATAACAATGCCAATCGCCCCCAATATGATCATCATTTTCAAATTCTTGTACCAATATTTCCTGTGCAGCCGCTGTGCCTGTTGTTCGAACCTTTTGCCCCCTTCTTGTAGCGCATCGGCCCTACTATCAAGTTCCGATAGTTTCTGGTCACGCTCCAGCACCTTTTCCACGTTAACCCGCATAATCCCAACGACTTCGTTCACCTGGTCCTGCGTCTGCTCCAACGTCGTTTTCCTTCCAGGCACATTGCTCCCCGACGGATTTTCCATTTTCTGAAGTACATAAGTTGCAGTATTTTAGCTCACACCCCAAATTATTCGCTATCCGAGTTTGCAATGTAAATTTCTATTACTAGTAACTCCGCTTTTTAAGTTAATTGCAGTAATGAACTTGTCAATTATGCCAGTTGTTAACTAATTGTATGACTCAAAAAAATTCGAGGTATTTACAAGTCCATAGCACTGTCAGTTGGAGGATATTGAAAGTATAATAAAACGACTTACCTTGGATTTTGAATGCTTGCAAAGTGAAGAACCAAAATAAGGGGCAAATTAAAAAATAAACCTTAATTTAAACCAAAACTTCCTCCTCTTCTGACACTACGTAGCCATATTATCGCTGTCAAGAAGGATTTACGGTTCACAGCTATTTTTTCTACATACGTCATAAAGAAATGTCAGATAGAGAACAATAGTTTTGTTGGTCGTGTTCTATACTGCACAAAATCTCTACAAAAGTGAATCACAATTTATCTAGTTTGAGAGAGCTAATCTGTAACCCATATCGCTTATTACACAGTATCGGGGTGCCGGGCGCATCGAGCCGCTGAGGGTATGTGCATTTTTTTAAATTCAAAATGTTAATAAACGAAACGTTTAGGAAATAAGATACGCTGCTGTTAATATAGTACAGTGAGGTCGTAAAGTTTGGAATAAATTCAGTATTTCCTAATATGTACGTTTCCGGCTAAAACGCTCGGACCCGTCGATTTTTATTTTTATTTGAGCATTTTTTGAAATAAAATCCATACATACAGGGTATGGCGTTATCGATGTTTTTTTTTTTAATGGAAACCCCCTTTTTTTATTACGGAATCTGAAAGAACGCATCTTTTTACTTACGGTAAGGTAATTTTTGGGTATAGGTCACATTACCAAAAAGTAAGAAAAAGCAAAATACTAAATTTGATTTTAAGAAGTGTGATTTTACGATTTTATCAATGACAGCAATCAACAAAAAATATATCGGTCGTCTTAGTTACTGTCAGGCAAACAACGGTGCACAATTTGTACATTTAATTTAGTTGTTTTTTAGAAATTACTAAACTTAGTATTTTGGAATTTATAACATACATACATAATCTGTAACCCCTTATACCGTTACAGTGTCGGGGTGCCGGGCGCACCGAGCCGCTGAGGGTGTGTGCATTTTAAATTCGGCGGAGGTACTTGGGGTAGTGGAGCCTGTCTGGCTAGAACACTACGCCCGCTCTCCAGCTGGTCACCCATCCAAGTTCTGACCGAGCAGACTGGTGCTTAACTTTTGCAAGTGCCGTGAGAGATGCATCACCACTCAGCCGTACTGCCGGCCTGGAATTTATAAATGTTTTCTTAATTTTTGATCATCTGATCTATACTCAAAAATCAGCTTACCGTAAGTAAAAAGATGCGTTCTTTCAGATTCCGTAATAAAAAAGGCGGTTTCCATTAAAAAAAACATCGATAACGCCATACCCTGTATGTATGGATTTTATTTCAAAAAATGCTCAAATAAAAATAAAAATCGACGGGTCCGAGCGTCTTAGCCGGAAACGTACGTGTTAGGAAATACTGAATTTATTCCAAACTTTACGACCTCACTGTATATTATATATATATTTATATACTCTGTAACCCCTTGTACCGTTTACACAGTGTCGGCATTTAAGTTAAAGAAATAGAACTTACCCTTGGAAGGAACTTATGAATAGCTGGACGACTAAAAAGTTGGTTTTATAATATTTTAATTTTTTAGTGCTGCAAAAAATTCATGATGTATAGTGCCTTGTATTCGAATAGCATAAAAAACTGCAGAGCGTATCTTAAAATTCTAAGTATTTATATAGTATGTTCAAGTAAAATTACATAAACAATGACCATAGATAATTAGAGAGCTTATCATAAAATTCTACTGAATGGATATTTATCTTTCTATTGTTTAGAAACACTGGAAGTAAGTAGTAGGTAGGTATTCATGCAGTATGTTCAAGTAAAATTCTATAAGCAATGGCGATAGAGAATGCTATAAAGAATAAGACCAAACTAGGGTTGTCGATGCTGTCATTTTGATCCGAAGACTTCGGGTTTGGCAATCATTCTTCGGGCTTCGGGTTTTCAATAAAATTCTTCGGGTCAACTACATACATGGATTGCAAAAAATGTTACTCTGATTTAAATGCTCCAAAGCAGAAGCCATTGGTAGAAAGTGGCCAAAGAGAAAAACAAAATTAGAAAACGTCTTAATTTTTTTTCAGAAAAATGTAGTTTCGTAACAGTTTACTTAACTTCTAAGATGGATTTTGAACATATTTTCTATGGAATGTAAAAAATTGTTTTGTTCTTTAGCTCCTATGATTTACACAGGCCGAGAATTATGCTATGCGTAACGCGCCAGCTGGATCCCTTACCGATAATGTTTCATGCTTAAATATAGAAGCCAAGTTGTATTTCATATGTTCTATTATTAGATTTAATATTGTATTGTATGTAAGCATATGCTCGCAAAGTCGGTCCTGCGCTGGAGTGTATTGTAAATTTTTGTGTTCGCGAGTGCAGCAAGAAACACACTCTGTACGCGGGATGCAGGGATTTTCAACACATGCAAATTTAACAAAGAAGGCAGCAGTCGCACGCAGCCTCTTCTGAGAGCTACATGGGTTTTTTAGATTGGAAAGTATAGTACATGAATTTGCCCAAAAAGATAAGTTAATTGAAGCGGCCTAAAAGAGCCTGGCAGCCAACGTTTGCTGCAAACAGTATTAAAGTGCAGCGAACCAGCGTTTGCAAATTTCGCAAATACATTTTCGGAGTGTACATGTAAGTACACCCATTGTGGTATATTTAAAAGCTTATTTGAAGCGTCACTTTTGAGAGATGCCAATTCAACTGTCTTTAAGAGCCCTGCATGCGATCAGTGGTTCCCAGCACAATGTCTTGAAGCTTGCGGTTTCCAAAAGTATGCTGCAACCACTTTCAAGTAAAATATTTGCAGAGCGGGATAAGATTGCGTTTAACTTCAGGCTTTTGCAAACGCACAGGAATGTGTTTTATCTTCGACTCAAATAAGTACCGGCTTCAGGTAATTTTGGCATTCCAGTTTTGTTAAATACAATTTGACATTTGCGTTCTTTTGAAAGATAATTATTTCAACGTTATTTTTGGTGATGTTTTACGTTGTTCATGTATGCTCGCACGCTTGCGAGTAGCCTAAATTTATTGTTTGAGAACTTAATTCTATTTTCTTTTATTTCTTTTGTATTTTTATGCAGGTTTTTTGTTTTTTATGTTTTTATATGTGTTTTAAAGTCAATAGATGATGTAAACAATTCGGCTATTTGTGTATTGTTTGAAGTTAAGTTCAGTCCCACCAATAGTTTTAGAAGGAACCAGATTTTTGTTTTAGCAGATAGTGATCTTGCATAAGCGACTAACTGCGAGTTTCATGTTCACTGAGCTAGCTAAGAGTTAAAATGGGCAAATAATTATTTAATTATTAAGACGTATGAGACATTTTGTTCAAATTTAACATATCCACGAAGGTGTAAAAAATACCGCATTTCATTTGCTACGTAAAAATATAAAATGATCTTTATAATGTAAAACATTATTTCATCTTGAACGTTTTAATTAATTTTATCGGACTTTTCTCTCCCAAGAACTATTTTCTTCGGGCGAGCATCTACTCAATGTTGGAAACCCTAGACAAAACTCAAGCAAAACACGCGAAAGGCCCAATGTTTTAATGACCCTACACGACGACTACCAATATGTAATAAGAGATGTGAAAACTTGAAACTGTAAGAGTTAAATAAAGAAAGCAATGGATAGTACAGGAAGAATCTGAACCGATTTACTGTGCCAGCAGTGTAGTTGTTGCCCAAAATACCATAATGAGAATATGTATCAATCCACATAGCTTTACACTGTACTCATCATTTCAACCAATAATTTTTCGTAATTTTTGATCGTACGCTACGAACGGCATGTAACTTTAGACTCAAGCTCCAAACTAAACAGGCTCAATTACTATAACCATCTTCAAATCGTACCAGACAAATGTTCAGGCTACATGGACGAATCTGAGGGCCTACTAGCTACAATGAAGACGGCCTGCGGTTCTTTTCTGTAATTAGCAAAGGACTTGCAAAGTACCAGGGGGTGCCAAATAGTCTATATTGATACAACCGATAAGTCCATTAGCTTACGAGCTCTTGACCACAGTTGGTTTGTTGACTGCATTTTTGGCAAGTGCTTCTGCCCATATTATGTCAACAGGTATAAATGCAACATATTAATTTATACATTTTTCGCTTGTGAAAATAGGTAGATCTGACTTGAAAATGTGACTCAATTTTCCGTAGGCCACTCAAGTTACTCTTATCCACCAGAACAACTGGGTGCAAGCGGCATAAGACAGCAACTCCTACTTTATCTTAGTTTATGGATAGAAGGTGTACATTTTTATCAAAACAGGAAGCTGGCTTGCACTTTAAGTATTTTCGGCTGAATCTGACTTCAAACGTCATGTACAATAACAGCGAAATTGATCTCACAAATAAACAGAGAGATTTGAACATATAAATGCCCATTAAGAAAATAGTATCAAAACCTAGAATGCATGACCATTCCTAGTTCCTTAGTTTAGGATACAAACAAATAATTAACGCGCGATGGCTCATGGCTATACTCATTTACAAGCAACAATAGCTGAAGAACTGTATCTGCAGTAGATAAACATTTATAATATTAAAAAGACGCCGAAATAACTGTCACATTAAACTACATGAAAGTCGGCTTCTCGATGACCTTATGTGCCCATTCCTTTGTGCTCGCGAAATTCTCACAACACGAACAAACTGTAATCGCTTACTGTATCAGGTTACCTTATAATATTCGATGCCTCAGCACTGCAGTGTAGCCATCAGACTGGATTAAAGAATTAAATCTTAAAATGTGCATCTACTGCAAATGCTGAGACGACAATTGTAAGATGTGTATGTGTTACATAAGCTACATAGGCTTTCGATCCAGTGCAACATGAAATGATAATCGAAATTCTAAAGCAAATTGGATTAGTTTACAAAGACGTAACGATTATAAGAAATTTATATTGGAATCAATCTGCAAACATATCGATGGAGGGAGAGAAGATAGAGGCAATCTGCAGTCAGCGAATAATTCAACAAGGGAGTATCATTTTACTGAGACTCTCAAACCTATATTCGGAAGAGATCTTTAATGTAACAATAGAATAGTATAATGTAAGAATAATGACAGTCCTGAAAACTTACAACAATAATTAATAGGGTGACGAACATCAGCTCCAAATGCGGTTTTAAATTAAAAAAAAGGGAAAACTAAGAACAGACCAGCTTTTAACTATAATGGAGAATAGTAGAATAGAACAAGTGCAGAAGTGCACATACCAAAAGAGTACAAGTAACGACCAATGAGATCAATGGAAAGAAAATGACTCATTGCGAAGCCTATATCAGCTTTCACTAGAATATAGAAACTAAGATGCGTTTGGTAAAGTGTTATGTGTTCTCTATGCTTCTTTATTCAGCAGAGTTTTGCACAATAATGGAGGCATCCAGTAAACAAATCCAGTCCTTTGAAATGTGGGTGTATTGGAGAATGCTGGAAATTTCAGTGAGTAGAACATGTCATTAACATCAACAGAACGAAGAATGATATGAACTATTCGAGTTTATTCTGCAAGACACGATACCCGACAGAAAAGGAGCGACAAGAAGGAAAATATTATTTTGTTCCAGGCAAAAACGGTTCTTCAAGCAAAAAAAAACAATAAGTAACAATAATTTGCTCCAGCTAACTTTCAGTCGAGACATGGGTGGTTTGAGGTACCTAGAATGTGTTTGCTTGCTGCTTCAAAGTAAGAGTACGTCGATAATGCGAACTAAGTGGTGAAATGACTATCTGTCCGCTTACTTTGCCATCAACTGTTGATTTCGTTATAAAAATACGTCTCCATATCTGCTTTACAACATAGAAACATAAACTAACCTTTAAACGGCTATAATAAATACATCAATTTATACGAAATTCTTGTAATAATCAAGCAAATTTTTCCTATGTGATATACTTTAAATTGTATAAGCAACGACCAATAAAGCATTTAAATTTCGTAAAGAGCTATAACACCGTAACACACAAATTTAGACGGTAACACTTTGAACATAAGCCGAAATCTACGCAAGCAAGCATTTTATAAAGGATGGTAAATTGGTGACTCAAAACAGAAAATGTACGAATCATACAAAAATCACTCAAACACATTTTAATATAGCGGAAGTGTAGAATTCATTATGATAACTTAAGTCATGGAAGGGAAGACAGCATCCGGCAGATCGCTCAACAGATATACGATACACGTAGAACAATCGAGAAAAAGGTGTCATTGCCATGTCAGCGAGATATTATCGTAATCTGACGGCGGTGGAGGTAGCCAGCTCTATGAAATAAGTGGTATCAATATAATTTCAATTCAAGATTTACAAAATCCCGTTCATAAGTTAAAAGCCGTTTTGCTTTCATATTCAGTCGGTTTAAAGACCGTTAGCATCAGTAAGCATATTATGTTACGACATGACCTAGAACTTCGAGTTCAGCGCACGGACTTGCAGACAACGCGGAACCAGAATACCTTACTACTGATTGATTATTTTGAAATATTAGAATCGTTTCATTGAACTATACTTTGCACTTTGAAATGTTTTTATTTAGTAAGTAATCAGTTATATTTGTATAAAAGCCCGTTTATATTTGTAATAAAACCAAGCGACATTGACTGTTTGATTCAATTACATCGATCTACCCCTTTCCAAACCTAAATATTGAAGTGTAAGGCTGCACTTCGGGTAGTTACCTAATTATCGTCCCTTTAAGTGACATTGACTAAGCTGTCTTAAAACAGGAATGCAGTCTCATTCCTGTCCTTAGATATTAAGGACAAAGAACCAGTGCAAGTAACAGAAACCTGATCCAGCGTCCAGGCAATTCTGTTCATGGTCCTTCGAGCCGGATCTGTCTCCAACTAAGAACAAGCACATCCCAGGGGTCACCAGCATCCAGAGAGGAAGACAACATCTGCCAACCCACCCAGGTCCCAAAAAATGGCTAATAATATGGAGGAATTCAATAAATTAGCTGTCGCCCAAGAAGAGCTCGCGCAGAAGATAACACAGGTATTGTCTAACAGCAAAAAGGACCCTGTTAGCCGAAAAACAGAAGCCTACATCACCAGTCGTAACAAGACGCTGGATGAACTTTGGAACACCGCAACCAACAATCATGGGAAAATGGTGCAGCTAAGTATTCCAACACACAATTATTTTACGAAAGGGTATTACGATAAAATTAAAGCCATCTACGGCGAAGCAAAACGTTATTTGCAGCTGCAATTCCCAACCCTTCCGAAATTAGGAGGCAAGAGGAAATTGTTGAAAATCCTGAGCAAAAGGTTCGTATCCGAAAATTGCAGATTCGAATCCAAAATTTTAAGCAAGCTATGGACGACGCCGAACTAGCACAAGAATTAGGAAGGCCCGCCATCACGTAGAGGGAACTAAGAGAAAAATGGAATCGTGTGATCGAGATGGACGAAGAAGTTATGTCTAACGAGATGGCTTCAGAACAGACACACTTCAGTCCTTAATATACTACGTTAGATATAGAAATGCATATATATATAATGCGAGCTGTGTTACGGTTGACGCCGTCTCTCGCTTCCCATTCGCCAGGCCCGCCTGTCATTCCAGTCATTGCCTTTCAGGCCTCGTGCTTCCATTGCCTCTAGCACATCTTGATACCAGCTTCTCGGTGGTATCCCACGTTTTCTTCTCTCTGGAGGTTGCCAGTCCCAGATTTTCTTGGGCCATCTATTTTCTGGCATACGTTTTAAGTGTCCATACCAGATGAGGCTTTTCGTTTCGATGGTGTCCACTATGGTTTCGTGAACTCCCATAGTCTCCTGAATTGTTTCATTTCTGATGTGTTGTATTCTTGAAACTCTAGCTGACCTCCTCCAAAAGTCCATTTCCATGGCACATAGTCGGGATCTGTTAATCTTGTTTAGCTCCCATGTTTCACATCCACGTTACGATGCTTTCAATTATTGTCTTATAGATGGTTTTCTTATTTTTCTTTTATATTTTTCGACTCCATAGCACTGGGTTAAGCTGTTGGATTGTTCGTCGACCCTGGTTTATTTTATTCTTTATGTCTAAATCGCTTTTTTTCTGACTCTGCAATGGTGACGCCTAGATACTTAAAGTATTTACAATTTTAAATGATGCCGTTCTCGAGGATAAGGTCATTTCCCTGTTCTCCTAGGACTAAGTACTTTGTTTTTTGTAGGTTTATCTCGAGTCCCCATTTTTTGTACTCTCCTTGAAGCTTTCTTACCATATATGAGAAGTCGGCTTCATCTGCGGCTACTACAACTGTGTCGTCCGCGAATAGAATGGTATATAGCGGAACATCGCCTACTCCAATGCCCATATTGCTGCATTTGTGCCTCCAAGAACTTAAGGCGGCTTCAAGGTATACTTTGAAAAGCATAGGGGCGAGAGAGCAGCCCTGCCGTAGGCCCTTCGTTACTTTAAATTCTATAGACAGTTCTTTCCCTAGTTTGACAGCACTAGTACAGTCCTCGTATAGTTTTCTAATTGCACTAATATACCTATTGTTGATACCTTGTGATTTCATGCTGTTCCACAGCTTGCCTAGTGGTGTACTGTTCTTCCCCGTACCATTCGTTTTTCAATAAGCGTCTTTAAAACAAATATAGCTTCTACACATGATCTACCAGCCCTAAATCCATTTTGTTCTTCTGGTTCCTGTAGTTCTTCTTCCAGTCTTCGCTTTATCACTCGTCCGTAGAGTCTAGATAACAAGCTTCTTCTTCTTCTTCTTCTACTTTTACATAGGCCTAGGGCTTGTTTCTTCCAGATAGGCAGTCTTTCGATCTCTTGTAGGGTCTGCCGATACTTCTTTTGCCTCTAGGAGACATGCCTCTCGCTATTCTGACCATCCTGGTGTTGTCCATCCTTGATATATGGTTATTCCACTCTTCTCGTCTCGTTCTTGTCCACTCTCCTATTGCTTGTATTCCACACTCTTCTCTTATGTCCTGATTTCTAACTCGGTCTAGTCTTGTCTTTCCAGCTATCTTTCTTAGGGTCTTCATCTCCGTTGTTTCTAATATTTGTTCTGTTTTGGCTGTATCGGGTCTGGTTTCCACCGCATAAGTTAATATCGGTCTGACGACACTTTTATAGATCTTTACTTTAGATTCGTTTTTTAAATATTTATTATGCCAGATTGTATCGTTTAGGCAACCCGATACTACAGCCGCTTTATTTGCTTGAAGTCTAACTTCGCTACTCATTCCTCCACTACTAGTAATCTCGGCACCAAGGTATGTAAAACTGCTTACTTGTTCTATAATCTTGTTTTCAATTTCCAACTTGCACCTTATTGGGGACTTACTTATTGTTAGGGTTTTCGTCTTTTTTGTTGATATTTTTAGATTCCACTTTTTGCACTTTATTCATGTGGTGTAGTGGGCGTTGCAGATTGTCTTCGTTATCCGCGACTAATGCCACATCGTCCGCATAGCATACCTTCGTTATTTCTTTGTCTTCTAGTCTGTATCCGCGTATAACGAGCTGATTACACTAATACCGAGGTAGTTTCTACATTCCTGTCTGTTTCTTTTCTTAAATATTGTTGTAATGTAGGCCTTTTTCCAATCTGCTGGCGGATCTTCGCCTGCTAGACATTTAATAAAGATGGACGTTATAATAACAGTCTTATTGGGCTAGCCTTTATTAAGTCAATTGAAATTCCATCGGGACCAGGAGCTTTTCCACTTT
Source organism: Agriotes lineatus (assembly GCA_940337035.1). Lineage (NCBI taxonomy): Eukaryota > Metazoa > Arthropoda > Insecta > Coleoptera > Elateridae > Agriotes > Agriotes lineatus. The sequence continues at coordinate 62,213,480 of OW679203.1, forward strand.
TCATACCGTTTAGGGCCTCCTTGACTTCCGTGACGTTTATTTCTCTGGGTATTTCCTGTGTTGTATTCTCGAGGTTCTCTCCATTTTCGTTTAGAAATTCCTCTCTAGATTTGGTTAGGAGTGTCTTGTAGTATTTCCTCCATGTGTCAATGTTTATTAAGTTTAACCGGCTGTTGTCTTTGTTATGTGTTCTTAGGCTTTTCAGTATTTTCCATGCCTTATTTGCTCTTGTTAATACAAGAGCAAATAAGGCTCTTGTATTACCCGTGCATTTATTGATCTCTGTACAAGCCTTCTCCCACTGTCGATTTTTTGCGTTATTTACGGTTCTTTGGACTTCCTTTCGGCACCTGCAATAAGCCTCTCTATCTGCACCTTTTTTGGACGACATCCATTTTTTATACATAGAAATTGAATTAATTTATTACAAACACCGATAAGGAGAGCGCAAGCAACAGCCATTTCGCTTCCTCAAGTCAAAATCCCCATATACGAGAGAAATTATGAAGAATGGGCCACTTTCAAGGACCTATTCACCAAATTAGTAGATGATAACCAGAACATGGACAATGTCATCAAGATGCAGTATTTAAAAACGCATGTCAGGGGAGAGCCCAGCCGACTGATCCAGCATCTAGCAGTTACTCAAGCCAACTACAACACCGCTTGGAATTTGCTGCAACAAAGGTACCAAAATAATCGCCTTATTTTAACACAATTGCTAGACACCATCTTGGATCTGCCGGTCTTTTCTAAAGAATCAGCCCAAGGATTGAAGAGAGTGCATGACTCCATCAAGGAATGTGTAGAAGCAATCAAGAACCTAGGCATCTCCACCGACAGTTGGGATCTATGGATCAACAGGGCGATCGCGCGAAAATGGGATCCTGAAACTAATAAATTATACGAGCAGTCGCTTCAATGCCCCAATGAAGTTCAAGATCACCAACAATTAATGGCTTTCTTGCAAATGCGGTTCCAATCCCTGGAATTCATTGATGGAGCTCGAAAACCTATACAGGAAAGACCACAGAAGACTTATGCTTTCGCATCTCTTGATTGCAAGCTGTGCCATGGAGATCACTACATCAATAACTGTGGTCAATTCCAAAGGCTACCCACCCATGAAAAACAACAAGTGGTAAGAACCAATCGATTGTGCTTTCGATGCTTGCGACACGATTCCAATATACCATGTCGTTCTTATTTCAACTGTAAAATTTGTCGCTTTCCGCATCATACTCTGCTTCATAAGGCACAGCCACCATCAAGGCCGCTACCAGCCCAGATGATGAAGACATCAGCTCACGTAGCAACCATGCAGACCTTCAACGCTCCAGAGAAGAAGCCAAAATCAAATATCATTGCGGCCAATTTTGGGGCAAAGGAGAGCCAAGTGCTACTAGCCACAGCAATAGTTCCAATCAAAGCAGCATCCGGGATGACCCATCTCTTAAGAGTCTTAAGAGATCCCGGGTCTCAAGTTTCAGTCATCACGGAAGCGTCAGCCGAATTATTGGCATTACCCAGGACCAAGGTTCGAGCAGAGATTACAGGAATCGGGAATAACGAGCCAAAAATTTCTAAATGGAAGATTCCAGGATTAATTACACCTAGATTCTCAAGTATCTTTTTCTTGCCTATTAACCTTCTAGTACTCCCTAAAATCACTAAAGCCATGCCTTAATCACCTATCCCAAATATAAATATGGATTCTTGGAGCAATATCTTCATCGCCGATCCAACCTTCAACCGCCCTGGTCTCATAGACATTATTCTAGGCGCCGAAGAATACTCGAAGATCATTCTAGAAGAAACCACAAAATCAAAGGATGGCATCTTGGGACAAAATACGGAGCTGGGTTGGATTTTATCTGAAACCATTGGACGTCAGCATAACGACAGCATTAGAGTCAACACCATGGTTGCCAAAATTGAAGAAGACGAGCAGTTGCAGAAATTCTGGGATGTAGAACAAGTACCAACTCAAAGAAAACTTTCCCCAGAAGATCAGCAGGTGGAGCAAATATTAACAACCGATTCTACATCGGAAGAACGAGCGATAGCAGCTGCCAATATAAAGAATACGAAAGTTGAACATCCAGCTATCATCAAACATAAAAAAATAGCATCTTCTCATCCACAAGAATATCACCAAGTGCATGGAGTTTCCAAGGTCCTTATGCACGAAGTCTCCATTCACAAAGCAGATGGACAGCAAGAAAAGGAAATTGCAGGCCACGAACAAATCGTTGGAAGTCCTCCAGATGCTTCTACAGCAGCTCCTAGCGATGGATGGAGCCAAGAAGTTGTAGCAATAAATGCAGCAATCAAGAAACCCTCCGAGTTCACTAAAGACTTAGCACCTAGTGGAGAGTGGCATCAAGAAATGGCATCAAGAACTGCATCAATCTCAAAACCCTCCGAGTTCAATAAACACTTAGCACCTAGTGGAGGGTGGCAACAAGAAACAGCGACAAGAACTGCAGCAATCGAGAAACCCTCCGAGTTCAATAAAAACTTAGCACCTGGTGGAGGGTGGAACCAAGAAGTTGCAATAACTGCAGCAAACGAAAAACCCTACGAGTCCACCAAAAACTTGACACCCGGTGGAGGATAGAGCCCAGAAAAGGCAGCAAGAATTATAGAAAACGAGAAACCCTCCGAGTTCACTAAAAATTTAACACCCGGTGGAGGGTGGAACCAAGAAATGGCAGCCAGAAACTCAGAAAATAAAAAATCCGAGACCAAATATCCCACGCCTAGTGGAAGGTGGATTCAAGAAATAACAGCAAGAAGTTCAAAAAAACGATAAACACAATGCTAAGCACCTAGCCCCACGTAGAGGATGGAATCAAGAAGACGGCTTATTAAAGTCTGCGAGGGAATTTACCGAAAACACGCAATGTGGAACACCGATGCGGAACCCTTTGAAACAGCTAACCTCGGCAAGAGTGATATTAATTATCGTATTCACCCATCTAATCTTCGTCTCCAAAAGAAGAGGCAGCAGATGGACGTTGGCAGGATGTTCCAAACCAATTCAACGACACAATGACACAAAACTCGTTTACAGAAATAACAGAGGAGCTAGTGTTGCAGCAGTCGAACCACTTCGAGGATTTACAGACTTCTCGGCTGGACCTGCAACATCATCTGAAGGAAGTAGCATGAAGAGCCATCCGACATCGCTCCTACCTCTCCAGTGGACTTCCAGCAGCATCTAAAATACGTGACATGGAAAACCATCGGACATCATTCCTATCTATCCAGCGGGATAACCAGCAGTATATTGGGAGCCGCTGCTATAATAGGAGTTCTCTATTGCATCCGGAGAAAAATACTCCGAAGGAAGCTTCCACCCAAACAACGCCAGCCAGCAGTGGAAGAATATCCTCTAAAAACAATTAATGTAGGGGAAACAGTGTAGTTTTCTTGTTTTTTTTTTTATTTAAAGTCGGCAATATGTTTAATTTAGATTAAACAGATATAAATTTCAATTTAAAATTTACGAAATCCCGTTCATAAGTTAAAAGCCGTTTTGCTTTCATAATCAGTTGGTTTAAAGACCGTTAGCATCAGTAAGCATATTATGTTACGACATGACCTAGAACTTCGAGTTCAGCGCACGGACTTTCAGACAACGCGGAACCAGAATCGCTTAATGCTGACTGATTATTTTGAAATATTAGAATCGTTCCATTGAACTATACTTTGCACTTTGAAATGTTTTTATTTAGTAAGTAAGCAGTTATATTTGTATAAAAGCCCGTTTATTTTTGTAATAAAACCAATCGACATTGACTGTTTGATTCAATTACATCGATACTACCTTTCCAAGCCTAAATATTGAAGTGTGAGGCTGCACTTCGGGTAGTTATCTAATTATCGTCCATTTAAGTGACATTGACTTAAGTTGTCTTAAAACAGGAATGCAGTCTCATTCCTGTGCTTAAATATTAGGGACAAAGAACCAGTGCAAGTAACAGAAACATGATCCAGCTTCCCGGCAATTCTGTTCATCAATCTTTGGAGGACAGTAGAGCACGGTAACCCCCAATAATTATTTATGCATAGCCCAACTGGATAAATCCGAATTATATAGAGTGCCCCACAACGAATAATGTTATGCTGGCAAATGCAAAAGTCGCGAATCACATCATCGTTACCACTATCTTTATCCCGACGCAATGAAATACCTTCGGCTAAATATTCTTAAATCTTAAATTCGAAGGCTAATCACTCTAGCAGGAAGCTAATAATTTAGAACGTGTCACCTCATATGGCATACGAAAAAATTGCTGAACTGCTAAAGAAGGATTTATACCTACTAGCTAGAATATTTGAGTTCCATTAAAATTCTAGAAATGCGACAACACAGGTAAAATACGAAACAAACCAAAAGGCAAACAACTAAAGCTATTGTACAGAACACCCATATATTGTTAAGGGGTCTGCTCGAATTGGGACAGCTACTGAATGATAACCCAGCTCGGCATTCGTATAAATAATTCAAAGACTTCTTTGAGGGAGAAATAAAATCTTCAAAACTACTGGAAACCCCAAGAACATTATTTTATACCCAACATTGAACATCTGCTAGCTTCACTCAATCATTCGATTTTTATCTCTAGAAAAACAGAATGTAGAATCACTAACGTCGTTTCCAATACTAAAAAGGCTATTAAAAACGACACCCACATTGATAGTATTAATACATCCTCACTGAATTCGTCAATTGAAGATTCTGGTTTTTGATAAAAAACGAAGATAATGCAACTTAATTGCAATGAATTTATTCAACGACTTAATTACATACGATAACTAATTCAATAACAGCAACCACAATTCTTGTACTTCTAAGAGGCAAACTTAGAAGAAAACCAATAATTATAGTTCTTCAAAAACTTTCTGATCATACTACTAAAGGCGTAAGCATATCTACGTTGCTGGAACAATCAATTATACATTTGAATACATATATACAACTTCAAGGCATATCCGAATAGCTTCCTGTATCTTTTCTGTTTAATTGGCATAACCAGTTATGTGAGCGAATGGCCCCGAAAGCATATGCTGGACTCTCAGGCAGCCGGACTTTAAAAATCGTAGACTTTCCGGCTACAACGGTAACACCTGTGGTAGTTGTTAACCCCTAACAAGGAAGCTCTTCTTCAGTTTCTCAGACAAGGTTAGCCATCTATCCAACTTACGAGTTAAGATGGTTCATAGGACCACATTGTAGAAGAAGTGGGCCACTTGCCTCATGTGAAAGCAAGAAGAAAAGAAGATAATCAGTTATGGGAAAATATGAACACTAACCAAGACCGAAAAATGGTAGTGAAACTAATAGATACAAATAATCTAGTATTGTTTAACAACGGAAGTTCATATATCTGCTTTTGTACAAATGATTTCTCAGCAACTGATCACACTTTCAGTCATCCTCGAATAGCAGCGCATATTGATTGGCCACCCTTTAACAGTGTCTCTGAGAGCAATCGTATAACTATCCAGTGGCGTAACTTCAAATTTTGGGCCCGGGGGCCGTGATCTTCACCGGGCCCCTTAATTGCCAAGTGTAAGTCCTATTTTTGCCAAAGCATTTTTGGTTATCATTTTTCAATTATTTTTTTTTAAATTCATAAACAGAAACATCAAAGGAAAATTAACAATAGCGAGTGTTTTTCTCGAACTTTTATACGGGACCGAGTTTGGACCTGCCGGGCTTTAAACTTCAGGAGGCCCGTTGGGCCCCTGAAGTTCAGGGCCCGGGGGCCGTTGCCCCCTTTGCCCCCTCGGTAGTTACGCCACTGTAACTATCCTAATTACCTATTAAAAATGGCGATAAGTGACAGCTAGCTTGTGTTGGCTGCTCCGTCGAAGTTATATTTTGTGGTGGTAAGCAAGTAAATGTATTTGAGGTACACATCAAAACACGTGCAAGTAGGTACTTGTGCAATTTCAAATCAACAAAATGCTTCTTACACGCCAAGATAAGGACGAATTGGTGAATTTTATTGACTAGAAACTAAGTGAAATACTAAAAGTCGAAGATTTTATAAAAAGTGTTGCAAATGCTGTGTCAGGTGCGATTCTTGACGCCATCTCTAAAAAACTGGATACGGTGGAAAGAAACGTTAATCATCTTCAAGAAACAAATATGTGCCCCCTTTTTACAACTTACCTTGGAAGGCTCACGCGTTTCCGACTAGCTCAATACACGGCTGCTATTAGGGTCTAATGACTGTGGGCTTTTAGTTTGCTTCACTTTCTCATAAAGGTATTAGTTCAGTAACAAGGAGAAATGGGCGCCATAACTTTATTATCAAGTGTTAATTTTTTTAATACTTACAATCGGTTGTATACTCAATCTTACAATTCATTAATTATCTTTCATAAATTAAAGTTTATGCCTTTTTGCTATTACACATGTTATGCAATTCCTACATAATTTCAGTTTATATCTGACAAGTTAGCAATGTCATTAATTATTAGTTTTAGTTAATTAACCTGTGATTATCCAGGAGATTTCTTATACTTATCTAACTAACAATCTCTTTCGCATTAGATGAAAATATAAAGAGCTCTCTATACCTTCGCAATCCTCTTTCAACACTTTAATCCCAATTAACAATCTATATTTAGTTTAATTGAAGTTACTCCAGGGAGTATAAGAAAAGTCCCTTATGGTTAAAAGCTTACTACATTACAATTGATATATACTAACTTTACAGCTGCAAAACTGCTCAAATCCTCGTTCAGGATTATTAGGAGGTAAGTAACAATTCTTTTACTTTGAAACTAGTTTGTTATCTATTAGCATCATGGCTTATGCCCTTATTTAACGATATCCAAGCTATGACGGTGGTCTAATTATATAAACAATCTCTAACCAATTTTAACTCATTTAGGATTAACATACGGTTAATGCAGAGAACCCTTGAATCTGGATCTCTTCATCTTCCCAATATTAAGAAGAAAACCCCATCGTCGAACTAAAGAAGCGGCCTTTGATTGGTGAGTAATCTTCTAACAATTAATAAGTTTTTTTTAACAAAGTTCTCCTTTCTCTTTCATTTCTCCCCTTGCGTCCTCCCAATCATCTTGGAGCACATCAATACACCCCTCCATGATAAACATAGAACTAACCAGGAGCTGGAAACTAGCGAGGAGGCCTAAGATCTGAACCAAGGAAAACCCCCTGATTAAGATTTGTATGTGTTAGCTTCCTCGTTACCTACCAGTTAAATAATAACTGCCCTTTTCAGAAAGAAAATGTTCATTAGATTTATCCTATCTCCCTGAAAAATTATTATATCTTAATATAATGCTGAATTTATTGATTAAAGCCTTACTATTTTTTTTGTATCCTTCTTAAGCTAGGATTTATAAGTAGTATCGCTTCTCGTCGACTCAGAGAAGCTTCTTTCTGCTTTCTCAACCAAACAGGTAAGTAATAATTTTTGTTATTTATTGTTTTAATAATATAACCACGAGCCTTCTAAAATATTTACTCTTGATTTAATAAACGGGTAGGCAACCCCTTATACTGATTCTGCACTTTAAGTTGCCTATCTACCAGGTTTTAATAATACCTAGCGGTATCCTTGTAGTAGTTAAGCTATGTACTGCTACAAATAAAAGACGGCCATTAAAATGAATATGGACAAATTAGAACAATATTCTAGAACAGGGCTGTCCAACTTCAGATAATGCGAGGGCCACAAAGTTATTTTCTAAATGATTGGCGGGCCGCATCCCAGCAAAATAAATTTTTTAGATAAATCGCTTATGTTATGCAACTCCTGGGTGACGCTAAAAATGCCGGACGAAATTCAGCTAATATGTATTACGTTGCCAAAATTGAAATTGAAGTAATTCACTCACCCTGTAATACAGGCAATTGGCTAGGTCGGCTAGCAGTTCTGCGTAAATAAACTGTCTCAAGAACGAGGAGTCATTTGTCCTGCATAAGTGCCCAAGGCCCATAAACCGCATCAAAGCGAAGCATCCACAAATAATATTTCAAAATAGGTGAAGCTAAGACCTAAAACTTGTACGCAATCACAGGAATTCTGCCGACATGGTGCCACTTTTTCAAGAGAAAACAAAACAAGCGGCCTGAAACAGCTGCTAAATCTGCCGGTAAAGTAGAATACTAACTAATTGCTAAAGCTGTGTTCGCATGGCGACCGCATTCAAATAAATGAGCGTTTACATGGCCAAGAATTATGCACAAAATAAATTCTAATGTTAATTACACTTACGATAACTGGTAAACTTTTGCATCACACTGCATTTGACATTTATAAGAAAATTTCAACTTGGATTTCGGTCCTGGGATTAGGGCTTTTATGTTACGGAATGTTTAAACTGCGGTCGTACTACGATTATAAATGAAACGACACGAACTGCACCCGCATCCCCACTGTTGTTATTTGAAGCGGCAATGGTGGCTAGTGTTTGCATTACTAAGTAAAAAGTGACCTAAACATATTCATTGCCAATCAGCGGGCCACGGATTACGATTTCAGAATCATTCTCAATTAAAAAGGCATCGCGGGCCGCAAAATATGATTTTCCAAAATTCTTCGGGGGCGCAGAGTACAGCGATGCGGGCCTCATGCGGCCCGCGGGCCGCTAGTTGGACAGCCCTGTTCTAGAAGGTCGCGTGTGAGTATTTTTGGGGTAGAGAAGGCCCCCAAAGAGAATTTAGAAGAAAACATGTTGCGGGTATTCAAATAATATATGTCTGTAGATATGAATAGTGATATGATAGACACGTTCTATCGTTTAGGTAAAGTGACAGATTTCGGAAGAAAGAAGCCACGTCCTATAATTGTTAAGTTCCTAACATACAAAATGAAATTTTCTGTCTTGAAAATCCAAACAAAACTAAAAGGGATAAATGTATGTATTCAGGAAGACCTAACAAATTATAGATACGAACTCTTCAAAAAAGCGCATAATATGTACTTATGATAAAAGAAGTACTTGGACACGGGATTAAATAGTATATGTCAAGGATGGAACCGGCATGGCATGAGGAAATTTGAAGAATTGAAAAATTGGTGTATAGTGATAAACAGTAGTTTACATATCAAAGGCGCAAGGTAAGCAGTTTCAGCCCGCGATTATAGTTTGCGCGATTTATTTTTATACGTCAAGATTTTCCAACTATTAACATTAAAAATCATAATACCAGGATCTAATAAAAGCAAGGTGCATTTCAGTAGCAACTACGTAAACATGGTCAGAAAAATTTACTTTTCCGCCCTCGGGCGAGAATGGTTTACTTTGCGCCCTCGAGCGAGAATGGTTTACTTTGCGCCCGCACACGCGGGCAGGAATAGGGTACTTTGCGCCCGGTTGAGGATAAAGATTATTACTAAACATTTGCAGCACGCAGCGACGCAGCTGAAGATAATAATGTATGTAAACTTGGTTAGTTTAAGCATTCCCTAGTTTTTAGAAAGTGGTTTATGTTATGGGTTATGGATTATGGGCAATTTTAAAATCTATATGAATAAAATCTGGTGTGATACACTCACACAACTTCCTTTTACAGTGATCTTATAATTAGCCAAAAATTTGATTTTAAATTTTTAAGCATTCGTCAAACATTTTCAAAAATTACAAATTCTACCAAAACGGTACAAAATAGAGCGTTAGTTGAAGACACAAATTTTCACATATAATCTCATAAGAGCATTAATTCTTTCCGGAAATTTTTTGAGTGCGTTCCAACAACGTCGTATTAATCTGCCCGAGCGGGATGCGAGGGCAAATTAGGACGTTGTTGGAATGCACGAAAAATAATTTCTGGATATGAATTAATGTTCGAATGCAGATTCGGTAAGAAAATCGTAACGACACAAACCCCCACAGTTAGGTTGGTTTACTTACAAAAAATTTCCAAGAAATTTTTTAGTTGTCTTAGTTACGGCTCTTGAACTAATTTTTCAATTGGTCATTAATCAGTGTCGTATGATTTTCACACATAATCTCACAAGAGCATTAATTCTTTCCGGAAATTTTTTGGAGTGCATTCCAACAATGTCGTATTAATTTGCCCGAGCGGGACGCGAGGACAAATTAGGACGTTGTTGCAATGCACGAAAAATAATTTCCGGATATGAATTAATGCTCGAATGCAGATTCGGTAAGAAAATCGTAGCGACACAAACCCTAAAAAGAAGTAATGTCTACCTACAAAAAATTTCCAAGAAATTTTTTAGTTGTCTTGGTTATGGCTCGTGAACTAATTTTTCTATTGGTCATTAATGAGTGTCGTACGATTTTCTCTAGAATTTTAAGCTGAATTCAAAAATGTAATAATATACCGGGTGTTCTATTTAAAATAGAAGTTAATAAAAAAATAGGAAAAAAAACAAAAGAAGTCCATTTTAGAAATATTCAACTGGTAAATTACCTACCTCACATCAATACACATTAAAAATGTTAAGTTTGAAAAAATCGTTAGAGCAGTTTTTGAAAAAATCGAAAAAAACTGAAAAATCACAAGAGTAAACACCTACTTCCGGTTATGCGATTTTCTTCGAAAGCTTGCTGTTGCATCTACAGAGTACACAAAACTTATATATGCAGTTTCAACGTCATACCTCTTTTCGTTTTTGAGATATTCTGTTCACAGACAGACAGACAGGCAGACAGACACACACACACAGTCAGACATACCAATAAACAAAGCTATGTTTTTTGGGTTCAGGGGACTCTAAAACGTGAGGATCTGTTGAAAACTCAATTTCGAATTTTTGGGGCGAATCCAATACTTCCTTTATCGTAAAATGAAGTAAAAATTAGTTATTTATGTTACAAGGCCGTGAACTAGAACTTTTTTTTATGAGAATGAATATTATTTGGCGAGGCGCAGGCCGAGCCAAATAATCATTCGAATAAAAAAAAGATAGTTCACGGCCATGTGGCATACAAAATTTTGTGTGCAACTGTGAAAAATTACCAAAATTAAAGTTTCGATTGAATCTTTACATAAAATTACATTTAGCAGTGTGTTTTGGTATGGTAACTAGGGCTTGTGTAGTTGCTCACATATTAATAAATAACGTTCGAATTATCTAATAAAAGCTAATTTCATTCAAGATCATGACCCGTAAAAAAAAGTCTTTGTCGGCCGGTAAAAAAAAGTCTTTTTTTTACGTTGTCAAGGCTTTATTTTACTATAAACAAATGTGCTATTTCACGACTCAAAATCAAGCAAAAAAAGTAACCCAGTTGCACACAATAGTAATTTGTACACCAAGGCACTGAAGTTTATCTTTTTATCACGACTGTGGATTTACTTGCCGAATGCCCGAAGGCCAAGACAAATGAGCCACATGATAGATAAAAAGGAACTTCAGTACCGAGGAGTACATTATGTTTTTTTTAAATCGGAAAATCGTGAAACTACAACATTTTAACCAACTTTTGTAGTTTATGTTGACGTTTAGCTGTCGCCCTGCCACCTACAAAAAGTAGTAAAACAATGAATTACTTCACTGCCGATTTCTCCTATTTTAATGACGATTTCGACGTTCTTAATTGCCGATTAAAAAAATCAATTTATAATTTATAACACAATCTATGAATGCAACCTAAGAAAAACAACAGTCTAATGGTAGGAGAAGCCATTTGGAATGGTATACTTTTACAATAATGTAATGCTACAAGGTTAGGGACACAATAGCGTTATTTTACTAAACCTAACCTTAGAAATTACAAAATATACTGTAGAAACACAACATATCGGTTTTAATTCCAACAGAATGAATGAACATAAAGGCCGCGAAGCGAAACATATCCATTATCCATTGATCCATCTAGGGAAAAGTGCAGTGACAATTCAGCCCAGTACTTTAATTTCCAAAAAGACATGAACTTTTGCTTCAAGACGGACTACGAGAAGTTCCTGCCTGCGGCGCTTTTTGCGTTTGCCGCTTTTGGATATTACTTTTTCAGATATAATATAGAAGTGGGTAGCTGAGAAACTGGCGACTGTTGGGGAAGAGAAGCAGCGCTTTGGCTCATTTTTATGCTGATTCTTTTAGACGTAATTTCCTTTTCTTCGTCCATGAGAGCTGATGAAGAGTCTCCTCCTCCTGCCTGACCGCTAGGACCCCTGGTTCCCCTCGTTACGACTTACTTACCACCACCCCGACCTCCATCCCTTTGATCATACTGCATCAATATGCTGGTTTTTGTAGCAAACATTTTATTAAAAGGACAATTTGGCACATTACAAAAGGTCTAAGGAACATAGCAACGGGATTCTTCGGCTGCCTGGAAGGGATAGTTGGGGTTTCCACAAAGTTCAGAATCTTCTTCCGGCTTCGTCGCATATGGACAATCTGGGTTGTCACATATATCATTAGAAGCACTCCCTCCTGGCTGCTTATAGGGACACCCTGGATTATCACACAACCCTTCGTTGTCAGCATTTGTTGGCTGACTCTTTTAGACGCAATTTCTTTTTCTTCGCCCATGAGAGCTGATGGAGATTTCCCTCCTCCCGCCTGACCGCTAGGACCCTTGTTTCCCCTCGTTACGACTTACTTACCACCACCCCGACCTCCATCCCCTTGATCATACTGCATCGATATGCGGGTATTTGTAGCAAACATTTTATTAAAAGGACAATTTGGCACGCTTCAGAAGGTCTGAGGAATATAGCAAGGGTATTCTTTGGCGGCCAGGAAGGGACAGTTGGGGTTTCTACAAAGTTAAGAATTTTCTTCCGGCTTCGTCGCATATGGACAGTCTGGGTTGTCACATATATCATTAGAAGCACTCCCTCCTGCTTATAGGGACACTCTGGATTATCACACAACCCTTTGCTGGCAGCAGGAAAGTAACATGGCGATTCCTTTTCGGATATTTTAAAAGGACGTTCAGGGTTTTCGCATAAGATGCTGGCAGTAGGCGGAGAAGGCTTCTGTGCGTATTCACAATCAGGGTTGCCGCAAGGCGACTGTGGCTTGGGTGCAGCAAATGAGCAGATAGGATTGCCGCAAGGCAAAGGAGACGGAGCTCTGAACGGGCATGTGGGGTTACTGCAGGGGGATGGCGGAGGGCATGGTGATGGTGGACATGGCATTGCTGGGCATGGTGGTGTTGGGCATGGCATTCCAGGACAGGGCTACATTTTAGAAAGCTGCATGAGGAAATATAATATTTTTGAGCCGTGCAAGTAGTCCCAGCTTTAGAGCTCTTAACTGGGTATTTTGTTTTAAGACCTCCCCCAGTGCACACTTGATCAAGTTGTCAACCTGCAAAACTTGAGACTGAGTTTGATCTATCTGCCCAAGACAGGAAAAAGTAATAAATATGTTGATTGTGCCCACTATCGTCTGAGTTGAGTCGTCTAGTATATCATAGGTGCCCATGGAGCTCACCGACGTCATATAATCGGGCTTCATTTTGGAGCTGTCGACCATATTTACTATCTCCAGGCTCCAAGGGATGGTGGTGTACCCGATATCCTCTCCATGCCCCATCTTCACGAAGAACTCCAAAGGCGTCTGCGTGACAGCTTTGTAGAGCTCGTTGGCTTGACAGGGAAAAAGATGCGACTTCCCCGAGCCGATTTTTATGCCAGGCGTAAAGGACTCTGAAAATACAAAGATTTGTGTTAGAGTATGTCATACTTAGCCGCGAACTTACCGTTGAACGTCGAGAAACCACTGTGCGGGAACACGACGGCCACTTGAATTTCCTTCTTGTCAGGAATTTCTACAAACATCGGCCCGAATGTAATTTTGTCCACGAGAACTTCGCACAGATACAGCTGCTCCATGGTGGGCGCGTTTTGGAATTTGGAGTCGAAAATATCAAAAAAGAGCCGCACGGATAATTTTGGCCACTAAAATTTTGAACTAACGACATTTGACGTGGAATTTGGCCCAACCGGACTTGTGTAACTATTTTTCGACAAATGATTTCCATAGGTCACTTTTTGGCTCATAAATCACGCATGTTGGTTTTTGGAGCTGTTTCATTACCGTGAAGTTGGGTGACATGAAATCGTCGCATGACTTGAAACAAATACGCGGGCTTTGAAAGCATAGAAAAAAAAAACCATAGAATGCAAACTGGAGGCATTTTTTTGATACAGTGGCTTGATATACAGTGACTATATAATCACAGTGTGGCCATACAATTGTTGGCTGGTACTTTTGAATCCAATGTCAAAATCAGATTTTGCGTAAAACCATGGTGATGTAATAAAAAAATAGATTTTTTTTAACGGTGTAAGCGACATTTGGTAACAAAAAATTACTAAAGTCAAAATAAAATTTGACAATTATTCATTTCTGAAGTGACAGATTGTTATTCAAAATGACTGATCTCTAAAATACTACAAAGGGGTTTAAATGTTGAAGAAATATCAGTCATACGGTGTCTTCAATTTATTAGAATTAATGGAAATTTGAAAGTTCAAATCCAAAACACAAATGATACAGCATCATTTGTAGAAATCTTCTCGGTAATTTAATATGCTTTATTAACAACTAAATTATATTAGATAGACACATGGGCTAAACCCCAATATAGCCCATTGGTGCTTAGACGCATGCGCGTGATAATGTGATTCTCAGTTTGTCGGAGGTTCTACAAATGTTCAGACAATGGAGGCAAAACACGGGAGTCTCATGCCAGACCCAATCTTGACTACCGTCAAGGTGCGAATTTAAGTTAGCTGCTGTTTAAGATTTGTGTGTACTTAGTACAAAAATGCCTGTGTATCACCGTAAAACAAGCAGTTAGTCCAATCGTCGACAATAATATTGAATTTGAATTTACCAATGAGCATTTCTCTTATTTATAGCTTAAAATCCAGTTCCACCATTGGCATAACAGTTCTATTATGTTCATATTCCGTAAATGCCACAATGTACTAGTGGGCTATACTGGAACTTTCCCGACATTAACTACTTGCTATACATGTTCAATCTGGAATTGCAACTGTACACCGCAATAATCTATTGAGCTGTGACTTACGAATATTTAAGCAATATAAAACTTACAGGAAAATAGTTATTTTTCTGTTAAATGTTCTGGTTTGTTTGATGTTAATACTGTTCTGAATATCGTAAATAACTAATTTGCGAAAAACGTCAAAATATGGTTCTTTTCCGTATAAACAAACTATAATTTGGAAAACTCACGGCCGCGGGAAAACTAATAGCGGATTTCATCACGTGATACGTCCACTCAAACCTTTGACATGTTCTAAAATGCCAATGTCTTATTTTGACGTTAGTAACTTTTTGTAACTAAACATTCTGTACACTGTTAAATATGACAATAACTTGGAATCCTTTTGCCTTCAGCCAATAGAAAACATGACCACCGTATGGCCACACTGTGATTATATAGTCACTGTAGCTTGATAGAGACAGTGGCGACAATAGGCATAATGTGCCTCAAAATGGCGGCCTATAACTTTAATAAATTGAACGTTTTTGAATGGTCATGGTTATACAACGTATGAATAATATGTTGGTGGCACTGTAAGTCTATGTCTAATTCGAGGTTGTCGGGTTAGGTTTTGCGTCAGTTTTGACACAAATTGACGCAAAACCTAACCTGCTAACCTCGAATTTGGTATAAACAAACAAAAGCATCAACGAATTTTGCCTCTTAATGGTGGCCAATACCACGTGATTCGAGCGACCAATAAAAAAGAATACACTCTATTGTCGCCACTGTCTCATATAAAGTCAGTGACTATATAATCACAGTGTGGCCATACAATTGTTGGCTGCTACTTTTGAATCCAATGTCAAAATTAGATTTTGCGAAAAACCATGGTGATGTAATAAAAAAATAGAATTTTTTTAACGGTGTAAGCGACATTTGGTAAACTCTATTCACTATAGTCCCGGATTGTCAACGTCAAAAATCCAATTAAAAACAATCCTTTATATCATGGTTAATACTTCTAAGTCAAGCTATGGGTAACTAGAAAAAATTAATAAAGCTACTAATGTCAAAACTGTAAATTGTAGGTTATATTTCGAACTGACTTAAGCAAAAATAAATAAAAGTTGCCAGGTATAGTATTCCAACCAAAAATTGGAAAGCTATTTAAAATCCAGTACACCATGAAAAGTGTAAGTCATGTCTAAGTTGGTTTCATACAATCAGTAAATAATATTCTAATGTCAATCACCTTTCAAGTAATGACAGTTCATCTGCAAACTGTACATGTAACTGTTTTGTTAAGGCATTGTAACATTGTGCATGATTTAAGTAGGTACTAGTTGAGTTTTTAAAACCGTATAGTAGCATAGAAAATGTTGAAAAACTTATATGTCTTCCAAACTTCCCAATGCATCTGTCAAATTTGAAGGTTACTGTCGAAGTGTCACTGAATGACAATCAAACAGTAATTTTATGAATTAAATTACGAAGTGACTTACTGTTCTCAATGCTGGCCTGATTTTAAATAGCTTTCCAATTTCTGGTTGGAATACTATAACAAGAACTCAAATTTTCAAAATCACGCTTTTGCGTTGTCCAACCTAGTAGTAACAAAAAAACCAATAGAAATTCAACAGTGCTGCCATAAAACGTCACTTTTGACAATCCGGGACCATAATGAACAGAGTACAACAAAAAATTACTATACTCCATTTACTTGACATCTGCACTGTCAAACTGACATTATGTTGGCACCACTGCTATTTTTCACATTTTATCAATTAAATTACTGTACAGTCTAATAAAAAACACATTATTTTTGAGGTATAGTCAAGACATTTTTTTATAATTTGACACTGACAGTGCAGATGTCAAGTAAATGGAGTATAAAGTCAAAATAGAATTTGACAATTCATTTGCTGAAGTGAAAGATTGTTATTCAAAATGACTGATCTCTCAAATACAATAAAATACCACAAAGGGGTTTAAATGTTGAAGAAATATGAGTGATACGGTGTCTTCAATTTATTACAATTAATGGAAATTGGAAAGTTCAAATCCAAAACACAAATGATATAGCATCATTTGTAGAAATCTTCTCGGTAATTTAATATGCTTTATTAATATCTAAATTATATTAGATAGGTACCGTTACGGCCAACTCAAAGTGCACGGCAGATTTTTAGCGTGTAATACGATATTCTAATCATAGACGTCGAGTTTTGACGTTTACGTTTGTCATCAACTGTCATAGAACTGAAAACTCGAAAAATTCCCAAACATTTGTCAGAAGCAGAGAAAATACGAGCTATTACAAAACTGGAAGAGAACTGGTCGCTGAGTCGAGTCGCAGCAGATTTGCATGTGAGCAAGAGCTACATTTTCAAAATTAAAAATCGTTTTGGCAGTAGAGACTTCTACAAGAAAAGTTTTTTTAACCCCAGAGAACAAAGAACGAAGAATACAGTTTGCAACCGACTATTTGAATGAAATCGACGATTTTTACAACAGGACTGTTTTCTCAGATGAAAAGGTATTTCAATCATTTACCAACTGACGATAATAGACCACAAAATTCAAGATTTGAGAAGCAATATTATTCAACCTTTAAGTAGTGGACGATTCTCTGTAAACGTATGGGGATGGATCAATGCTCACGGTTCTGGGGCATGCTATAGAATTAATGGTCGACTGAATGCTGAAAATTATTGCAATATTTTGCAAAATGTGATGCTGCCATCTGTAAGAGAGGTCTTTCCTAATCAATTTACTTTTCAACAGGCAAGATATTACTTAATTAATTAATTTTGTTCATGTTAACGTAATTGATAACATTATTTTCACAGCATAACTGTCCTATGCATGCAGCAGGGATTGTTCATTGATGGTTTGATGAGAATAATATCAATTTATTACCATGGCCTGCAAAAAGTGCGGACTTGAACCCTATCGAAAATGTTTGGGGGTATTTAACTAAAAAAAATTATTCCAGGGAGTTTGCACCAAACAACGCCGATGAATTATGGGAAAGAATAATAAATGCTTGGAAGGAACTGAGAGGATACAATATGGAAACATTGGTCAACTATATGCGAAAGAAACTGCAAAGCGTAGTAGCAATTGAATACTGATACATATTTATTAAATACATATTATTACATGTACAGTTTGTTTACTTGTGAAACTTTGCTAAAATACAAACATTAAAAAAGTAATACCTATTCTTACAATCACAAGCAACGCCACTGGAGAAACCCTCATTTAATAAGCCGAAAAATCGCAAAAATAACCATAGTAACAAAAAACCGTGCACTTTGAGGTGTCCGTAACTGTACAGGGTGGGCCAAAGTAGACGCTTTCTTATGGAAACTCATGTTCCTGTCAGAGATAGAAAAATTTTGAGCAACGTCTCCCGAGCTCAAATTTTATGAAAAAGTTACTGGTGCAAACAGAATTTTGCTATCGTAAACCGTTAGGCCGCTAGGGGGCGTTTTTCAAAATTCGTCGATTTCTTTAAACCCTTCTAGCTTTTTTGTCTTTAGTAATAATTGATTTCTGTAAAAACTTTCTCATAGCAGTTTTTAGTGTAGAATAGGCTGGTGAATTTTGTTTTAATACAGGGTGAATCGTAAATTTGCTGCAACAAAAATTTTCTTATTTCTTATGGAACACCCGGTATATTTATACATTTTTTTGTAGTCCTTAAAATTCTCTTTTCAAAAATATATAATACTATATGTCTAAAGTTAGAATTTTACGGTATATTTGGCTTTAAGTTAAATAAACTAAAAATATCAAGTAGCCATTGTGTCATAGCGCCGCATGGCCATTGTTTTAAACCAACATTAGCAATATTTATGAGTAAAACAAAGTTGGCGCTAACTAAATGAGAAAAAACAAAAAGCATATAGGGTTACAAACATTTAGAACAAATAACAAAATTAATAAAACATATTACCACCCAACGATATGTCCTTTTATAACATATGTTCAAACTGGGCACCGTTCTGATTAATACACAAGCGGCACCGTTGTTTGACAGCATTTGCAGCATTTCTTAGCTCAATGCTAGAAATTGTAGCAAATACATTTTGCACTGCTTCCTCTTGCAATTCTCTTGATGTAATCGGTTGTCTATATGTCAAATCTTTAATTTTTCCCCAAAAATAGCAGTCTAGGGGTGTCATATGGGGGACTTCACTCGCCAAGCGATTGGTCCTTGGTTCCCTATCCACTCTTCACCAAACTGCACTTTTAAGTAATTAGTTGTAACTCTTCAATTATGAGGCGGTGCACCATCTTGTTGGAAGGTGGAAATTTAAATAGACACGGACAAAAAACCAGATTATGTTCAAATTCAAAAGCTATTTGACTAATTTGACAGCGGCCAACTTTGTTTTCCTCATAAATATTGCTACTATGACGCAATGGCTACTTGATATTTTTAGTTTATTTAACTTAGAGCCTAATACACCGTAACATGCTAAATTTGGACATATAGTATTATATATTTTTGAATAGAGAATTTTAAGGACTACAAAAAAATGTATAAATATCCCGGGTGTTCCATAAGAAATAAGAAAATTTTTGTTGCAGCAAATTTACGAATCACCCTGTATTAAAACAAAATGCACCAGCCTATTCTACACCAAAAACTGCTATGAGAAAGTTTTTACAGAAATCAATTATTACTAAAAACAAAAAAGCTAGAAGGGTTTAAAGAAATCGACGAATTTTGAAAAACGCCCCCTAGCGGCCTAACGGTTTACGATAGCAAAATTCTGTTTGCACCAGTAACTTTTTCATAAAATTTGAGCTCGGGAGATGTTGGTCAAAATTTTTCTATCTTTGACAGGAACATGAGTTTCCATAAGAAAGCGTCTACTTTGGCCCACCCTGTACATGGGCTAAACCCCAATATGGCCCACTGGTGCTTAGGCGCATGCGAGTGATAATGTGATTCGCAGTTTGTCGGAGGTTCTACAAATATTCAGACAATGGAGGCAAAACACGGGAGTCTCATGCCATACCCAATCTTGACTACCGCCAAGGTGCGAATTTAAGTTAGCTGCAGTTTAAGATTTGTGTGTACTTAGTACAACACGCCTGTGCATCACCGTAAAAAAAGCAGTTAGTCCAATCGTCGTATATAATTGTGAATTTGAATTTCCTAATGAGTGTAATTTGGCAAAGTACTGAATATTTTGAAGAACGATGAACAGCAAAAAGAGATATAATTTAAACTAAGACAATTTCGGACATGCTTTTGAAATAAATGGTACGTCTTGTTCAACTATAGCAACGGCACGCCGTATCTTGTACTTAAATATCTATGGATTTATGAGCCAAAAAGTGACCTATAGAAATCATTTGTCCAAAAAATATTTACACAAGTCGGCTTGAGCCAAATTCTACGTCAAATTTGGTCGTTAGTTCAAAATTTTAGTGGCCAAAATTATCCGTGCTGCTCTTTTTTGATATTTTCGACTCCAAATTCCAAAACGCGTCCACCATGGAGCAGCTGTATCTGTTCGAAGTTCTCGTGGACGAAGTTACATTCGGGCCGACGTTTGGAAAAATTCCTGACAAGAAGGAAATTCAAGTGGTCGTAGTTTTCCCGCACAGTGGTTTCTCTGCGTTCAACGGTAAGTTCACGGCTAAAAGTATGACATACTCTAACCCGAATCTTTGTTTTTTCAGAGCCCTTTAAGCCTGGAATAAAAATCGGCTCGGGGAAGCCGCATCTGTTTCCCTGCCAAGCCAACGAGCTCTACAAAGCTGTCACGCAGGCGCCCTTGGAGTTCTTCGTGAAGGTGAGGCATGGAGAGGAGATCGGGCGCACCACCATCCCTTGGAGCACGGAGATAGTGAGTATGGTGGACAGCTCCAGAATTATAACCAATAATGTGACGTCGGTGAGCTCCATGGGAACCTATGATATAGTGGACAATGGAAATGATTTTATAATGGGCAGCATCAAAATTTGCATTAGTTTTTCCTCCCTTGGTCAAATGGGCCAAACGCTGTCCCAAATTTTAGACAACTTGACAGTTTCCCAACTTTTAGAAGAGTGCTTAAAAAAAATTACCAGTTTGACAGCTATGCAACTGGAACTCCTTGCACGGGTTAAAGAACTTGTATTTCTTGCTGCAGAATTATAAAATGTACAGTCGTGTGCAAATAAATCTGGGACAGTGTTTTATTCACATGCAGATTCAGTTAAGAATTTGAAGAATATTTCCATGGATTTCCTCTTATCAGAGAGAGTTACGGGTTTCAGTACCTGTTAAAGTTTAATGTAACTCTTTCTGATAGCAGGAAATCCATGGAGATATTCTTCAATTCTTAACTGAATCTGCATGTGAAAAAACAACTGTCCCAGATTTATTTGCACACGACTGTACCTTGCCCAGCAACGCCATGTCCACCATCACCATGCCCTCCGCCATCCTCCTGCAGTAACCCCACCTGCCCGTTCAAATTATAAACCCTGAAGCCTTCTGCTCCTACTACCAGCATCTTATGCGAAAACCCTGAATGTCCTTTTAAAATTCCGAAAAGGAATGAACTTTGTGGAAACTCCAACTATCCCTTCCAGGCCGCCGAAGAATCCCGTTGCTATGTTCCTAAGACCTTTTGTAATGTGCCAAATTGTCCTTTTAATAAAATATTTGCTACAACAACCAGCATATTGATGCAGTATGATCAAGGGGATGGAGGTCGGGGTGGTGGTAAGTAAGTCGTAACGAGGGGAACCAGGGGTCCTAGCGGTCAGGCGGGAGGAGGAGACTCTTCATCAGCTCTCATGGACGAAGAAAAGGAAATTACGTCTAAGAGAATCAGCATAAAAATGAGCCAAAGCGCTGCTTCTCTTCCCCAACAGTCGCCAGTTTCTCAGCTACCCACTTCTATATTATATCTGAAAAAGTAATATCCAAAAGCGGCAAACGCAAAAAAGGCTTCAAGCGAAGGAACAAGTACATACATCTACAAACTAGGAGACTTACACCCTGATGTCCACATCTGTCACCGTGAATGCATCATTCCTGGACGTAATGTTCCCCCTAAAATGGGTTGGCTTTAGAATGTCCACGTGCCCTGTCTAGGTCTTAGGGTGTGTATTTTGTATGCTATTTCTGTTTAAAATCTACTCCCGTCTATACAAAAACTATATGTTTTGTAACTTAATATTTTACAATTTTGAGTTGATACAATGAGAAACATAGCTAAATAAATGTGGCAATTAGACCCG
The DNA here is from genome assembly GCA_940337035.1 of Agriotes lineatus. Taxonomy (NCBI): domain Eukaryota; kingdom Metazoa; phylum Arthropoda; class Insecta; order Coleoptera; family Elateridae; genus Agriotes; species Agriotes lineatus. The sequence goes on from OW679203.1 coordinate 62,235,678, forward strand.
TAAACTTTTAGAATCGCGCACTTTATCGATAGTACCGATCTTGAGTTGACACTAAGTGTGCTCTCTTTTTATCGCACTCTTGTGCTTTTGTGTTAATGGAGAGTACTTATAAATCATTCTCTATTATTAAATTAAGAACCTACATGCAGCGTTAGCTCTCATTCGTGGCACTTTGTTCTGAAAACAATGTAATATTCCCAAATTGAAATTGCTGTCCATATCCCATAGTTCGAACCTATAAATCAGAGTGGATTGATATTTTATATATATTCCGGATTTGGTTCATAATCTTCGGCATGTTCTATATCCATATGCAAGTCCTTGTCGTCGCCTTCACGGTCTAATTCGACCACGTTCACAGTATTCAAACAAGATTTACCTTCTCAGAAGCCACACATTACTGAGCAATGCAAACCTGCTTTGCGACAGCTACAAGCTATGTAACAACCTTTGGCGCATTTACAAGAAATGAGTTTCAATAATTCTTGGGGAGCTGCGCCTTGTACAGTGGGAATGGACTTTAACCCATTCTTTGAATTTCTCCATCCCCAGTCTGAAGCTGATTTTTCGTTTCCGTACCATAGCTGAAGTTGGTTGTAAGTACGTAACAAATGCAAGCGAGCTGCGCCTTTGGTTGGTGGTAATGATGCTAGATTTGGTGAACTTTTGCTAATACATTGTACAAAATAGTTGTATATTTATTCAATGACTCACAGTTTTTTTATCCTTACAAAAGAAGAAGAAATTGTTATTCCACTTTATCTATTTTCTCTGGAAACGCGTCTTTGAAAATTTGAACCGCCCTCTGCAAGTCTTTCTCTCTTTGTAGAGGTTTAACGAACTTCATTTTCTTCTGCCTGTATAGTGCAGAAACAGTATCACGCAAACACACACAAACTTATTAACGATATAATTATGTCAATAGAACACACGTTATACGGACCTCTCTCTGAACCAAACAACAAACCACTAAATAGAAACGCAATAAGTGGCAAGTATGAAACAATTTTTTGGCTCCGCTTAATTCTTTCGCCAGTTATCCAATTATTTCAGGCCTAACCTGTATATTTTTACTTGAGTTATAATCCATTGTATTTCGAATTATTTCAAATTTTTAGTCAGCTCATTTTGTACCGATTCTGGTAAGTCCGAATTGCTCGTTATCGCGAAGCTCCAACCTTCAGCTGTTTTTCGCTTGTTGGCCGATCCGCGGGCATTCTTTTCCTGCATTTCTACGAAGCAACTCGCTTCTAAGAAGGCGTTGTGTGTGCTTATTTTGCCAAGACAACTAATTTCGTTTCCAAGAGCTGATAATCCGAATCAGGTACGATGGCGCTTTTCTGTTTGTTATTCCCATATTAATTACATTTTCTTTAGCTCTTAAATAATAGTTTAAACCGAAGAATTTAATCTGGGAAGCAAGGCCGCCGCTCTGCTTTGATTTTCGACACCGGCTAATGTCCAGCCTAACTGCTGCAATCTGGGAAGTGATTCTGCTTCGATTGCGGGCCCATTCAAGGTGCTGTGGCCATTTGGTATAGCAACCCCTGACCAGTTTTTCCCGTCAACAATTAGTGGGTGCTGAAAACTCCAGGTTAGTGCCGCCCTTGGTGGTAATTACTGTATTGAAAGCAGATGGTTTCCCCGGCCTGCAAGTTAATTTTGGAACGGCTATTCCACGATTATTTGACGTCAAATTATATTCGATACCTGAAATTTGCATTCCAAAACCATCAATTGTTAAAATTTGCATCTACGCTTACCATTATTATCAACCTGTAAAGCTCAATTTCATACATGCTTTTGTTTTTTAGTATTTAACTTTTTATGCATATATTTAATTATGATTAATATTAAAGCTACGAGTTTGGTGTGTAATTGAAACTTTTGTAAAAGGAGCATTTACGCCTTTTTGAACTCAATAGCCTGAGCAGGAAGGTTTAATGATATGAGAGTGATAAGCTTATCCCTTGATAAATTTGAGGTTACAATTGACTTATTAACCCTAAAGAGGTTTTTTTTTGCTCTTTTTTCGTGTCGCGACCTTCAGTTATCTGCACATTTTTTAAATTATTATCACATTGGTTATGACCGAATTATTTTAATTATTCATTATCGAATTACAATTATTGACTCTACAAGACTATTTTTTTAAATTATTAAATAAACGCTAGTCAGTTGTAGTTTATCCTTTATTATTTGAAATCATTTGATTTCTGGCGCCCATTTTCTTTTTTGAAGATATTACAGGGTGCACAGCTGATGATTAGAATCTACGACCATATTGCCGAAATTGAGTTAGCTCGGCCATCGCGGTAAGTAAAAATTTTTCAGAGCTGCCGTGGTGTACAAACTGTAGGGGGGTTGATCGTCGATTTTTCTTACTACTATAGCTTAATTTTAATTAATTAATCGCAGGTCGGGTTTCTTATCGTTTCACTGGCGCCAAACGTGGGGCTCGATTTTGGTAATAACATCAGCTGTGCTTACCTGGATAGCTCTAATTATCAATATTTAATTTTGTACTCATTTTCCTTTTCACTTTTGTCCAAATTTTTACTTCTTATGCAATTTTGTAATTTTCACATCTTGTTGCAGTGCACGTATTTATATTTGACTTTATTTTCTTTTCCTTTCTTTACTTATCCTTTCGTTCGGTTGTTTATTGACTTTTCTTCCCTTATCTTTCTTGACGAATGATTGGTATGTTTATAGGTAGTGTGATGGACTTTGTTGAAAGGGTATGCTTTGGTGAGTGCGGTTTCTGAATCGTTTCTTTGATTGGCTACGTGTGTGCTTTGGTAGTGTGGTATTTTTCAGAGCTGCCGTGGTGTACAAACTGTAGAGGGGTTGATCTGCGATTTTTCTTACTACCATAGCTTAATTTTAATTAATTAATCGCAGGTCGGCTTCCTTATCGTTTCAAGTACAAAACATAGACACATTTGTAAATTAGGGCTGGTTTCTAGACGGACTTTTTATAGAGCTGGGCAAATTACTTTAAAAAAGTAATTAACTACTAATTGCCAATTACCGCCCAATGAAGTAATTGAATTACCAGAGATTTCAATTATTTACATGAAATAGTAATTCAATTACCAATTTCTTAGTAATTGTAATTGAACAACATCAATTACTCTGTCAATTACCTACTTTCAATAGAAATTATTGTCATACAGTTGTATTTAGTAGAACTTGCAAGTTGCAACTATCGTTAGTGTCGTGTCGATTCTTATCGTAATCTAAAAATGCTTAATTTTTATGTTTTGTTAACTATACTAACCTACATATTTTATCACTTTTGAAGGTTTTTTGATAATTAAATCTTGTAGCTACATGCACCGTTCACCAAAACCAAAGTTTATAGTTTGTTTGAATGTAAGATGTAAGTAAATAAGGTCAAGGATAACAATTATACAGGGTGTTCCAAAAAGAATGGAACACTGAATGGTTATAGATTCCTTAGGTTATAGTAAACCGATTAAACCTAATATACCTCAGTACAAAGTCCCTTCAGTAAGAAGTTATAGGGACTTGAAAGTTCAATTTTAATTTGTTTTTATATTAATTTCCACGTTATCACTGAAGTTGAGCTTTTTATCACGAATGTGAGTTTAGTTGCCGAGGCCCGTAGGGCTAAATCAAATAAATTACATGAGGGGTACAAAGCAACTTTCAGTGCCCAGGGGTACATTGTTTTTTTTTAAATCGAGAAATCGCGAAATTACAACATTTTAACCAACTTTTGTAGGTTATGTAGTCGTAAAGCAAGGGATTACTTCATTGCCGATTTCTCGTATTTTAATGACGATTTCGACGTTCTTCACTGCCGATTAAAAAAAAATATTTCGTTTCGAATACGAAGAAATGTTAAATGTCATTTTGGCTAGATTTTGTAATGGTATTAGAAAAAATTGCACGCTGAATATGTTATAAAATTGATTTTTCCACGTTCGTGTAAAATTAATCCACTCGCTTTGCATCGTTCGCTCGTAAATAAAATGTTGAAAAACGTTCACTTTGCTTAACTTGTAGAACAATCTACTATTAAATACGCCTAACATTGAGCTGAATGACGAAAATATTATGTAACTTACCTAAGCATACAGGGTGCAGTATTGGATTTCTTAATTGTTTGACAGCAAATTCTATTTAGATTTTGTATAGAACACTACATGGTGATCCAATTGGCGCAACTTGTGCATTTTTTGTAGGCTTAGTTCAAAAATACTTTTTTACCTCTTTATACGAACGTGGTCCTTGGTCGGTTTCCAATGGCAGTGGGTGGGAATATAATACATTGACTCCCGTTGCCATTAGAGAGGGTGGCAATGTGATTAATAATAAATCCACTAGCCTCCTGATTTTCATATGTAAATAATTTTGAATACAGCTGAATACAAGACATAGTCTCATCATAAAATGTAAAAATGTCATATGTATAACTCTGGACTAAAATGTAATTTCCTCTCTTGCATGATTACAATTGATTAGGTACTGTTCTCGCTAACGCTGGAGAATTAAACTACATCCGCGGGAGGGAATGATGCATTTTCCTCCCTAGTAATACAAATAGCTATAAAAAATGTGTAACTTTTGAAATTTTAAAACAATATCAAATTGGTGTTGATTAGGGACTGTTGAAAGTTGACAGGTGACTGATACAACTAATTGAAAACAGCTGATTGAAATAAGAATTCGTACATCAGATACAAAAACAAAAGACATTCGCTCAAGCACGTAATAATGAAGTCATTTTTACATTCAAGAGACCTTTACACCATGTGTTCAAAAATAAATTACATACGGGCTAGCCATGGAAAATAAAACTAATGTCCTCGCAATTTGCGACCCTCGTTTGCTTCGCTCACTGAGGCATCATTCGGTCCTCGGTAGTGTAAATCTTACCTACATCCCTTGTAAAGTAATATACTATTTCTACATCTGCTGTAGAAAGTAGAAAGTACACTTTTGCATTCGCTTTTGTCAACCGTAGTTTGCCGCTCGTTAGTATAAAAGACGAGCGCTAAAGTATTTTTATCTACTTTGATGTCACAATGTGGTTATTATAACACGGAAAACAGTGTCACAATGGAGCCCATTATAACACTGTTTTTGGTAACTATTTGTTTTAAAGGATTGGTGACATTTGCTGTCACATGGTCATAACACGACAAACGTCAGATGTCGAATACATAACCAGAATCTCTGAACTGTATTTATTAAATTTATTCTAATCAAATGTAACTTAAACTGAAGCTACTTTTTAATAAATCAATTAAACAAAATTATTGTTTACGGTAAGGCACTATTTGTACAGCACAAGAACCAACATTTGCATCAAATTTAAATTAACTCAAATGTCAGAGCAACGAAATTGATACTTTTTTCCAATAGATGGCGACTGTGGAATGTCACTTGACAATGCCGCCATCGTTACCCCCAAAACTTCCTAGATTCTAGCAATACTTTTAGTAGCCGAAATTTAGAATTTCTATAAAATCAGCAACTCAAAGTAGGTAAAATAGTATATTATACTCGTTTAATAAGAGGCATTGTAGCACTTGTTCTATTGGAGCACTCCTCGCTGCGCTCGTCGTGCCCCAAACCCACGCGTGCCACAATGGACCCTCTTATGAAACTCGTATAATAATGTAACGACCTTCAAAGCGGGTCGCGTGCAGACAGATGAGTCAGCTTCCAGATCATTCGAGAACGACCTCGGTGACTAACGCGCGTGACACGTCAGCGTTGCTGGAATAATCGAGTGAGATCTCGACGCTTCCGGAATGAATCACCCGGCGAATATATAAGCAAGAACAGCGGGAAAAACAGACAGTTCGAATCTAGCTTTGAAGTGTGCGACGCTTGCCATATAAATTATTTGTGTTGAAATCGTGTGTAAATAAATAAAGTATGTTTGTTGTTAGAAATAGTTAGTGTATAGATAATTTGTGTTCCGCATTAATAGTTCTTGTGTTTTTGCAAATCGTTAAATTAAATTGCTGTAAATAAATGCTTAAAACAAGAAGCGGCGTATAATTTTTAATAGCCCAGAAGATAAATCGTAACAATAATATACTATTTTTGCATAGTGATCATGAAAGTATTGAAAGTACTACTATTTTTAACGCAAAATCGTGAAAAAAGTACACTTTTTTTAACTATGAAATGTCAATGTGACAGTTGTAAATTCCGAAGTCCTTTTCGGCTAAATTTCGAGTTACAAAAGATCACTAAGCAAAAAACTACGTGTACAACATGTTTGGAAGTCCCTTTTTTCATTCATTTGCCTGATTAACTCGGGCTTCGCCCGCGTTAATCAAACTGCAAATTCATGAAAAAAAGTATGACTTTCAAAACTAGTTTTACAAATTACTATTGTGAGTTACAGTATACTGGCAAAAACCTCTTTTGTGTCTCTTCTATTTACATCTGCCTGTACTTTTTCAGCAATGTCCTCCACATATCTTCGTTTGTCCTCGTTTGTAATTTCATTACTCAATATTCAATACTCTTACTGGATTTTTGTTCTACTTTCTTCTGTTCTTGCATTTAGGCCCCCATTTTGCAGTTTCCTTTTTCCTGCGGACTTGTTTTCTCATAACTTACTCAAAATCTTTATTGTCCTGTCCAATATTGTCATTTCGGTCTCCCATTAAAACTACAACGTTTTTCCTATTCACTTTGTTTAGCGTTTTGGTCAGTTGGTTGTAAAAAATATCCTTCTCTTCCTAGTTTGTCATCTCAGTGGGCGCCTACCATTGTAGAATACTTAACTTATATTTACCTATATTCATTCTTGCTGTGATAATCCTTTCGTGTACTACGACTATGCTGTTCCTTTAACACGTTAATCGCCGCAATACAAATTCAGAAATGGGTCTCAAGGGCCACTATGTAGAAGAAACAATAAAACATATCTAATATTGAAACGCCTATAAATAGGCAACCAAATACGCTATCCAAGGGGTAAATGTGTTGTGGGGTATAGGAGGCCACGTGCATTAGGCAAAGCATGTAAAGTTACGCACAATGAGAAGCTACCGTGAATCACACGGCCACGAAAACTTTTCAACGTGAGATGCAAGTTAGCATCACACGGCGCTGTAAATAAAAAGATAGAGATGCACGTTAGCTTCACGTGGCGATTAAAGTGTATGCCCTAATCAGAAAATGCAAAACTTTCGATGAATAGTATAAACTCTGTTCGTATTATGGAGATTGGAAAAGCGTCACCATTTGTGAAATTATGAAGCGACCATGGCGTCTAGTCAGAAATAAACAGAAACTTTCGTCATGATTAGAACTTCAGCGTCATTAGCAGAGAGACTATTGAATCTTATTTTCCAATGATCTATTATTTGCTGTTTATGTCTGTGATACGAGATGTACAAAGTAGTCCATAACGCCCTAGAGCGTTATAGACTGCTCTGTAAGTTTTTCAAGTTACTTGTACATTCAAAGTGGAAAATAAAACGTTGTATGCACTATGGGCATTACTTGATGTTCATAGCCCTCGGGCGACTTATAAACCCTCGGGGCAGAGGCCCTCAGTCTTGTAAACTTGTCGCCCTCGGAAGGGTGTAAACATCTTCCGAATGCCCTTGGTACATAAATAACTATAAAGGACCTAATGGGTTTCTTAAAAGTACCTGAAAATCATTCATTTTATTGTTTATAAAAAAATACTGAGCAAGATTTGCATGTTATTGATGTCGAACCCAAACTGGATGAGAATGACAATAATAGCGGCTGTGAAGAAGTTTAGTTACTAAATTTTTTGAAGTTAATAAACTTAGTAAAGTATTATTTTCGATTATACAAACTTTAGCGTGTATTAATAGCTTGTTTGGTACTTTTTATTAGTGATATTTAAAAAAAATCTTTAAAAAAAACTTCTCCGATCTTCTTTAATTATTTTATTCAATTTTGAATAGATAACATCAAATATTCAGATTTATTGTCAAAGTACGGTAAAAATAACATCCCCAATACTTGATTTTTGCAATTTATTAAAAATGTGCTATTTGGAAACGAACAGTTTTTAAAATAAACGTCATGAGAAGTTATTGACAATACTACGAATATTATTCGCTCTGTGATTATACTTGCTCAGGTAGTGAGTTACTTCGTTAGGGACTGATACAATGATACCATAGTATAACATAATGTTAAGTAGGCGGAATTTATGAAGGTTGTTTGTTTTGCACTCACGCGGTACTTTTAGAGTGATTATTTCCTTCATATCCATAATAATGCGTAATCACCATGGTTTCTGTCAGTTTAATAATGACTAAATTTCAAACGTCAAAATTTAACCGCGGTTAAATTTATGTCAAAATTTAATCGCTTGTGCATCATTTTAACATGATTATTAAAGGTGCTTCACCAACTGAATTTTATCTATTTATTCAGGAAATAATCACGCCGAACATCCCGCGTGCATGTAAACTAGCCTGAATAAATTTTGACGATTTTCTGTCAAAATGTTTTGCTCTGAAGAAATATATCTCGTAAATTTTCCGCTTCAAAATCCCTCGTGCTGCGCACTCGGGATTCTTGTTGAGCGGCAAATTTACTTGACAAATTTCTTAGCAAAACATTCTGACAGAAAACGTCAAAATTTAATCGGCTATTTTAATGCACTTGGGATATTACTGTTGAATATCTCCTGATGGAATTATAGGTATACTGTCTGAGAATAATGAATGTGTCGGTATATTCTGCATAATTTTTTCAGTTAGGTGATAGCTATGGAGTAATTTTTTTATTTCTATCTAGTTTTATAACACCTTTGACAGATTCAACAAAGGCCAGATCTTTATTTGGCAGTTATAGGAAATAATTCTTATTGGAACATACGTAATTACTAGCGTACATAAATCAAACAAGTAGAGACACTCACTGTCGGTTGGATTACCTTGAACGGCTCCTGGGGGAACTTTCCGATAGTACTAACAGATGGCGCCACTATTTTGTCACATATGATTGGTAGCAGAGCTACATGGATATATTAGTACAGGATACGTTCACTACATGTAAACGTACGTCGAATCTTAAAATAACATATCACGAAGTTCGGTACCTTCCCCCATTTCATTCTAACCTATATCACTTTATTTCTCTCTCCCTTTAGACGTATTTCATACAATGTTTCGTACGCTTAATTTTGAAGTTTTGGAATGAAAACGTCAGAAGTGTCATACAATGTCACCGTTTATTCTTCGAAAATTGAACTTTAGCAATGGTTTTGATTGCTATTATCAAAGAGGATATATCCTCTTTGACTATTATTATCAACCGTAAAACTCAAAGGCGTTAGCGAGTGAATATCTTGCACACCCCCACACCTCATCGAGTGAGGTTATCAAGTGTTACCTGTTGAGGTTATGTTTTCTAATTTGTGTTTATTTATAGAATTACTTCTTTTCTACATTTTGTAGCATCTTGAGACCAAAAAGACTATTTCTGGCACCATGTAACACGAGTTAAATGTATTTTATCAGAATTTCTCTCAATGGCGAGTCCAAGTACCTCTCTAAAGGATAGCGCTATACGTAATTCACGCATTGAGAGTGACAGAAATAGATGGTACGTCTTGTTCAACTATATCAACGGCACGCCGTATCTTGTACTTATATATCTATGCAGAGCTAGTAACTGTGCTGCCATCTGATAGTCAAGCTTAGAAATATTCCCCGAGTTACTGTCCCAGGCACTTTAAACAGATTTCACATTTGGAACGAGTGTCTCTACTTGTTTAATGTATGTACGCTCTAATTACCATCTACAAATCAGAATGCCTTAAACATTTTGTATTCACTAATGCTAGTAATAAAAGTGGAATCTAAGATAGGGCACACAAAACAATTAAATATCACAATATTTCAAATTTACACGTCATTGCTCGTAGTTTTAACTGTTTGTGCAACCACCTGGTTAGGTCAATAAAAACTAACTAAATTATCCCATATTTCTTTCAGCTAGTTCTGTTGGTGTTATGTATTTAAATCAACGCAATTGTGTCTATTGTAGCTCTATCACAACAAACTTTGGTCGTACATATTGTAATAGGATCGATCCCTTAATTTTTATTTTATTTTGGGACAGTATAAATAATTATAAATTCACCCTTGCTTCAACGTTGGGCCACAGTAAATGTAATAAAATGGGTCTATAAGCTCCACGTTGCCGGTCAATAAATGTTATGATTGCTCGGCTCCATTTATCTGGTGCCTATTAAATGTAATGATTACCTGTTAGTGAATTTTAAATAAAAATCAATAAGTTAAATTGTGGCTGGTGAAAAGCGAAATTTAATAAATGATTACACAAATACATGGTTGTATGTCCCTTTTATATTTTATCTAATCTGAAAAATTGATTTGGCTAACTACAAGGCAAGCATGAAACTCAAATCTCCTTGGGTTGGGTTCCTAAACGGACTTTACTTTATTCGTGAAATCAGTAGTTCGAATGCGCGGTTCTTGATAGATCAAAAAATCCTTGATTTGACAAATGACACAAAATGTCGCTAGTGGTGACAAGGTATTTGAATGTTTTAAAAGTGAAATTACTGTGAGAAAAGCTTCAGGTAGTTATTCAAATTTTTGCACTTGCAAAAATTAGCACTGTTTTGTTTCAGTGATGACGTAGGAACACCTCGCCTTGCTTCTTTCGTGACGTACAAGGAACGCCAAAACGTGCATTTGTTTTTGTTCGCTTGGGTTCTCAGCCGAATTCGCACAATCCACCGACGCTACTCGATTTTTGGAAAAACCGTAGCGAATGGGGCCTCGGAAAAACGCCAATCTACTTCGGAAATTCAATGCGTTTCCGACATTCTACAGTTAAATTTGCAGGCTTTATCCTACATCGTTTGCAGACTTCTAAGCTGCCCGTTGTGAATGCTGCTCGGATATTCTGCTGGAGGCGGTCCCCTCGCTGCAGATGCTGTCCGTGACGTTCTTGCAGTCCTCGACGTAATGCAGTGCAGGCCTCTGGCTCTGGATTCTTACTTTTGCCGGGAACGGTTATCGGAAACCCCAGCTGAACGGCAGGCGATGTCCTCGGAGAAGCGATTGGAGATATTTTAGTGCAGCGCAAACCTTCACAAACACTGTCACATGTACTCTAAAATGGGCACAATAAAAGACAATTCTTTTTTCTTGGTAATATGCTAGCTTGATGGTATAAAATGTATTTAAAAGTGGAGCACAAATCTAACAAACTTCACGTAAAAATTAATTCAAATGTTCTCCACGTTTTTTCAACAAAACAGCATCAGGTTGCTAGGTTACTGTTATTATATTATGTTAAAGGAAATTAATTTTAGTAAAGAAAGGTTACAAATGGAAGTACATTTTAGTACTTAAATTATATTTACAGTTTTCTTAAAACTGAATTATTGTCTTTACCCTTATAATTAAAATTGTTTTTCTACTCACTGTATAGAAACTCGGTTTTTGCGCTCTAGTTTTAGGAAACAAAACTGTCAATTTCCCACCAGCAGGAGCCAATTCTTATTTGCTCCCGGCGGGAGCCAATATTTATTTGCTCCCGCATTTGTGTTTACATCACCATGGATATCACACCAAAGTTTTACAACGTTATGCTGATTTGAAAATTAGACAAAATGTCACTACAGAAATCTAGAGTCGCGGTAATGATTTACTAAAGCAAAATTTTTGAAATTTAGCGCAATAGAACATGCGTTCGAAGAAAAAATCATATATATATATATATATATATATATATAGTAGGAAAGGGGTGAGTTGTCGGGTTATCGGTCTGGTGATTAAAGAAAAGACTATTTAGTCATGTCCAAGCTTTCGAAATTTATTTTAATTTCTTCATCAGGGATATAACAAAAATCTTAGTAACAATTATACTGGTCAACATAGAGGACGGACGAACAAATTACACATTAAAATTTCGATGGATGATTTCCATAATAATTATAGTAGACAAATTAAAACATTGCAGCAATGAGGACAATGAGGTTACAGGTTGGCAATTTACAATCCTGATTGTAAATTGCCAACCTGTAACCTCATTGTCCTCATTGCTGCAATGTTTTAATTTGTCTACTATAATTATTATGGAAATCATCCATCGAAATTTTAATGTGTAATTTGTTCGTCCGTCCTCTATGTTGACCAGTATAATTGTTACTAAGATTTTTGTTATATCCCTGATGAAGAAATTAAAATAAATTTCGAAAGCTTGGACATGACTAAATAGTCTTTTCTTTAATCACCAGACCGATAACCCGACAACTCACCCCTTTCCTACTTACTATTGAGACGGTCGAAAATACCAAACGAATATATATATATATATATATATATATACGGGTGTCCACAGGAGTACGCACCATAGAGATAAGATAATGCTAATAGAATATAAATATCGACCAGTGCTATGACCACCGTCCCTTTTCTTGTACCATTTATAACAATATTGTTTCATACAGTGGCGAGTCAGAAGCCAGAAAACAACGTTTTAGCGTCCCGGCGATTCCAGCGTTAGCCGATCTTTCTATTCTATTTGGTTATCCCTATGGTGCGTATTCCTGTGGACACACGGTATATATATATATATATATATTATAATATATTACTGGTGTGTTTAATGTCCTCCGCTAACGCATCGAGCATTAAATTCTCACGCGGGAGGAAATGAATACCTTTGCTCCCTAGATATATTTAAATAGCTATTCTTTGCGATTGCACACACAAACGTTATTTTAAAGTCACTGCTCTGCTCTGTTTCACTTTGCTTTTAAATACACTGATTATTGAGTTCCGCACTTTTATGTCTCTTGCCACATTTCTGTTGCCAATATTTAGGAATTGCTCTTTGCAAATTCTTTCTATTCTGCTTCATATTGCTTTACCTTTCTGCTATGCTCACAATTTTTTACTATCTTATGCTTTTGACTTAACAAACTACGCTACTTTTATAATGCAGCCAACAATGTTTTGTGTCAAATAGATTTTATAAATTGGTTTGGCTTTACATGTGCACAAACCTTATTCGAATTATATTAATTTAGTCACAAGCCAATCTAAACCCTTTGAAATTTGCTTTGCCTTTGAATACTTTTCTCCAACTAATTTAATCTTTCTCTCATCTCATTATCAATGTATTTACTGTTTTACTTTAGGTTTAAAATTTGCAATTAGATAAAACATCCCAACTCTGTGCTTATTGAATCGGCCAATTATCTTGCACTGTAATCACAGCCAAGTCGTGGGCCTCATACCATCTCAATATATCACAATAAATAAAGATTATGATTATACGATTTACAATTACTGAAATTTTTTACTCAAAATCTAATAATGCTGGCTGGTAATGTGTAACTCTCACACAAACGAACATATTACTTTAAAAATAATATTAATAATAGCAAAGTTAGTTATAAAAAAAAGTCTGCGTGATTCTTAATTTACTTGCACCATGTATTTGGAAGTGTCTATCAAAATAATTTAAAGTGGGGATTTTTAAATCTTAAAATGTATCGTAGCAACAAAAATTCAAAAATGTTTTATTCGAAAATGTATCAAATTAGAAACTTACAAACTATCAACATACCATAGGTGGTGATTTTTTTTTGATAATTTTAACTAGCTTAGCACTCATCTTTGTTGCAATAGCAACAAAGATTCGCGAATCCAATTAAAATTATAAAAACAAATTATTACCACGAATGTAATTCGGCGTGATTATTTTTTAAACAGTCCAAGTTGTAGATACGGTTTGATGGAGCTTCCAGCTGGTTGGTGGTTATGTAGCCCATTTCCCAGTATACTCCAAACGTTTTCAATGAAGTTCAGGTCCGGGGAAAATGGTGGAAGAGGTAAACGCTTGATCTGACTTCTTCGAATCGGTTTTAATACAATATTAGTCCTATGGCGTGGTACATTATCATCCAAATATCTAAAATTTAATTCAGGATCGTAACGATAGTTGCCAGCAAGATAAGAAATAATGTCCTGAGCGTAAACAGCAGCGGCATATTTTGCTGCCACACGTTAAGTTCCTTACGGCCTCCTAGAAACACTTCTCCCAAAATCAATTCGGAGCCCCCCCAAATTTATATGTCCTTTGTACACATCATTCATTTACTCTTCTGTTGCGTTGGATCGATACTTGAACTAACCTACTGTCACTGTGCAAAGTAAATCTGCTTCTAATTTACATGTTCATGACACCATTCCAATCTTTGTCGTTCATACTGCACCCCTATGGAAATCGGCGTAAAGGTCTTGTGCAGTATAAACTATGATTATTAAAACGATTTAATACTGCTCTGCCATGTATCACAGTTATAGTAGCATCCAGTAGGTCGCTTCGTAGACTCCCTTTAAAGTGACGGGAATAGACAACGACTTTAAATGGAATTTGTACTGCGGGGTGTATCTTCATTTTCCATTTTTCAGCAATAGTATTTGTTGTCCTAAATTTCTGCTAAAGTCGCGATATCACACTTTGACTAACGTTACAAGTATCTGCAACAAAAATCCACTTGAATGGCACCATTCTGCAACATACCAATTATTTATTGCTCTATGTGTAGAATTTGCGAATAAATTGCGTCCTTTCGTTGTATATAAACCATAAATAATAATCAGTTTGGCGCTAAAAGTACGGCAAAATTGGTTTACAATAAATCCCACCCACAATAACAAAAAATTTTATGTTTATAGTTTCCGGAAAATGTTTTCGCCAGAAAGTACGTTTTGCCAGGCAATAAATTGGACAACGGGCATTTCTACTTCCTTTTACGATAAAGGAAGTACATACATTGGATTCACCCCAAAAATTCGAAATTGAGTTTTCAACAGATCTTCACGTTTTAGAGTCCCCTGAACCCAAAAAACATGTTTTTGTTCATTGGTCTGTCTGTGTGTCTGTGAACAGAATATCTAAAAACGAAAAGAGGTATGGCGTTGAAAATTCGTATATAAGTTTTATGGACTATGTAGATGCGAGAATAGGCTTTTGAAGAAAATCGCATAACCGGATATAGGTGTTTACTCTTGTGATTTTTAGTTCTTTCGATTTTTTCAAAAACGGCTTAGATTTTTTTTCAAACTTCACATTTTTATTAAATTTTTAATGTGTATTGATGTGATACAGATGATTTGCCAGTTGAATACTTCTAAAATGAGCTTCTTTTGTGTTTTTTTCATTTTTTTTTTATTAACTCCTATTTTAAATAGAACACCCGGTATATTATTAGGTGTTTATTCTATTACAATTCCTTTCCCATCTTTCATCCTTTTTTTGACATATTATTTTCCTTTCGCTGGAGCTGCTCTATAGCTTATTTTATCAGTGCCTGTTTTGTTGTCAGGTACTTTTGGTATTTATTTCTCTTGTCTTGTATCTCTTCCTCAATTTGTGCATCCCATCAATATGGCTCTTTTGTTCTATTATTTGGTTCATACAATCTGATAGCTTCTCGGGCTGTTGCCTGTATGCACTCTTTGATATGTAAATAGTGTTGTTGTGTGTTGCGACTATTATCGTCTCCTAATGTTTCATCTAATCTCCTGTTAAAGAGTATCCTTACGCTCTCTTGGTCTATCTAAATTGTATCTCTGTTCCTTTAAATCCGTTGTATTATTTTCCTTTTCTTCCCCAAGTGTTAGTTTTTCTCTCCTTGCTGGAAACATTATTTTCGTCCTAACGAAGTGATGATTGCTACAGCATGTGGCGCTCCTATACACTCTAACATCGTGAATTTTTAATTTTGTTGTCTCTTTTGTTATTGTGTAATCTATTATTGATTTTAAGTTTCTGGTGGGTTGTGTTCAAGTATATTGGTGTATACGATGATGTTGATAAAATCAGTTTTCTATTCGCAGCTCATGTTGTTCACATAGAGATATCAATCTACGTCCGTTGTCATTTACTGTATCTTCTCCAAATGTACCCACTACTTTGTCCTGATCCTTCTTCTCGGTTCTACTGTTTATATCTCCCAACAGTATTAACTGTCTTAATTTACCAATTTTACTAATTTCTAGTTTCACTCATGGTGTAAAGAATGTTTCACTGATGTTTCACAGTTGAAGTTTTATGGGTTTGACGTTCATTTTTGAACATTATGCTGTACCTAGCCTACTTGATTGCAGTTCATGAGTGATTTGATGCCACTACGATGTGTAAAAATTCCATAATTCTTCTTTTTTTCAGATATGAATGAAGGAAAATGTATTCATAAAAATCCGTGGAGGGCGAAAACAGATAATAAAAATCTGATGTGATACACTCACACATCTTCTTATTACAGTGATCTTATAATTAGCCAAAAATTTGATTTTTAATTTTTAAGCATTTGTCAAAATTTCCAAAATTAAAAATTTTACAAAAACGGTACAAAATAGAGCGTTAGTTGGAGAGACAAAATATCCCTAAAATTTTAAGCTAAATTCAAAAATGTAATAATATACCGAGTGTTCTATTTAAGATAGGAGTTAATGAAAAAATAGAAAAAAACTAAAGACACCCATTTTAGCAGTATTCAACTGGGAAATCACCTACCTCACATCAATACACATTAAAAATGTAATCAAACTGTAAAGTTTGAAAAAAATCGTTAGAGCCGTTTTTGATAAAATCGAAGAAAACTGAAAAATCACAAGAGTAAACACTTACTTCCGGTTATGCGATTTTCTTCAAAAACTTTCTGTCTCATCTACATAGTACAAACAACTTATATATGAAGTTTGACCGGCATATCTCTTTTAGTTTTTGAGATATTCTGTTCACAGACATACACGCAAACAGACAGACAGACACACATACAGACAGACAGACCAATGAACAAAAACATGTTTTTTTGGGTTCAGGGGACTCGAAAACGTGAAGATCTGTTGAAAACTCAATTTAGAATTTTTGGGGTGAATCCAATACTTCCTTTATCGTAAAAGGAAGTAAAAATTATAATAAAATGTTTTTTTCTCACATCCAAAATTTTCTTAATGTTAAGTAATTACGAGCACTATTTTGGACTTCCTTATTTTTCAATTATACCATTCGATACAAGGCCAACTTTTCGCCAATTTTTGTTGCCTCCTTCAGGGACATGGTGTTATTGATGTTATTCATGTGGTAATTATCGCTTGTTATGAGGTCATAAGTACACTTGAAGTTCAATTGTAAGTGAGCTGGAACCACCCCATTTTTCCTGCAGTTGAGTAAGAACAGCTGTTGATTCTTTGCTTTTGCCAGTTTCTTCGAAGTGCTGGGCCATCCTTTAAGGGATTGAGTGGCTTCGGGTCCATACGTGTTGTTTATTTCTTCGAAAAAACTCATTGCTTTGGCTCTCTAAGTTATAATAAAATGTTTTTTTCTCACATCCGAAAGTTGATGAAGAATACACAGAGGCTTTGAAGCAATATGGCAGTAAGTTAATTTAGTGGCTAAAATAGAAAATTTTAATGAAATCAGTTACAGTAAATACCACCGCAGATGCCCAAATTGGGTCCATTACAGAAGATCTGAAACTTCTTTATAATAAAATGAAAGGAGCTTCTTCTGAACAATGTGAAAAAAAGGGTGATAAAGAAGAAGCTATTGATGTAAAAAGAGCTAAACTTAGACGTAAAGCCTTTTCTGCCACTGTTCCGCCTGTGCGCTGCTTCAACACTGAAAATACATAAGTATAAGTAGAACATGTAAACATTTTTTTTAGTGTTCAAAGACTGTCAAATAATAAATAATATATTTTTTTTAATAGTGTTTAAGCCAAATAAGACTGTAACATATGTATTATAATAAAGTATAGTAAATCATGAACATTTTTTGATTTCGGAAAGTTTTTTCGGTTTTCAGAATATTTTTGTAAATGTTGAATAAAAAAATTCGTTACAACGAAATCTTGTATTATGCAATCATCTACAACTTTTGTTCGGAAAGCTTTTTTGTAAGAACTATACATAGTTTGGAAAAAGATTGCAAAATAAAATTTTTACAGAAATTTTCCAAAAATTAGTTGGGGGAGTAATTTTTTACTTCCTTTTACTATAAAAAAAGTATTGGATTCACCCCAAAAATTCGAAATTGAGTTTTCAACAGATCTTCACGTTTTAGAGTCCCCTGATCCTAAAAAACATATTTTTTTTCATTGGTCTGTCTGTCTGTGTGTCTGTCTGTCTGTCTGTCTGTCTGTCTGTGTGTGTGTCTGTCTGTGAACAGAATATCTCAAAAACGAAAAGAGGTATGGCGTTGAAACTTCATATATAAGTTTTTTGTACTATGTAGATGAGACAGCAAGCTTTTGAAGAAAATCGCATAACCGGAAGTAGGTGTTTACTCTTGTGATTTTTCAGTTTTTTTCGATTTTTTCAAAAACGGCTCCAACGATTTTTTTTAAACTTTACATTTTTCTTACATTTTTAATGTGTATTGATGTGAGATAAGTGATTTTCCAGTTGAATACTTCTAAAGTGGGTTTCTTTTGTTTTTTTTTAAATTTTTTTTATTAACTCCTATTTTAAATAAAACACCCGGTATATTATTACATTTCTGAATTCACCTTAAAATTCTAGAGAAAATTTGTCTCTTCAACTAACACTCGATTTTGTACCGTTTTTGTAGAATTTGTAATTTTTGAAAATTTTTAACAAATGGTTAAAAATTAAAAATGAAATTTTTGACTAATTATAAGATCACTGTAAAAGGAAGTTGTGTGAGTGTATCACACCAGATTTTTTTAAACTGTGTTATAAATTAAGTAATTGTCTAACTTTTGTCAAAAAAGTTTTTTTGTATTGAGTAGTTTTTGAAAAAATTGCGAAACTAGATTTTTACAAACAGTAATAAAAGAAAGTCGTGTGGTAACACCTTAGTTTCTAAGGTATAAAATTTTGCTATTACATAAATTAAAAATATCTTAAAAACATTCTAGACACAAAATATTTTTCTTCATATGGCATAATAACATGTTAAGAAGATGTATAATTATTTATTCAAAAGCAAACAACATTTTACCAGAGAGTAACGTTTTGATTTCTGTTGCAATAATATCATATGCTTTGGACTGGATAATATGTTATATAGATTAAGGCTCTCCGTCCACTGGCCCGACGCGACTGCGATGCGATTTCGACGCGACTACGACATACCTACGATGCGATCGCGACGGCAACTTGTGTTATGCACATCAGAGCAATTTATTTTCAGTCTGGTGCAAAATATTTTCGAGTGATGATGACAATGACGTAGTTGTAGCTTACTCATACATACGAAACCAGGACAGGGAACCAAAAAGGAAGTCTACTTTCACCCCTATATCAAAAACAATAAAGAGGGCAATACCTTTATTTTATTGCAGCAAGGAAGCTCACCCAACATGAGCAAAATCATGTTACCGAATGTCAAAAGAGAACTTTAATGTATTAGTGGAAGAGTTTAAGTCGTCGATTGAATGACGCGGCATTAATATAAGGGTATTTTTGTACTAATTTGACAGTCCTTGCATTTTTACCCCGCAACTTCAACGCAACTAATCGCTTCGCGATTGGCACGGACAGTCGCGAGCAATTATTTTGTGCAAGTTGCATCGCGATCGCATCGCAATCGCAGCAGTGTGCAGTGAAGTACATAAACCCATAAGACAATCTCCACGCGATTATCGCTTATGAGTTTTCTGTCAGTTGCGTCGTAATCGCGTCGTCTCAGTGAGTGGACGGCCTAACTTGAATATAAAACGGTATGCATCTGCTACAATTTTTCTAAACTAGAGCTTATGTATTGTAATCTAAATATTTTGATAAGTCTTTCATGTAAAGTTTGGGGAGTCGCGCATGAACCTTTGCCTTGAACGCATAGTGTACGCGAACGCGCGATTAATAAAGTGAATAATAATATTAACCTAATTGATTATATTTAGTTAATTTAGCTCAGGCGTCGGCAACCTTTTTCGGACGGCGGGCCATTTTCAAAATAAAATTTTTTATGCGGGCCGCACATTCAAATGTAACTTAAATAGTGCTTTTATATCATATACGAGTATAAATATTATTAAAAATAAATATAGAAAACATTAATTTTATATTGACATGCTATAATAACAACAATGTTAGAGAACAAAAATTTTACAATTCTTAAAAGGGAAAAAAAGAAAATACAATATATAAATATAAAAAATATAAAATATTGTAGTGAAACGTCATACGGCTGTCAACATGAACGCACATATGAACATACAGTAGCAAACTGGCGAAATGAAAGAATTAGTGATGGGCCTATCCGGAATGAATAATCGGAAAGTTTCCGATTGTTCAAAAAATCGGAAGGTTCCTATTATTTCAAAACTTTTCGGAATTCGATTATTTTACTGTTCGGTGCACAAAATTCGGAACTTTCGGAATTCGATTATTTTACTATTCGGTACACAAAATGAGAAAACGAAATGCCAATTTGAACTGAACGGAATACGGAATGTTGTATTGACTCACTTGACTGATATATGCTGGTTGGCGAATGTCGACGGGTCGCGCCGTGTGCGCACGTGTATGATACGTGAATGGCACTAATGGCAGTGGTATTTCGTAAATTAATTATTAGATAGTACATCTAGAGACTTCAAATTCAAGTATTGTTTTATACTATCTATTATGTACTTTATGTGCTATTAAACTTTAAAATATCACTACCATTTTCCGAAAGTCTATTAACGTAACTACTGTAATAATTTGAAAAAAATATTTTATTTCCTTATATCCCACTGTGCGACTCAAACTCATAAATTGTTTTTTAGGATACTGCATTGCTAACTAGCGTCTACATAGTTACAAACGAGTCCGGTAGATAAAATTTACCGGCCTAGACCAGTAGTAGTTCTATTACTACTGGTCTAGGCCGGTAAATTTTATCTACCGGACTCGTTTGTAACAATGTAAACGCTAGTTACCAATGCAGTATCCTAAAAAATCTTATACGATACACGACCGGTAGAATTCTTATGGCCTTGCCAAACATACAGGTCTCGCCCTACGGTTCGACCTGTAAAGTATCGGCGCGCGGCCATAAAAATGTTGCTACCAGTCTAATAATGTAAATAGCTATTACTGCCCGTCCTACAAACCCAAACAATAGATGCCAACGCAGATAAGGGCTTACGGCGCGACGGCTAGTGCTCTCATCGTAAATTTGCACGCACTTCATCTTCCTTTCGCTTGTTGTTATTTCGCTCGTTTTCCCTTGCTTGCATTTACGCAATGTAAAATAATCGGATGATATTCCGATTTTATAAACATTCCGAAATGGAACATTCCGATTATTGAAATCATCCGATTATGCCCATCACTAGAAAGAATGCTACACTTGCTAAGCGCGACGTCGTATTCGCTGGGGAGTGGGGATTAAACTTGCGCAGTAAAATAGGTTTCCCACTATGTTTCTGTTTGTCGCGCATTTTTGTCACCGGCCACATTTCGGCACGCTTACGCTCTAAGTTTGTTGATTTTTCCTAAAGTTATATTGGTGCTTTGGCGGGCCGCGCAAAAAGTTGCAAAGGGCCGCATGCGGCCCGCGGGCCGCAGGTTGCCGACCCCTGATTTAGCTAGTGAATTTATCATAACTGAAAGTGTTTCTTTAACAACTACGCGGCGTGGGCGGTCGCGGCCGTGGCCCCGGCCGCACGCGGAGATAAGTGATATCACTAAACCACAAACATTTCTTACCTTCGTGAACTGTCATCTGACTTATTTAAAAACAAAGCTAAAACCAATAAACATAAAACATTAAAAGTGATCATGCTAACAGCAACTAACGACCGAGGCAATGACAGCGCCGAAAAAATGGTAACAGAGCACATTGAACCAATCGTTTATGTATTAAACAACGGTGAGTTATCTCAGCCAAGTCAACCCACTACAACTACTTCTAAACGATTACTAGATTCTCCCCCAGCCCAACAAAATACTAAACAATACAGATTCTATGTAAGCGAATTATTGAAGCAAAATAAGTATTACTTAGCGCCAAAACACACAAAATCTCTTGACGATAACGTTGAACCCTCTATGACTAGTGAGCCTAAAAGTGTAAAATCTAAAATTCCTCCTATATTCATTCATGAAGCTCTGAACTATCACGAGATAGTAAGAGATATTAAATCCCACATTAAAGGCAAATTTATCTTAACAAACAAAGGTACCCAACTAAAAATTAATTTGGAAGATATTGAAGATTATCGTACCTTGACCTCATTTTATGAAAAAGAAAAGAATGTTAAATTTCATACTTTTCAAAATCCCGACTCAAACAATTTCTCCGTGATAATAAGGAACTTACCGATATCCATAACAAATGAAGAGATCCAACAAGAACTGTTAGTTAAAGAATACGCGGTAACAAACGTAACGCGATTATATAATAAGTTAAAACATCCGATCCCAATATGTGCAGTAACTCTAACAAAAAACGAGAAATCAAAACACATCTACGACCTCGAAAATTTATGTTATTGCAAGATTATGGTAGAACCCAGACGCAAAACCAGAGAGATCCCGCAGTGCACACGTTGTCAGCGCTTCTCTCACACAAAAAATTATTGTCATTTAAGCCCACGTTGTGTTAAATGCACAGGTGATCACTATACTAATCAATGCACCCAAAATAAAGAAGTAAAGCCGCGATGTGTCAACTGTGGGGGCGAGCATACAGCTAACTACAGAGGCTGTGAATATTATAAAAAACTTGCAAGCTCAAAAAACTACACAATCCATTCAATCACCTCACGACCAAATGCAACAAATATAAACAACAGTCCTCCCAGTAGAGATAACACAAATTATCCAAAATTGCCTAGCTCTCAGATACCGGAAACTACCCAAAATCGATGGAACATACCTCGAATAAATAAAGAAAACACAGCGATCCCTGAATCACAAGAAATTGGTGAAAATTTAATACAAATAATTATAAAAGCGCTCAAACCGTACTTAGGTAAAATCAAAGATTTTCTGTTGTCGTTAATCCCTGCACTATTTGCTAATGGCGGGAAATAATCACAAAGCATACTCTAATTTAAAACTCTGTAACTGGAATGCCGACGGAATTATGCGTCAACGATCAATTGTAATTGCATTTTTAGCGCGACATAATGTAGATGTACTGTGTATTACAGAAACACACCTATTGTTAGACCAAAAACTGAAAATCCCGGGGTATAACATCATTCGACAAGACCGACAGGACAACACAGGATATGGTGGCGTAGCCATAGTAATAAAAAATCACTAAAAGCTTATCCTATCGAAACCCACACGGCAATAAGTCTAGAAGTAACTGCTGCATGCTTGGAACTACAAAATAAGCATAAACTGAATATCGTCGTAGCATATAAACAACCGTGTAAAAAAATAGCGGCATCCGATCTACACAACATTTTTAACAATAACCATACCACCTTACTACTAGGTGATCTAAACTGTAAGAATACGGCGTGGGGCTGCCGAGTAAATAACCCCGATGGGCCTCGTCTGTATTCAATTATCTCCGAACACGGCATACAAGTATCACCCCCTACAGAACCCACATACTTCCCATATCAATCAAACCGCAATCCAGACATACTGGATATAGTCCTTCATAAAAATTTAGCCCGTCCAATTTTTCAAACAGTACTACCAGAGCTAGATTCGGATCACCTACCTGTTATTATAACCCTTGAAACTCAACCTCAACTTACCAAACAAATTCCTAAACTTATCAACGGAAAAATTGATTGGGATATCTTTCGAATTACACTCCAGCAAAAAATTAAATGTCCGTCACGGTTACTAAATTCTAATGACATAGACAGAGCCATTAGCTCCTTCATTAACTCAATAAACAATGCAATCAAAATTTCTACCACTACCCAAAAACACACGTATTCAAAGACTAATGTTATACCACAACACATACAATACTTAATTAAAGAAAAGCACAAGACCAGGAGATTGTGGCAAGCAACCAGAGATCCACATGTAAAAAAACAACTAAATAAGCTAATGCGGCTAACAAAACGCGAATTAGATGAACTTCGAATAAGCGAGTATAGGAAACATATTCAAGACTTGCAACCCCAAGATCCGACAATGTGGCGCACCACTAAGCGTATACTAAAGGAACCACATATTATTCCTACTATAAAACTAAATGAAAAATCATACTATACAGATAAGGAAAAATGTGAAATATTCGCACAACACTTAACTGAAACCTTCACAACTCCAATAACCACAACTGCAACTACAACAACTAATGAAATTGAAGATGAAGTTAAGACACATTTCCCTCACAATCCAGGCCAAATAAAACCAATAGAACCTTACGAAATAGCAGCAATAATAGACAAGCTACCTAATAGGAAAGCACCAGGACATGACCGAATACCAAACGTCCTAGTTAAAAATTTGCCACTAAAAGCTATAATGTACATAGTTGCAATCTTTAATGCATGTTTGCGAATCGGCTACTTTCCTTCCACATGGAAATATGGTCACATACTCTTATTTCACAAACCCGGCAAGAAAACCAACGATGTGAGTGGATACCGCCCCATTAGCTTATTACCAACGCTTTCAAAAGTATTTGAGAAAACAATACACAGTCGTCTACTCGAACATGTCTCCAAAAATAACATTATCCCTAAATTCCAATTTGGTTTTCGCCGAAAATACTCTACCATTCACCAACTAAGCCGCATCACGGAGTTCATCGAGCAAGGGTTTGAAAGCAAGAAGTACACAGTAGCGGTTTTTCTTGACGTACAACAAGCTTTTGATCGAGTTTGGACAAAAGGAATACTTCACAAGTTAATGAAAATTAATACTCCAAGTTACCTGCTTCACATAATAAGGTCATTTTTGACCAATCGAACATTCTCAACGGTGATTAACTCGGAAATATCAGAGATGAAACACATTCAAGCAGGAGTACCTCAAGGGTCGATACTTGGCCCAATCCTGTTTAACGTCTTTGTACATGATATCCCTGAAATTGATAATACTACATTAGCTATGTACGCTGATGACACGGTCATAGCAGCACAAAATAGCAGTTTGACCACAGCAATAACCCAATTACAGAATAGTATTGATCAAATTAGCAGTTGGTTTACCAAGTGGATATTACAGTTAAACCCAATCAAGACCGAAGCAAAAATATTTACACTGAGACGAATAACAAATCCATCCAATATTATGCTGAATGGTCAATTAATAGAGTGGAACAACACTAACAACGCAGTAAAATATCTCGGCATCTATCTAGACAAGACGCTCAAATGGGGATATCACATCAACAAAAAATTAAACGAGGCCAACGTGCGATTATCAAAGTTATACCCTGTGATAAACAGAAAGTCCACATTAAAGATTGAATGTGGGACGCTAATTTATAAGGCAGTTATCAGACCTGTCCTCACGTACGGTTGTCCAATATGGGGCAATGCCAGCGGTACACAACTGAATAAGGTACAAGTCTTTCAAAACCGAGTGCTTAGAATAGTCGTAAATGCCCCGTGGTACGTCAGGAATGTGCAAATCCATCGTGAAACTGGGACTCCGCTCATCAATGATCTTATTAAAACTCTATGCAAACAATATAACGCTAAACTACGCACAAGCCCAGTCTCTGAACACTATAATCTAGGGATAAAAAATATACATACCCGTCTGAAACGAAGATTACCGCAAGATATTTATTTATCGACCGAAGACAGTGAATAATTAACCAAGTGCATAATAAATAATATATAAAGTAATAGTGCTTATAAACACATAGTGCATATACCAGTGAACAATAGATGTGATGCCAGCCTTGAAATAGCCTAATTAGGCTGAACGGGCTTAATAACATATTAAAAAAAAAAAAAAAATGTAAAGTTTGGAGCTGTTTCTTGACGTACCCTCGATGTTCTTGGTAGCGATGCTGATTACTGACATCACTATGTCTTCATTTTGTTGCATTAGTTAGGTTATGGATGCCTCATTAAGTTGTTATGTTATGGTCACCATGATCTCCACTTTGCCTCGCTTTCTGTTGATGATATTCTCTATTTCTTCGGTATTTTTCCACCATTACTTCATTGCATCTTACGTTAATTTGACTTTGCACTGTTGCATGTTCTGTGTATAATTTTATTGCGTATTTTAGCTGTTTGAAGAAAAAGGTCAGCATGGACACAAAGATAAGAGTGTTTAACAGTGTGTATGTACCCGTGTTAACGTATGGATGCGAAACTTGGGCGCTAAGTGATAAAAATATAAGCAAAATTCAAGCGTGTGAAATGCGTTTTCTCAGAGCGGTAACGGGAGTAACTAGAATGGACAAAATTAACAATCATACCGTGCGGGAGTGGTGCAACGTCGAACCCGTCATAAACAAAATTGAAAGAAGACAATTAGAGTGGTATGGCCATTTAGAACGAATGGATGAACGACGAATAGTGAAGCAAATATGGAAAGCGGCTGTTGATCAAAAACGCAAAAGGGGAAGATCGAGAAGGACCTGGAACAATGCAGTAGGAAAAGTACTACAGAAGAGGAAGATCAACTGGAGACAAGCAGAAAATATGGCACGAGATCGAAATGCATGGAGAAATTTCTACTCCAATACCTCTACACCGTAAGGTAGATGAGGATGGATTAAGTAAGTAAGTATGTCAAGTGAATGTCTTCTGTGTTGTTTCATTTAGGGCGATGAAAGGGAAATCTGCGAGTTCAAATTTGAATTAGTAGTCTGTTGTTATGAAGTAATTTTTATTTTTTACTGTTAGTAGGATAGAAGCCGCGTGGCGCTGTTGGGTAAGCGCCAGACTTGCATTAAGCAAGTCCTCGGTTCAAATCCCGCAGGGGTCGGAATTTTTCCGCCTTGGTGATTGGAATCGGGCTCGGTGAGACCATTCACAGTTGGGCACCAAATTAACTGTGCTCTACTCAGAAGCACAGACCTAAGAGATAGAGTAACAAGGTCAACACATCACCAATACACACACTTAATACAATGGTTGCTGCGCAAGCACCAAAGGCGCGATCCAACTCTGTATCCCGAATCCGGGGCAAGTTGATCATTGTACTGCCAGATGCCAGCGCATAAAGCACCAGCCTCGACACCGCAAGGTAAATGAGGTTACAGATAATACATACATACATACATACATACATACTGTTAGTAGGTACATGTTGCAAGGGAAGAGGTCTGACGTCTTATGTATTTGCATAGGTAGTGTTCGCACTGTTTTATTATGTTATTGATTTGTTCCAACATAGTGTATTCCGATACTGCTGTTGGCTGGTTTAGATTCTTTATCGCTAATAGCTATGTGCTTTTTGATACATCTCTAGTATGAACTTTATGAAGAGCTTGTCTCCTCCCAGAATTATCTCATTTTGTACACTTAATTAATTTATCTTTAATAGCCCACAAATCTCTAACGCCTCTAACAGGCAGACCTCGCCGTTCGCGGGGGTTACGTTCCAGAACAATGCCGAGATGTGCATGTAAACACATAAATGATAAAAACGAAGTTAGGTTCCATTAACTAGATTTATTTATACTATGCAACCTCAAAACCCCCAAAACTTTTCTGCGTTTTTTGTCCGGTAAATCTGAAGCAAAAACTTTACGCTTTGACGACATGGTTTTCCGTGTTTTAAAAATTAAACTCAATTGAATTTTCGGCAGAAACGCTCGAGAAGACAGTGTAGCTTGAACTAAAATTCCATATGTAACATAAGTCTGCCACTTGAATCTAGAGCTCGAATGTCCATTTGTTTATTCAAGTTATAATTTTACAATTTATTTCAGGTCCAATTTGGTAATAAGAGATTCAAAGGAATAGGCTCGATAAGTGTGTTTACAAGTTCGTGATAAATAATGTTATTTAGGTGTTCATGACATAAACCGCATACGTCTGCTTTATTTACTTACGGCCGGTCTTATGAAAGTCACTAACCTGACGTTAACTTTAAATCGCTGTTAAAATAAACAAAAGCTCATCAAAACGTTGGCGCTTATGACATATTATTCAGTAGTAACCAATTTTTATGCACTTGTGTTTATTTCAACAGCGAATTAAAGTTAACATCAGATTAGTAGCCTTTATAAGACCGGCGGCCGTTAGTGAGTGAAAGATGAAACAGTTAGTAATTCCATCCGTGAACGGCAAAGCAATCTGCGAACGGCAAAGAAAAGGGAGCACAAAAGTACCCCGCGTAAAATCAAATCAGCGAACGGCGAGGTCTGCCTGTACTGATTATTTCCTTAAGGAGTAGGTATTGGGTGTTTGTAACTTCATTGCACTTTTGTTTGTACTTTCTTATTGATCCCAGTTACAGTATGAAGATTCAAGATTGTTCTTTCCAACGATATTCACAATTGTCTTTGACTTCTTTTCCCTTAAGAATTCATAGTCTTACTTTATGTACTTGATTCTGTCTGAAGATGATTTAATTTTTCTTGCATTTTCTGGATGGACAGACAACGTCGCCCATAAAAACGATCACGTCTGTTTTATTGATCTCATAAATAGTTCTGATAAGTGAGCTGTAAAAATTCACCTTTTCTTTAATTTAACATTGCACCGTTGTTACTTTACCTTCATTTGTATTTAATGTTGTTATACCTAGTTACTCCAGAAATTGGTTTCCATTCTACTAGCATAATTTTCGATATTTTGCTTAAACTTTTCTCCTCTCACATGTTATAATATTTCTCTGCGTTGTTATCACCAATCTTCTTCACTTACTTTCTTTAAATTTGCTGTTTTGTGGACGTTCTTGTTGTAGCTTGCTACACAAGCAATTTGTATACAAAAAATTAAATACATTTTCAGTAATGTCTTTCAAAACAAAACATAGAATCATATTATTTTGTATATTGTATTTGTTGTGAAGTCGTTTTAAGCAAATAGTAATACGATGTCCTCGCAATATCCTTCAATAGCACGAATCATCCGACCGAAAACTTAATTTTGAGAGAAAGCGGAGCACGGAAGCTAAAATTCACATCTATGAAGTTTGTTACGTATAAACCAAAATTTTTGCGCTACAGTCATAACCGTCCAAATTATTGTATATTTCAGTTCGTGCGATAGCTTCAAGACAAAGGCTTCAGTGCTCCCTCGCACGATTGTTGCAAACATCGTTGCCAATTGCGTTCGTTAAGCGGAACGTGACCAAAGTTGTCGAAACTAACAGCCACTATAAAGAAACTAAAAGAACCTAAGCTAACTTTACAAGCCCGTAATAAGCGTGCGGCAGCAGATAGATTTCCAGTATTTTTCAACAATCTGCAAGAAATCATCACCGCAATCCATAAGTAAAACACTACAATACAGTAGCATTCGCACAAGATACCTATATTTTAGAGTTCTACGGTTTTGCGTGCCACAAAAGAACTAGACAACGAGAAGAATAGCAAAATAAGTACTGGGGATGTCCAGTCGTAAATGGCCGGTGGCCATGAAGAAGTCACAGCAGCTGTGGATAAACTGCCCAAAACTGTGAGTATAGTTGATGGTTGAGTTGTGCGCGCCTTTCTCTAGGTGGAGATGTGTAATAGCACGTGGGAAAGGTGCCATGAACCGATTCAGAAACGAGGTAATGGCCAGCGTAGCTTAATAAGACACCCAAAAACCGCTTACAGATCTCTTCCCCATGTAATTCGCAACAAAATCCATAGTAAGACTACCAAAAATATCTCCAAGCGAAGTGCAAGACGAAACCCATAATTATACATACTGAGGTTGATAGGAGGCTACAAGTAAGTTTTGCTTCTGAAATACTTGCTAATCCTGGCATGAATTTTAGCAACTGCATACACAACACATTAATGCTGCGGAAAGCTTTCCAAAATATTGGAAAATTCATATTCACATTAGTATAGTGAATCTCTGGAACATTAACCACACAGCACCAGAAAAAATCTATCAACGAATCCCCCAATATGGATACAAGTAATTACTCTATCTATACTAGCAATCTTTTAAAAATTGCGAAACTTTCTCAAGGCCAAGAGTTTTCGAAAGTGTAAGGGTTAGCGTACACTTCGAGTTTAAAGTACATATCTTCGAAAGCGTTTATTTTGAATATATTTTATAAATAATTTAATCTACAATAGTTCTTGCAAATAAAACAATTGGACCAACATTATTTGCAGGAAACAAGCCTATGTAAATAGTAGAGTTTAAAGACGCAAAGGTCAAGTGTAAACTTATTTGGCGTCAGCTTTTTAGGGTGAATGTACAGCAGTGACGCACCAACGAATAGTCATCTTGGAAACAGCCGAAGTGTACGATATCATGCTATTGCACCCGAGAGCTGGCTGCGTGAAATTTCTAAGGTTACGATGCGGGAGCTGTACAAAGGATCTACCATCTGGGAGAGCTGGTTGGTTGTTGCGGTTGGTGTATGAGACTTTAATAGTGTTCTATCCATTGTCACACTGTGTTCGAACTGAAGTAGGAATTCTGGTTAGAGATTCAAACACATGTGACAGAATAAGCTGGTTGCATTTGTACTTTATCGACAGGAGAATTGGAACAATTCCATTAAGGGAAAATAACCAGGTATATGTAAAGATAAACATTAATCAATTTCAACAATGAAATAATAAGTTACGTACATTAATACTTACACTTGTTAACATATTTGGACCAACATGTATTGATTGAATATGAATTCAGCTTATATGTCATATTAATAGTCTAACAGTAACAACTGAGAGTTCTCAAATAATTCTCAAATAACTTTTCATTAACCAAACAATTTTTACAAGTATTTTTCATGCAAGAACCTACCTGAGATCAGAGAGATTGTTCTATTACCTGAGCTATTAAAAAAAAAATAATTTGATTAAATAAATTTCAATTAGGGCAAATATTTTATTTAAAGTGTTTTGAATTGAATAAATAGGAATAGTTTAGCAGTCTACTAACTATTATATAAAAATTGGCTTGTATAGTAGTGTCAATACTATATCAATATGTATTGTAGTCTAAATATTTGCAAGGTATTTTCATAATTCTTTCATTGTGGAGTTATTTGGTGCCGCTTCCTGATGGCCTACGCTCGGTGTTCCTGGTAGCAATACTAACATCACTATGTCGTCATTGTGTTGTATTATTTGGGAGAAGGATGCCTTATCGACTGTTGTGATGTCTCTGTTACCATTATCTCCATGTTGTTTTGATTTCTGTTGAATGTAGTATGTACCTCTGTATTTTTCTACCATTACGCAGTTGCTTCTTACATTAATTTGACTTTGCACTGTTGCATTTTCTTTGTGTATAATTTTCTTGGCTACTTTGACAGTTTATTTTATTTTCATATTTGCTTTGCTCTTGGCAGGAATATTGTGCTGTGTCAATACCACTTACAGAGCAAGGCCGGATCGCTCGGGTGTGACGTCAGCACAGGAAGACCGGGAACGGAAAGAAAAATTAATAACGAAACGGTGGGACGATCTAGAGAGGAGAGTGCTAAATGACCTCAAGACAACGAAAGGATTTTATCAATACAAGGACACCCACAAATATACATAGATCCGAGAAATGGTCCATAATAGATTACATTATAGTAAAAAACAATACAATTAAAATAAAAAAGAGTAACGAGATGGGCGAATATGGAAAGAGTCATAGACTGTTAGTAGCAAACATTCAATTCCTATAGTATAAACAATGACAAAAACAAAAGGTGAAGAGGAAAAATACACTTGCTACAATATTAGACAATAATAGATCTATACAAAGAAGACTAGAGCAAAAACTTATAGAATTCAACCACAGTAGCATCCAAGAAATGTAAAATCACGTAATTGATTGCATCAAACAAGCAGCCATAGAAGCCTTAGGAGAGTGCAAGACAATCAGAATAAACATTATAAAGTTAGAATTAGCGAGAAGATCAAGGAAGTGATAAAAGAGAAAAAGGGTTTACATGAAAAGTGGCTACACACCAACGTAGACTTACAGAGAAACGAAGAGAAAAGGCATGTGAGAATATACAAGTAGAGCAATGTGCACGCCGAACAAGAAGCACAGAGTCATGGAGAACAATCAGAACACCAAAGACGAATACAAGAGAACAAGCATATGTACAATTATAACAATGGGAAGACTATTATAAAAACTACTAACAGAAAGCAGAAAAAAATCTAAGATATAAACAATGAGGAAGAAAAAAACAGTAAAACCAGACAAATAAGTGACGAAGGGAGAAAAAAAACCATAAAAATGTTAAAAAACAATAAATCGGCAAGACCAGGAGATGTAATGAATGAGATGCGGATCAGACAAGTTACATCAGATATTAAAAAGCATGTTCGATAGAGAAGAATTAACAGAAGCATACATTTTCAAGAAAGGAGATAGAAGAAACTGTACAAACTACAGAGGCATATACATTTCTGACACTCTTTTAATATTTACCTGGAACAAACATTAAAAAAATAGAATAATAAATGTGAAGGATTGCGAGTCCCAGTGAGCGACAATTACTTACACACCCTAAGTTTTGCGGATGACCAGGTAGTCATAGACAGGATAAAAAAGATCTCAGCTGTACGTTGATAAAGCTAAGGAAAAAATACATCAGAGCAGAACTGGAGATAAATTTCAACAAAACGGAATACCTAACAAAAAAAGAAGAAAACATAGAACATCTAGAAATAGACGGGGATATATCAACTAAGGAAAAACAATTTCCAATCCTCGGGGAGTAGATTGGCAAAAAAAGAAACATCAGAAGAAGAAATAAAAACAAGATTGGGATAAACGAGAGTGTGTATAAGAGAGCTGAAATGAGTACTATAGGACAAACATACTACAATGCTATGATATGACGTTATTTAAAATTACAGCCTCGAGTTGGCTGCGTTAAATAAATATGCTATGATACTAAACGTCGACAGCCAGTAGATGAATTTTTATTGTTTGAATTGATAAATGTGCAAGTCCATTAAAAAATTATGCCTATGCACTGAAATGAAACATGAGATTATTTCAAACAAATAAACTCAGGGTAAATCGTCAATGCTGACCACATGCACACAGCGTTACTGTATTCTGGTGGATTTCTAGAGGGTGGTTATAATGAATAAAGTTTGACATGGCAGCAACATATTCACGCGTTTCTATGTCAAATTGTATAGTTTTTAAGAACAAACATTTACAAAGATTTATCGCAAGCTAAACATGGCAATACAGTATAATTTCCAGCTGTTGTTGAACCCTTCCGGAGACTGCATGCTAATGATCGATCCCCCTGGACACGGCATGCCAATGCTGCTCTGGAACACGTTTGCTGAATCCAAAATGGAGTCAACTTGATCTTTAGTTGACAGCTTTTTTGGTTTAAATGGAGATTGGAGCACCAAATACTGTATTCTCATTCAGTTTCGCAGTTATAGAGGTAGCAGGTAGGTAAACCCTTTATTTACATTCAGCTGATGAAATAACACTAAAAAAATTGTTAACCTTACATGAACTTGCAATTTTGCAGACCAAACTTGCTTGTGTTTATTTAACACGAAAGCTAGTAATTTTATGGGGCACCCGTATTTATGGTCTTTACTGGTTGCAAAGACGTTCTTTCATTGTTGATAACAATTCATATCATTGGTTAAGTTGAAATATTGCAGTTACAACAAATTTAAATTTGAACAAAACTAAAGAAGATCCTATACACACAAAATAATATTAAAAGTTACACAAGAACTCTAAATTCTAGCTTAAAACTAATACGGTTTTTAGGATCAGCGTATTTGCAAACCCCTGTGGTGACATTTTTGTCCAATCCGATATAGTACCTACTGTCTCGTTAATCTGATTTTTGCTTGTTCTGCAGCAAGAGCCACATTTGCTTCAAATCTGACTCCAGAATGTTGCGTGCAGAGTCATTCTCTATCCGTGGTAGCTACTGTTATTTCAACTTGAGAATTCAAACTCTGCAAAATCCTAACAACTGGCAAACTATGACAGGTTTGACGTCCATATTTAGCAATTTAAACGTTGCGTTGTTTAAACTATTGCCTGTCTTTTTAGAGTTTTTTAGTGCATCACACATGTATGTTTTTGCACAACTCAGCATAACGTTCAGTGTCGTGTATATGATTACCACTTGTAACACAAACTTTCCTATTGGGATATTTGTTTTTAAGTGATTTGCTTCATTGAGTGTTTAGCTTATTCTAGCAGAATTGGCCACATATAATTTTTAATTAAACACTAGCCTGTAGCCTTTGGA
This sequence comes from Agriotes lineatus, assembly GCA_940337035.1. Lineage (NCBI taxonomy): Eukaryota > Metazoa > Arthropoda > Insecta > Coleoptera > Elateridae > Agriotes > Agriotes lineatus. The sequence continues at coordinate 62,269,943 of OW679203.1, forward strand.
TTTTACATTAATGTGGTAAACAGAGCTCGACATTGTCTGCTTCTTTGACTTATTTTGATCAATTTAGTTATTCTGAGAAAGAAGGACTTCTTTTAGTGTTTATTCAGTTTGATGCAACACTGACATGAATGCCATATTTTCTGTGAAAATGTATTCGTGCCTGTAATGTTTATCGGCAGATACATTTATTACAGCTGCCCAAGTGCGAGTCTATATCATAGATCAAAAGTATTATGACCTATGATGCAGAAACTTGAACAATAAATAAAACAAACAAATCCATGATCAATACGTAAAAATGGAGTGTTGGAGAGGGTGAGAGACCGCATAGAATCCTAAATAACATAGAATTGGAATTGAAAATGAGGCAGTGAACGCCATAGAGAAAAAAAGTTAAAATTGCAAGGGCATACAAGAAGAAGCGGTGATTAGATACATATGGATAAAAATAACAGACTGAGTCCTTAGAGAACAAGAAGGAAAGAGCTATAAAGCTAAATTTCTCTAAATCAAGATTTGCTGATCAAGCTTAACTGCTTCCGATTGCAATGTATTCTCGGGAGAGACTGAATTATAATGGTTTCTAATCAAATCTCATCAATATCTTACGACAAGGCCATAGCTTGAAAATAAATTCGGGGGGGGGGGGGGGGCTGGGGCGGAGAGGGAAAAGCTTTTCAGTGATGAGGAGATTAAGACAGCAGCAACTGACCATTTCGATGAAAAACCTAAGGATTATTTTTTAACGGCTTAATGTCAATTTTTGGAATATATAAAAAGTGCATTTCTCTTGCCGGAGACAATATAAATAATTACCTAGGTACGCCTTTTATTTCTTTGTTAGGTAGATAACATATCAGCTTCCCCTTGTAAGTTTCTGAATCTTGTGTTGTGGCAGAGCTGCCACAGAATGATACCATTTGTGGCTTTGCTTTCTGGCACGTCAAGATGTTTTGAAAGAAGTGGGGCAGAAACGCGATCGGCATTATAATTGTTAAGGGCCCTGCACTTGCGGTCGACACGAGTTCGAACGCTCGCTACATATGTAAATATATTAGCATCGCGTCCACGAACATATTATTTTATAGGAATATTTTATTACGTTATTATTGTTTTTAAAAACAAACGTCTGTTGGATAGCGTAATGATAAGAGAAGACCTCACAAGAGCCAAACATCAGTTGCTTTTGAAAGCTATCAAAAGTTTTGGACCGAAAAACATCGGCATAAAAAATGGTACCTCCGTTAAATACATCAATTCTGCAAGTGAGTTAGAATCATTACTATATACTTCCAACAATAACGTGATTATGCACGATTTTATATAAATTTGGTTTTAATTTTAATATTAATCGAAGCAATGCATATGTAAATATGTATTATTATAATTGGAATAGATTTTCATTTAAAATTCTTTGAATGCTCTATTTAATTAAGAAACGTTTGATTTGATAAATATTCAGTCGGATGAGCATCTTCCATATCTATAATATAATTTTCCTTAATGTGTGTCTGTGTGTCTCTGGCACAAAATAAAATCTCACGTTCCGGCTTCACAGATGTTTATATTTGTTTAGGTTTTGTTTTTCTTATCTTAGCGCTCGGATCGGAGCTTGACCTTTCGCGTATCCTATTTCACGTGCGCGTAGCGCGCAATTTGCTTGTTATAGTATTAAGTAAGGTACTATATTTATACGAGCACGCTTATCCACCATTTTGAGTTACTGAAAGTGGCGGCAAATTCAAATTCTAGTTACTTTCCAAATGGCATACGGTTAGTCGGAAAAACAACGATCATGTCATTTAATTTAATCCGTCTTGAAAAAGACTGGCTTTCAAAACTAATAAAAAGAAAGCAGAAAAAATCGAAACCAAAACACTGTTAACTAACACGCACGTGGTTCAAACTAGAGAACTTTAATAGTAAAGTACTGTACTGTACTGTCAAAGTGTTACAATGTTGGTAGATATGTGATTAAAACGCTAGGACATTTTTATACCTAGTGTTGGTAGAACTTTTTCAAAATTATGGTTATGTGTCAATTTTGAATGTCAAACTTTCTTAATCTGAACTCTTAACAAATTTCTTTTTTTAACATGGAATCATCATCAATAAAATCGGATAAAAAAAGAAAACCAAGAAATATTTTAAATGCAAAAATGAAGCAAACTATATTAAATTATGACATATCTGTCAAAATGACAATCATTTTTTTTTACTGGAAAAAAAGAACTAAAAATCTATGTACCAACATTATTAAAACTAGGGACCCTGCAGGAATGCAACTTATCCCCTAGAAAGTTGACCTTGAAAATTATTATAACGGGTGTTCATAAACAGTCGTCATCCCAGTTGCTTTGAAAAACAAAATGTTATGTCTTTGATTAATTCGTGCAACACAATGAAACGTCATTGAGTACTGTCATAGCGCATTTTTTCTCAATTTTAATAGACATACGTTTCTGAACTCAAAACCTACTGGGATGACGACTGTTTATGAACACCCGTTAGAAAAAAATAGTAGTTTGTATACCAAGGCACTGAAGTATAACTTTTTATCACGAATGTGGATTTAGTTGCCGAGGCCCGTAGGGCCAAGGCAAATAAACCACATGAGGGATAAAAAGAAACTTCAGTGCCTTGGTATACAAACTACTATTATTTGAAATCGGCAGTGAAGTACGCCGAAATCGTCATTAAAATACGAGAAATCGGCAGTGAAGTAATCCATTGTTTTACGACTTTTTTGTAGGTGGCGAGGCGACAATAGGTATACAATAGTAGTTTGTATACCAAGGCACTGAAGTATAACTTTTTATCACGAATGTGGATTTAGTTGCCGAGGCCCGTAGGGCCAAGGCAAATAAACCACATTAGGGATAAAAAGAAACTTCAGTGCCGAGGTGTACACTATGTTTTATTTGAAATCGAGGAATCGTGAAATTACAACATTTTAACCAACTTTTGTAGGTTATGTTCGGTCGATTGACGTTTATCTGTCGCCTCGCCACCTACAAAAAAGTCGTAAAACAATGGATTACTTCACTGCCGATTTCTTGTATTTTAATGACGATTTCGGCGTACTTCACTGCCGATTTCAAATAAATGTACTTTACCTTAGTTTACCTAAACAACAGTGACGAGTGACAGAACTCAATAGAACTGACAGATACAGTTGACAGCACAGAACAACACCTACACATTGTAGAGATTTAAATAACCACACTTGGATGAAGACTGTAATTATAATTAGCATCGTAATGGAATGCACCAAGATTTAAATCAGCATGCATTGTTCGTCTGGATCGAGCAGTAGGTACGTACTCCAACGGTTTCTAGTCTTGCTTGGTTGACAGACGACAGAACGCACGGTTACCGGTCAGCGCAGCCAACGGCTTGACGCTAAAATCCCTGTGACACAAAATCTAGTGGGATAAGCTTGCCTGGTTAATAAAGCACTCTAGTATTAAGTACTAACTTTATTTTATGATCAGACTTTCGTTGTCTTGTTTTCATTTCTTTTCCTTGTAGTATAGTTATAATGAACCAATATATTTGTGATGACAATTACATTTCGTTTGAAACCAAAATAGTCGAGACCGTCACTGCTTATAATAGCTGTAAAACCCATGAAAGTATTAACTTTAAAATATTTCAATTAAACATAAGGAGCATATCAAAAAACCTTGATCTAAACGTATATTTAAATCAATTAGAGAATCAGTTGGAATGCTTGATCCTCACAGAAACATGGAAAATAAATTATCTGAATCTTATTAGACTTTATGGGTATTATGTAATTTATAACGAGGGCATCATTAATAAAAGTGGCAGCGTCGTTTATTTAAAAAATACACTGAATTATATGTATGTATACTACCGGGTGTCTTAAAATGAATTACATCTAGTATGCTTTGAATTTCCCATAATGCAATCTAAAATTTTACTTGAAATTGGCAAGACTGTAAGTCTATGTCAAATTCGAGGTTAGCAGGTTAGATTTTGCGTCAGTCTGTGTCAAAACTGATGGAAAACCTAACCTACTAACCTTGAATTTGACACAGACTTACAGTCTTGCCAATTTTAAGAAAAATTTTAGATTGCATTATGGGAAATTCAAAGCATACTAGATGTAATTCATTTTAAGACAGCCGGTATTATATCTTGACAAACACATTAATGGTTATTTAACCAACAAGTGTGTTAATAAAGGTGATTAATAATAATCGAGAGATTTTAACGCGTGAGCAAGTGGAGCGAGCGAACGCGTTAATGAGCGAGATTATTAATCACCGATTAACATAAGAGTTGGTTACAAGACTTTTCCGTCAATCGTACGTTTATTAAAATCCATCAAAAGTATTTATTAGTTTTGACATTTCAGATACATTTGACGTTTAGTACGTATGGTTGCCGATGCCGGAGCAATTTTGCGGCAATTAAAATACTTGGCGGTTGGAAATCCACCTTTGTTGCCGAAGGATACATTGAGAACTCGATAGGTATAAAAAACAAACTGCCACAAAGATATTGAGAGAAGCGTTTTCTAATGTAAATATTTATATTAATAAATCCACGGAATAATTTAACCTTTAGTTTTGACATTTCAGATACATTTGATGTTTAGTACGTATGGTTGCCTATATAAAATCATTGCGAAAACGGGTCTATTAATGCATGATTTTTTAGACAAAATCATGCATTAATGAGTCGATATATAAACGATTGACGGAAAAATAAATAGTGGAGTACTTGAAATCTGAGAATGGCTTGGTAACGATTCCGGCCATTATTTTTTTTTAAATTTTTTTATATATACTTCGGGTCTGTAATTATGTCTGGAGGTGAATGTGACCGCACTATTCAATGGAGGAGGGGATAAATTGGCCCGAAAAATGTGCAAAAATGGGTTTTTCACGGATGCCTTCGACAATTCAATTCGAAATAAAAAAACCTTCGAATAAAAAATGGAGCTATTCTGAATACAAACAATTTGAGCTTAGATCTATGAAAATCGGTTAACCGGTGCGAAAGTTACAGCCCTTTGACCGACCTCGCCCGTTGGAAATGTTTCTCAGGGATTTCCTACTCAGGGCGGTCGGTCGGATCCGGTTTTTGGGGGGATGGCATGCAATTAGAGCGTCCGTTTTTTTAAATTTATAGATTCACGGGCATACGAGAAGATGTGCCACGGGTAAGGTGTTTGGTCTAAAGGGGTCAGAGGGGGAGGGGGGCCGCAAAAACCCATTCAAACCCGCCTAATTGCCTCTGTAAATGGCCTATTTCAAAAATCTTAACGCCAAAAAATCCCGCGCTGTGCCTCCTTTACCCAACACAAACGATTTTAAAAACGCATGGTAAATAAAAAAATTATAGCAAAAAAAGCCTTTTTTAATTAATTTTTTTTTATTGAAATTGACTTTTTGGGGGTAAGAAAAAGCGAAGGGTGTAGAAAACTACATGATGGGACGCAGTTTTTTTTTACCACAATGTGGACTCGGGCACATTTTTGTCCGGTGGTTAGGAGGGGATGGGCGGGGGGTCAAAGTTCCCGGCCCCTAGCAGGGAGACGGAAAGGATTACAGTGTTTACACTTGGTTCATAATGAAGATCTATCGTTCCTCTTCATAATATATTTGTCTCAATTTCCTACGTTAATTAGGGCCTGCAGGAGCCAGAGATACAGATTAGAATCTGCAATGCATTTTATGCCGAGTAGCAGCGGGATGTCGCAGGAACCACGTGCAACCAATAAGACAGTAGAACAATGAGCGTAAGCCACGCCCCTGGCATCCCGCTGCTACTCGGCATAAAATGCATTGCAGATTCTAATCTGTATCTCGGGCTCCTGCAGGCCCTAATTAACGTAAGAAATTGAGACAAATATATTATGAAGAGGAACGATATATCTTCATTATGAACCGAGTGTAAACACTGTAACCCTTTCCGTCTCCCTGCTAGGGGCCGGGAACTTTGACCCCCCGCCCCTCCACTTCTAACCACCGGACAAAAATGTGCCCGAGTCCAAATTGTGGGAAAAAAAAAACTGCGTCCCATCATGTAGTTTTCTACACCCTTCGCTTTTTCTTACCCCCAAAAAGTCAATTTCAATAAAAAAAAAATTAATAAAAAAGGCTTTTTTTGCTATAATTTTTTTATTTACCGTGCGTTTTTAAAATAGTTTGTGTTGGGTAAAGGAGGCACAGCGCGGGATTTTTTGGCGTTAAGATTTTTGAAATAGGCCATTTACAGAGGCAATTAGGCGGGTTTGAATGGGTTTTTGCGGCCCCCCTCCCCCTCTGCCCCTTTAGACCAAACACCTTACCCGTTGGCACATCTTCTCGTATGCCCGTGAATCTATAAATTTAAAAAAACGGACGCTCTAATTGCATGCCATCCCCCCAAAAACCGGATCCGACCGACCGCCCTGAGTAGGAAATCCCTGAGAAACATTTCCAACGGGCGAGGTCGGTCAAAGGGCTGTAACTTTCGCACCGGTTAACCGATTTTCATAGATCTAAGCTCAAATTGTTTGTATTCAGAATAGCTCCATTTTTTATTCGAACCTTTTTTTATTTCGAATTGAATTGTCGAAGGCATCCGTGATAAACCCATTTTTGCACATTTTTCGGGCCAGTTTATCCCCTCCTCCTTTGAATAGTGCGGTCACATTCACCTCCAGACATAAATACAGACCCCAAGTATATATAAAAAAAATTTAAAAAAAATCATGGACGGAATCGTGGGCTTTTTTTCCAGTACTCCACTAAAAGGGAAACAGACATTGTTTCGAGTTTGACAGAAGCATAGAAGATTAAGGGCCGTTTGCAGAAAGCAATGTGAAGTCTCGTGTTAGCTAACGCGACGTCAAAGTGAACAAAAACGAATCAAATCTCAAATGCTTATGGTAACTAATACATTAATAAACAAAATTTGATGCGATTTTGTTCACTTTGACGCGACGTTAGCTAACACCAGACTTAACATTGCTTTCTGCAACCGGACCTTAGAATACGATGGCGATGTCTGATGTCTGCCCATTATCAAACAATACCTCCCCAGAAAATGCACTATTTAGTAAACTGCCTGGGCTGTAGAAAAGGCAGAAAGACATCACTTCGGAAACAACTTTTTCCAAATCAGAATATGTTCATGATTTACTATGCTTTATTATGATACATATGTTACAGTCTTATTTGGCTTAAATTCTATTAAAAAAATATATTATTTGTCAGTTAACAGTCTTTGAAAACTTAAAAAAAATGTATACATGTTCTACATATGTTCAGTGTTGAAGCAGCGCACAGGCGGAACAGATGCAGAAAAAGCTTTAAGTCTAAGTTTGGCTCTTTTTACATTAATAGTTTCTTCTTTTTCACCCTTTTTGTCACATTGTTCAGAAGAAACTCCTTTCATTTTATTATAAAGAAGTTTCAGATCTTCTGTAATGGACCCAATTTGGGCATCTGCGGTGGTGTTTACTGCAACTAATTTTATTAAAATTTTCTATTTTAGCAACTAAATTAACTTACTGCCATATTGCTTCAAACCCTCTGCGTACTCTTGATCAACTTGGTTCATGTAGTTCAGCCCATAGAACTCGTCAGAAAAAAGCAACTTTTTTACTTCATGCACCGAATCAAACTTCTTAGTGGACTGAAAGATGTCATCCTTTAATTTCTTCTCGTGCCACATAAATTTGCCCTCTAGTCCATAACGGCGTGGTTTTGCCACATACCAGAATGCGTTTTTACACTTTAATTTAGTGAATATTCCTTCAAATTCAAGAATTTTCCTTTCTACCATTTTCTGAAGCAATGACAAGACAAATGTGTACTCTTCACTAGTTAATCGAATTTTAACTTTATCACTGGAAGAATAGTCGATATTAAAGTAATCAAATGAATTTGAGGCACCAACCTGCACGGCTGCTTGAAATATAAAGCATAAAGCATATAAAAGGCGCCAACTTGAACATAAATGCTCTTAGAGAAGATTAGGTATTTCTTAATTGTGAAAAAAGCAGATTCCATGAACCATGCCAGTTCATCTGTAAACTCTTGTCCGCTAAAATCAATCAAGTTAGAGCGGTTCACTGGAGGACGGAGCATATTTAACTTACGCAAAAATGAGACTGTAAGACTTGTCCTTCCAAACGTTAGCAAAAGCTCTGAAAGAGAAGCTTTTTAACTTCTCGAAAGCCAGCAGGAACTTCTCGCAGTCTGTCTTGAAGCTAAAGTTCATGTCTTTTTGGAAATTAAAGTACTGGGCTGAATTGTCCCTGAACCTTTCCCTAGATGGATCAATAAATATGTTTAGCGGTTTATGTGTTTTATCTTTATGTTCATTCATTTTGTTGGAATTAAAATCGATATGTTGCGTTTCTACAGTATATTTTGTAATTTCTAAGGTTAGGTTTAGTTAAATAACGCTTTTGTGAATCAGTGTCACCAACCTTGCAGCGTTACATTATTGTACAAATATAATCCATTCCAAATGTCTTCTCCTATCATTAGACTGTTGTTACTTCCTTTTACTATAAAGGAAGTATTGGATTCACCCCAAAAATTCCAAATTGAGTTTTCAACAGATCTTCACGTTTTAGAGTCCCCTGATCCCAAAAAACATATTTTTTTTCATTGGTCTGTCTGTCTGTCTGTCTGTGTGTGTGTCTGTCTGTCTGTCTGTGAACAGAATATCTCAAAAACGAAAAGAGGTATGGCGTTGAAACTTCATATATAAGTTTTGTGTACTATGTAGATGAGACAGCAAGCTTTTAAAGAAAATCGCATAACCGGAAGTAGGTGTTTACTCTTGTGATTTTTCAGTTTTTTTCGATTTTTTCAAAAACGGCTCAAACGATTTTTTTTAAACTTTACATTTTTACTACATTTTTAATGTGTATTGATGTAAAATAGGTGATTTTCCAGTTGAATACTTCTAAAGTGGGTTTCTTTTGTTTTCTTTTTCTATTTTTTTTATTAACTCCTATTTTAAATAAAACACCCGGTATATTATTACATTTTGGAATTCACCTTAAAATTCTAGAGAAAATTTGTCTCTTCAACTAACGCTCTATTTTGTACCGTTTTTGTAGTATTTGTAATTTTTGAAAATTTTTGACAAATTACTAAAAATTAAAAATAAAATTTTTGACCAATTATAAGAACACTGTAAAAGGAAGTTGTGTGAGTGTATCACACCAGATTTTTTTTTACTTCCTTTTACCATAAAGGAAGTATTGGATTCACCCCAAAAATTCGAAATTGAGTTTTCAACGGATCTTCACGTTTTAGAGTCCCCTGATCCCAAAAAGCATATTTTTTTTCATTGGTCTGTCTGTCTGTCTGTCTGTGTGTGGGTCTGCCTGTGAACAGAATATCTCAAAAACGAAAAGAGGTATGGCGTTGAAACTTCATATATAAGTTTTGTGTACTATGTAAATGAGACAGCAAGCTTTTGAAGAAAATCGCATAACCGGAAGTAGGTGTTTACTCTTGTGATTTTTCAGTTTTTTTCGATTTTTTCAAAAACGGCTCTAACGATTTTTTTTAAACTTTACATTTTTACTACATTTTTAATGTGTATTGATGTAAAATAGGTGATTTTCCAGTTGAATACTTCTAAAGTAGGTTTCTTTTGTTTTTTTTTTCTATTTTTTTTATTAACTCCTATTTTAAATAAAACACCCGGTATATTATTACATTTTGGAATTCACCTTAAAATTCTAGAGAAAATTTGTCTCTTCAACTAACGCTCTATTTTGTACCGTTTTTGTAGTATTTGTAATTTTTGAAAATTTTTGACAAATGGCTAAAAATTAAAAATGAAATTTTTGACCAATTATAAGAACACTGTAAAAGGAAGTTGTGTGAGTGTATCACACCAGATTTTTTTTTACTTCCTTTTACTATAAAGGAAGTATTGGATTCACCCCAAAAATTCGAAATTGAGTTTTCAACGGATCTTCACGTTTTAGAGTCCCCTGATCCCAAAAAACATATTTTTTTTCATTGGTCTGTCTGTCTGTCTGTCTGTGTGTGGGTCTGCCTGTGAACAGAATATCTCAAAAACGAAAAGAGGTATGGCGTTGAAACTTCATATATAAGTTTTGTGTACTATGTAAATAAGACAGCAAGCTTTTGAAGAAAATCGCATAACCGGAAGTAGGTGTTTACTCTTGTGATTTTTCAGTTTTTTTGGATTTTTTCAAAAACGGCTCTAACGATTTTTTTTAAACTTTACATTTTTCTTACATTTTTAATGTGTATTGATGTGAGATAGGTGATTTTCCAGTTGAATACTTCTAAAGTGGGTTTCTTTTGTTTTTTTTCTCTATTTTTTTATTAACTCCTATTTTAAATAAAACACCCGGTGTATTATTACATTTTTGAATTCACCTTAAAATTCTAGAGAAAATTTGTCTCTTCAACTAACACTCGATTTTGTACCGTTTTTGTAGAATTTGTAATTTTTGAAAATTTTTAACAAATGGTTAAAAAATAAAAATGAAATTTTTGACTAATTATAAGATCACTGTAAAAAGAAGTTGTGTGAGTGTATCACACCAGATTTTTTAGGTTGCATGCATAGATTGTGTTACAATAGTAATTTACGTTACAAGTATAGAAAGTGGAGCTTTTCAGTACGAGTGAGATGGAATTTCGAGAGAGTATGGAAAAGCCACTTTCATACGAGTTTCGTACAATATTTTTTCGTACACTAGCATACAAAACGGAATACTAAATTTATCCTCGTATATAGCAAATAAGTAGAGTAATGTTATTATGTACGTAACGTTTTGTATGTGTTGTAACTAAGGAAACGTATGGCAAAGTGCTACTTTGCCGTACGAATACCGCAAAATACTACTTTGCCGTACGAATACCGCAAAGTGCAACTTTCTGATTAATAAATTGTACGGCAAAGTAGCTCTTTCAATGCTAGTGTACGAAAAATTGTTTTTTTTTAAATCGGCAGTGAAGAACGTCGAAATCGTCATTAAAATAAGACCTCAACATAACCTACAAAAGTTGGTTAAAATGTTGTAATTTCACGATTTCCCTATTTAAAAAAAAACACAATGTACCCCTCGGCACTGAAGTTCCTTTTTATCCCTCATGTGGCTCCTTTGCCTTGGCCTTCGGGTCTCTGCAACTAAATCCACATTCGTGATAAAAAGTTAAACTTCAGTGTCTTGGTATACAAATTACTATTTTTACATGTAATCTGGCAACAGGTTCTAGATTCACTGATGTTTCACAGTTGAAGTTTTATGGGTTTGACGTTCATTTTTGAACATCGTGCTGTACCCATGAGTGATTTGATGCCACTACAATGTGTAAAAATTCCGTAATTCTTCTTTTCTTTGATATGAATGAAGGAAAATGTATTCATAAAAATCCGTGGAGTGCGAAAACAGATAATAAAAATTATAGTTACAATTAAACACAAATTGACTATGTATGCTCAGAGGCATTAGAAATTAAAAAAATGTTGACTGTCATGCAACTTTTTGTATACTATAAATAATTGTACCCCTCATCCTTACTTACCTTTGAAGGCTTACACTTCACCGACTAGCTCAAGATACGGTTTCTTATCAGGGTTTAACAATTGTGGGATTTTTAGTTCGTTTCACTTTCATATAAAGGTAAAAGTTCATTAATCAGAAGAAATGGGCGCCATAACTTTATTTAAAAAGTTTTAAATTCAATAAGTTTACAAAGGTTACGTATTCTTTCTAACAGTCCACAAATCAATTGTTATGCCTTAGAGGCTTATACCTTTCTAATTTTAATACACATTATGTAATTATTTAGCAAGTTTTATTCTTCTCTGACAAGTTAGAATTTGTTCTAATAAAACGTTAGGATTAATGAATCTATCAGTATCTAGGAGATTTCTTATACCTATTTAATTAATAACCTCCAGTTCGTAAGATGAAAATATAAAGAGCTCTCTATACCCTCGTATTTCTCTTTCCTAGGTCTTAATTACGATTAATGATCGGTATTTAGTTTAATTGTTATCATTCCATGTAGTATAAGAAAGGTCCTTTATGAAAAAAAAACTTATTATTTGACAAGTGACCCAAAAACCAACTTGACAGTCACAGAACGATTTAATCTCACTTCAGGCCACATCACCTGGTAAGTAACTATTGTTTTTACTTGAAACTAATCTGTTATTGAATATTCTTAAGGCTTACGCCCTAATTTAATTATATTTAAGCTATGACGCGGGTTTAAGTCTAACTAACGATATTAAACCCTTTCAGGACTAACATACGGTTAATGCAGAGAACCCTTGAACCTGGACCTCTCCATCTGCCAACATTAACTATGAAGAACTCCTCATCGAACCAAAGAAGTTGCCCTTGACTGGTGAGTGATCTCCTAACTGGTTATAGATTTCTAATTGCGTCCTCTCTTTTCCTTATCGCTCGTAACTTATCGACACACTTCTCCATGGCGAATATACAACTGACCATAACTGGCGTCAAATGAAAAAGACCGACGAGCTGGTAGTCAAAGAGGAAGCCCTAAGAGCTGGTGGTCAAAGAGGTGACACTAAGAGCTGAATCAAGGAAAACCCTCTATTACGATTTGTATGTATTAGTTTGCCGTCTACCTACCAGTTATATAATAACTGCCCTTTTCAGAAAGAAAATGTTTGTGGAATTTATCCTATCTGCCTGAAAAATTATTATGTTTTAATACTATGCTGTATGAGTTAAATAAAGGCTTACTATTGTCTGCTTGTATCCTTTCTAAGCTAGGATTTTCAATTTGCTTCGCTTCTGCATAGAGAAGCGCCCTTTTGCTTTCTCAATTAAACAGGAAGTAATAATTTTTGTTATTTATTGTTCTTTTATTAACGTAACCATGGGCCTTCTAAATTAAATTTCAAAAAGGGTAGGCAACCCCTCCTACTGGTCTTGCGCTTAAAGTTGCCTATCTATTAGGATTAATTAATATTGAACGATATTCCTGTAGAAGCTACGATATGTACTGCTACACTATCTCCCTTCTAGAATTAATAAGAAAATTGAAATCCTCCCCTTTAGACAGTTGGCTAAAGTTATTATAACACCCTTTTTAATATTTGCTAATACATTAACTTTAAACAATCTTTCTTAATAACATTGATTATTCATTATCTATGTACACTAATACCCTATCTTTTAAACTAAGTTATTACAATCTATGAACTCTAACTATTACCACTGAAGTTACTTCAAGTTACTTTTCTAATCTTAATTGTCCATAACGAAATCCAATGTATCTAGAATTCCATCATTTATTTCCTTTCCAGATATGAAACATTTCTGTAAATTCTTTTTAAGAAAAGGAATATGCTTTGGAGGCATAGTCCATTCTATAAAGCTACTTTTTACTTTGTCTGTTTTTCTGCAGAAGTAATTGTTAACCTCTTGCATCTAACAGCTAATTATTAACTTTACACTTTGAGTAATAGATAACTAAGGACAGCACCTCATAGGACACTACCTAAAATTCAAGATCTTCAGTCATGCGAGACTGGAGTCTTTAAAATAATAAACCGCACCTCATAGGACACAGTTTCGCTGAGGAGTGCTATGCCACAACTCAATGACATCAAGTTAGAAAAGTCGTTCGGTTATACAACCTAATCCTTTTGAAATAATATCTTTGGCAATTAACAAACTACTTAATTATACCTATTTATTTACAAGCTTAAACGAAACTTCATAATTCTTCCTCTATCAAATCTGGTTGACTACTGGTTCCAGGTTTGATATCTTTTACATGCCAGATTCCTAAATTCCTACCGTCCAAATCTACTAACTTGTACGTTACAGAACCTGTGACTTCGGCTACCTTCGCTTTTATAAATTTCGGAGCTAATTTCTTTGCAAAACCTTCTTTCGCATTTGAAAGTACCATGTTACGTTTCCAGACTATGTCACCCTTCTTGAAATGGAATGACCGTTTTCTCAGATTGTAATAATGCTTATTCCTTTCATAGGCTTGATTAAGACATTGTATTACCTCACTATAAATAGGAGATAGTTGATTGACATCTTTAACTAACTGTTCGCGTGTTTCTAATGATATGTCCTCCTTTGTTAAATTTTCTAACCGACCATAATAATCACCGTGAGCAGGAACAGTTCGGCCAAAATTTAAAAAGGATGGAGTATAGCCCGTAACTTCACTAACAGCGTTTCTTATGGCATGTGCTATCTTATAAATTTGAGCATCCCATATTCTATGATTTTTTTTTATATAAGAGCGTAATGCAGTAGTAATGATTCTATTCGTACGTTCGACCGGATTTACTTGCGGATGATAAGAAGCGTTATACCAAACCTTTTGTACTTTATACTTTTCTACTAACTTCTGAAAAAGTCCACCTATGAACTGAGGTCCATTATCACACATAATGATTTGAGGAACTCCAAACATTAAGAAGACATCATTTTCTAGAAACTTAACGATAGAAGAGGCGGTTGCTTTTCTAAGTGGTTGTACTTGCACAAACTTAGTAAACCAATCAGTTACTACTAGAATAGAAGTGTAACCTTTCGTTGATCTTGGTAAAGGACCAATTAAATCTATTGAAATCAGCTGGAATGGATATTTAATTTTCTTTTGATTTCCCATTAACCCGGGACGAAGTTGAGAAGACGACTTACTGGCTTGACATATATCACATTTTCTGACATACTTAGCGATATCTGCTTTCATCTTAGGCCAATAATATATTTCAGCTATTTTTCTAAAGGTCTTAAAAGATCCTAGGTGACTTGCGGTAGGTTCGTCATGAAATTGTTGTAATATATCTAACCTTTTAGCTTTAGGAACAACTATCTTCCATTCTATTAAATTAAACAAGATATCATGTTTATTGCTAATGTACTTATATAAAATGTCATCTTCTACTCTCCACAAGGGATAATTCTCTGGATGATCTTTTATTCTACCAATCATACTTTTATACCACGGACATAAATCTGTTTCCTCTAACGTCATCATGCTAATATTAACAACAGGAATAGGATTTCGGGATAAAGCATCTGGAACAACATTGAATTTTCCTTTACGATGTTCTATTTCAAAACTATATTGTGACATCCTAGCAGTCCAACGAGCTAATCTACCTGTAGGTGATTGTAATTTATGTAGCCATAAAAGAGCATGATGATCAGTAACAATTTTGAAATGAGTAAGTTCAATATAAGGACGGTATTTTTCTATACCAAATAAACATGCTAAACACTCTTTTTCAGTTACCGAATATTTACGTTCTGCACTAGTCAAAGACCGACTGGCATAGGCAATAACTCTTTCTGATGACCCTTCACCTTGTAGTAAAACCGCGCCTACACCTACGTCACTGGCATCACATTGTATAATAAACATTTTAGTGAAATCTGGACTACTCAATATGGGAGAAGAAGTTAATAATTTCTTAAGTTCTTGAAAAGAAGACTCGGCTCGCTCATTCCATCTAATAGATTTCTTTTTCTGATGGCCTTTAATTAAATCTAACATAGGAGAAGCTAATGTTGAAAAATTTGGAACAAATCTCCTATACCAGCTAGCCATTCCCAAAAATCTTTATACTTCTGTGGAATTCTTTGGAGTAGGAAAAGAAACTATTGCTTCCACTTTGGACGGATCTGTTCGCAAACCATCCCCATCAATTAGGAAACCTAGATATGTCAATGAAGGTCTACAAAATTCACATTTTTCAATATTGATAGTAAGTCCCGCATTCTTTAATCGATTGAAAACCTGTTCTAACGTGTTTAAATGTTCTGAAAATGTCTTAGAAATAATTATGACGTCGTCCATATAAACAAATACATTATTCAATTCTGGACCAAAAATATTATCCATTAGTCTCTGTAAAGTTTGAGCGCTGTTATTAAGACCGAAAGGGAGAACTTTAAATTCAAATAATCCTCTACCAGGAACCGTAAAAGCAGTTTTTTCACAACTATCTGGGGAAAGTGGTACTTGCCAAAATGCTTTCTGAAGATCAATTGAACTTAAAAACCTAGCATCTTGTAATCTATCGAGAATACCATTAACATAAGGTAAAGGGTATGCATCTCTCTTAGTAACCTTATTCAATTGACGACCATCAAAACAAAATCTTAATGAACCATCTTTTTTTTTAACCATGACAATAGGAGAATTCCATGGCGAAAAAGATTTTTGAATTACCTCTAACTTTAACATTTCATCAATTTCTTTATTTACTGCTTCTAGCATAAGAGGTGACATTGGATAATATCTTTGTTTAATGGGTTTAGCATCACCGGTATCAATGCGATGAACTACCATATTTGTACTACCAAGCTTAGGACCACTAATTTCTTGAAATTTATCTATAACTACTTCCAAACCACGGATCTGTTCTGGAGATAGATCTTCCCTTGCTAAAATGACTTTATTTAAACTATTCATGCCCGAAACTTGAAATTGACCTGACCGAAAATCTGTAATATTCAAATTAAACACATAGCAACTATCAACTCCAAGAGTAAGAGAAGCCGAAATAGTATTGGAAACTAAACAACTAACAATTCTAGTTATTCCTTCTATAGTTATCGGTAATTCTACTATTCCCATAATAGATTGGTAATTTCCATCAGCTGTTTGCAAGTTCATCTGTATTCCAGGCTTGGTTAAAGGTAATTTAAGCTGATTAATCAAAAATAAACCCTGCCTGCCTATTATAGTTTGATTAGCACCAGTATCTAAAAGAGCTAACAATGACATGTTTTTAATTTTAACCTTAATAAAAGGACGATTATCTTTATGATTATGTGAAAACGTATAATTAGCTTGAGAACTTTTACAAAATTGTGAGACTTTTTTTAACCATTCATTCCATTTCAACTTTTCAGCCCTTAGAATTGTTGGACTTAAGCTTCGCGGACTGCGGACGATGCTTGTCTCTGTTCGTTTTTTCGAAATTGACCTTTACATTTATCGCAATTATTAGAATTAACATTGGGATTCCCACAAATGTAGCAGAAGAAGGTACGTTCTTTATTGCATTTATGATAGGTGTGACCTTTTTCATTACAATTCCAACAAGTTACATTCGTAAAATTTCTTATAAACTTTCTAGATGATACTTCTGTCTTATCAGCATTGGTTAACTTATTTGACAACTTGTTACCAATAGTAGAGGAATGAATTTGACGTTTTACTTGAGCTTGTACTTTATATGCTAAGTCAGGTTCTAAAGGTGTTTTAACTAAGGAAAAATTTGGTCTAAATTTTTTATTTCTTTCTTCCGTCTCTTCTAAATCTCGACAGTAATCAATAAGTGAATTTATGCTAATGACTTGGGTTAACGTAAGGTGACTACTATAATAAGGTTGCAAGTTTTTCCTAATATATTTTAACTGAATATCTTCACTGGGAACTGAGTTTAATCTATTGAACAAATTTATCATAACCGCTATGAAGATGTGAGGACGTTCATCTACACCTTGTACTCGAGATCGAATTTCATCCCATAATGCTTCATCGTAATCACTAGGTAAATAATGTCTTTTTAGTAATTCTACTATTTCTTTCCAACTCCCTATCTTACTTCTAATTGACCTGAACCAAATTAGTGCTTGATCCTCAAACAAATCTATTGCTTCTAAGAATAACTGTTCATATGACAAATTTCTGGCCACTCTTAGTTCTTCTACTCGTTCTAAGAATGAGTTAACACCTTGACTAGCTGTATTACCTGAGAACTTAATATTCCACTTGGATACACTAACTGAATTCATTACAAAACCTGTTTGATAATTGTATGACGGAGCTTGTGATATATTTAAATTTTTCATTCTCTCTGTGTATTGATTCATTGGTTCCGAGATATCAAATTCTACCTTTCGACTATTAATGTTAGGTGAACTATGAGATGGTTGATTAATTGTTTCTGTTGGTAACTCATAATTAATGTTAGGTAACGGATCTGTACTTCCTACTGGCAGTTCTATTTTAACATCACTTTGATTAGGTTGTCCTGAATGATCCAACACTGCTACCAAATCATTGAATCGCATAGCATCATCCTCAGCTACTTCTGAAATTGTTACTGATAATTCTAACCATTGATCTTTGAGGTGAGTCCATTTAGTTTTAACTTGATCATCTACTGAAGTCGCGATATATTCTAACCTACGATATAAATGTTGTAGTTTGGTAGTTAATCTATCATAAGTAGCTGATAACGGTTTATCTTCAAAGTTCTGCGCTAATGTTCTAAGATATTTTATTCTGTTACTGCAAAAATCTATTTCTTGAGAAACCTCCAAAGCAACTGGTAAATATGTGGAACTTTTAGATACATCACACTTCTCTATATTCAATTGTGTTCTTAATAATTTCCTTTTTTCCTCCACATTCCTATTTTCAGTATTGATATTTCTAGTAACCAACTAATTCATCTGAGGCTAAATAATTTACTTTTATCATATTGATTTAATTACTATGCAATTAATGAACTGTATGATCGAATACAATGCAACCTATTAGTAATTGTTAAATTCCGGAACTATACCTTTTATGATAGTGAAGCGTTAAATTTTCTTTTAATTGAAATGGTCTTTTACTCGAGCCTCCACGTTGCGTCGCCACTTCGTGTACCCCTCATCCTTACTTACCTTTGAAGGCTTACACTTCACCGACTAGCTCAAGATACGGTTTCTTATCAGGGTTTAACAATTGTGGGATTTTTAGTTCGTTTCACTTTCATATAAAGGTAAAAGTTCATTAATCAGAAGAAATGGGCGCCATAACTTTATTTAAAAAGTTTTAAATTCAACAAGTTTACAAAGGTTACGTATTCTTTCTAACAGTCCACAAATCAATTGTTATGCATTAGAGGCTTATACCTTTCTAATTTTAATACACATTATGTAATTATTTAGCTAGTTTTATTCTTCTCTGACAAGTTAGAATTTGTTCTAATAAAACGTTAGGATTAATGAATCTATCAGTATCTAGGAGATTTCTTATACCTATTTAATTAATAACCTCCAGTTCGTAAGATGAAAATATAAAGAGCTCTCTATACCCTCGTATTTCTCTTTCCTAGGTCTTAATTACGATTAATGATCGGTATTTAGTTTAATTGTTATCATTTCATGTAGTATAAGAAAGGTCCTTTATGAAAAAAAAACTTATTATTTGACAAGTGACCCAAAAACCAACTTGACAGTCACAGAACGATTTAATCTCACTTCAGGCCACATCACCTGGTAAGTAACTATTGTTTTTACTTGAAACTAATCTGTTATTGAATATTCTTAAGGCTTACGCCCTAATTTAACTATATTTAAGCTATGACGCGGGTTTAAGTCTAACTAACGATATTAAACCCTTTCAGGACTAACATACGGTTAATGCAGAGAACCCTTGAACCTGGACCTCTCCATCTGCCAACATTAACTATGAAGAACTCCTCATCGAACCAAAGAAGTTGCCCTTGACTGGTGAGTGATCTCCTAACTGGTTATAGATTTCTAATTGCGTCCTCTCTTTTCCTTATCGCTCGTAACTTATCGACACACTTCTCCATGGCGAATATACAACTGACCATAACTGGCGTCAAATGAAAAAGACCGACGAGCTGGTAGTCAAAGAGGAAGCCCTAAGAGCTGGTGGTCAAAGAGGTGACACTAAGAGCTGAATCAAGGAAAACCCTCTATTACGATTTGTATGTATTAGTTTGCCGTCTACCTACCAGTTATATAATAACTGCCCTTTTCAGAAAGAAAATGTTTGTGGAATTTATCCTATCTGCCTGAAAAATTATTATGTTTTAATACTATGCTGTATGAGTTAAATAAAGGCTTACTATTGTCTGCTTGTATCCTTTCTAAGCTAGGATTTTCAATTTGCTTCGCTTCTGCATAGAGAAGCGCCCTTTTGCTTTCTCAATTAAACAGGAAGTAATAATTTTTGTTATTTATTGTTCTTTTATTAATGTAACCATGGGCCTTCTAAATTAAATTTCAAAAAGGGTAGGCAACCCCTCCTACTGGTCTTGCGCTTAAAGTTGCCTATCTATTAGGATTAATTAATATTGAACGATATTCCTGTAGAAGCTACGATATGTACTGCTACACTAGGGCTAAGAAAACATACAGATATATAGATTTAGTAAGTGATATTTTAATTAAAGTGAGTTTACACTACATGTAAGTATAATAGGACTGTACACTATCGGAAATTAAATCTTGAATGATTAATGTTGAAAGAAATAAGAGATGATGTTCTTTGGGTGCCCTTGGTATTCGAAGGAGAATGCAATTTGCGAACTACATCTCTAATGTCCACAGTAGAAATGTCTTCTATGATGGGATAATAAAAATTTTTTCCTTTCTTTCTCAGAAACTGAATTTGTAGTTCGCTACCATATGTTTCCTTAATTTGGCCAACGTAATGAACTTCACTTTTCTTGGTACAAAACTTGACCATAATGTAGTCATTCACTAACAAATTTTTATGGTCAATTTCATTATCTGATTCTTTATCTATACTTTCATCTGACAATTCGTCATCGGAGTCATCATTGATGGAGAAATTGTCACTTTCGCTAGATGTTTCGATTGTACCAAAAACTTTCTTTGTAACCTTCAATTTATTCTGTTTTTCTACCTTTTGTTGTTCTAAAGCCTCTTTTTCAGGGGTTTCTGTAAGGATTTTGGAGCGTCCTCTTTTCCTTCCACGGGTGATCTCACTTCTAGGTGGTGCCTTTGGATACGGACGCACAGAGTCTGGTGAAATAATTGATGGCACATCAGATAATACAGACACATTATTTGTGTTAGTTGAGGATAAAGGTATGGTTTGAAGTGATACTGAGTCACAAGAACTGGTCGATGGGTGAACTTCAGTTTGCTGTGCCTGCGGTAGAGAAGAGCTACTTGAGCAATCTCCCGTTGATATGGGAAGGGTTGGATTGAGCCTATCAGTTACATTTGCTGCGTCGAAGTCTTCATCTGTCAATGCATTTCTATCAAAGGGAAATATTCCCGGCTTTTGAAAACCAGAAAGTATATTTTTAATTGTGAAAGAATTTTGAAATGCTTTGCCTGCTAGATCGGCAACGTTATGAATTGCAATCGTCTTGCCCGGATATGAAAGGAGCCAGTCATTTTGAGCTACTTTATATTTTGCTTTAAAGGGACCCATTACAGCTACATCTAGCGGCTGCAACCGATGGATGCAATGCGGTGGAAAGGTGTCCATTACAATTCCGTTTTCCTTTGCATATATGATTGCTTCTAATGAACAATGATTTTCGTGATTGTCCAAAAGAAGTAAAATTGGATCTTGCTTGTTACATTTTGTATGATTGCTACATGCTCCAAGGTTTTTAAGAACACTGATGTAGTCATCCACCCACTACTTGGACTATTCACAAGATCCAAACTTTCTGGTGGTGCACCGTTCATGAAAGACTCATGAAATCTTGCCCGTGGAAAAATGAAAACTGGCGGTACAGTATTCCCAGATGCACTTACAATTCCGACCATAGTAACAAGAGTTCCACGTTCTCCAGAAACAGCTTGTCCCACCTGCTTCACTCCTTTTTCAGCAATTACGTTAGGAGCCTGAACGACCGTCATCACACCGGTTTCATCGAGATTGAAAATCCTACCAGCAGTGAATAAATGCTTTTGACGAGCTCGACTATAATTATCATAAAATTCAACAACATTCGTTTTATTAAAACTAGTAGCTCTTGAGAGGCTAGTATTTTCTGGTTTTCGCAGTGTAAGGTTTGAATACCTCTTCATAAACCCTCGGAGCCAGTCTAGTCCTGCCGAGTTGTTTTCCCTCCATTTTTCTGGAAAGTTTCTATTTAACCTTACTGCATAATCAAAAGCCAATCTTTGTAGTAGTTTATAAGTTAAACCGTAGTTCATACGAGAACATTTTAAGACATATGATACGAGAAGTAGTAAGGAGCAACTAAATACTTGTCGGAAAGTATGCTTTGATGAAAAACTTTCTAAATGTTGTTGTGGTGCATTTGCGTCTCCCAGTTTCTTCAATCGATAAAAAAGTGCAGTATGAGTTACCCCATAAACTTCAGCAGCCTGTCTCAGTGACCGCTCTTTTTTCTTTATACTATCGATTGATTTTTGCATGTCCTTTTCGATAAACTGTGGTTTGGTTCGTTTTTGTATGTAATTCCTCACCATTGTGGAGCTCTATAATAAATAGATTGTTTGATATTACCCACATATCATAATAGTTACAGTAAAAATACTAAAAGAACCAGTTGGCACCTTTGCACATTGTTCAAAGGTGCCCTAACCCGGCTGTTCAATGGTGCCCCAGTAACATCAAAATGTTCAAATATAAATAACAAATTGTTGCTTAATGTTACACTTCAAAAACCACTTACCTTACACTTCTTCAAGACAGTATCACACCATAAAATAGCAACAGTTCAATAAATGCACTTATTTTAAATATAATTCAAGAAATTGTGCAATGACAATCTTACAATTTCGCAGCATAAAACAGGACATCTCACAACAAAACATTACATCGAATAACCTCAAAATCAGTTATCACGTGTGGAGTCACTCTACGCAGTGTTGCCAAATCGAAAAAAGCAGTATCTTTTTCTATATTCATTAAAATGTAACTGTTCAAATGTGCCCCAGTTCAAAGGTGCCCCACTCTCCCCTACCTGTTGCTGAAACGATTGAGAAATATTAAATACTTACTTGTTACATTCAATTTTGTTGCAATTTCTCGCCATATTTTTTCTTTTATTTTCGGGTTTGAATACGCTGGGAGGCTCAAATGATACAGCTCTTTTTGTTCAGAAACAAATTGGATAAGTTGCTCTTCCATTGCACGTCTGAATAAACTTGTTGTACGCACTGCACTGAAAAGTGTCGTCTCACTCGAACTTATCGCTCTGTCTTTGTCGAACCGGGCGGTTTGTTAACCAAAATCGGTCCCAAATCGTTGAAAACCGCACCGACGGCCAGCCGCAATGTTGCCGCTTTTGCATCGGAAGCTACTCTAAATAATCCGATTGAAATCTATGCTGAGCGGTTTATGACCGGCACGGGTGCGGCGCCGCTACCGCACTGCTGCCGGGCCGCTGCCGCCACTCTGAATCGACCTTAAGGTATGATTCCGAAGATGACCGCAGCAATCGACTGCAACTGCAGGCTGCAGCCGCAGACGGCAGTGCCGTTGCTGTCTGTGGTCGGATCAATGTTGCTTACGGCAAGTTGGTCTTGCAGTCGCTTCGAATTGGAGGCAGCACGTCAGACATGTTTGGAGACTCTACCGATAGAATTTTGTGTCTTTTATTGGAAGAAGAAGAAGACGACGATGACTTTTTGTTATTATATACTAGACCGAAAAGAAAAGCTACGATTCCTTTATTTAAAATCAGACTACATGAAGGCAGTTATTCAGTGCTGATTAAAAATCATTTAATGGCGGATGAAGATATATTTAGAAGCTACTGTCGTTTAAATAAAAAACAGTTTAATTTTATACTTGCTTTTATTTATGACGAAATCAAACCAAAAATTCTAAGGAATGCTATAAGTGCAGAAGAAAAATTATTTTTGACTTTGAGGTAAGTTTACAAATTATGATACTCTATTTCTTTTTGACTTTCTGCACTTTCTTGATTTGTTTGAGATGGTAATACAGTAGGTTCTGGTGAGGTTGGCATAGCACTAATGGGGGAATAGGCATTCGGCATATTATAATGGACTGGTCCCGGTGTATAATACGATAAGTTAGGGAATTGTGGTGCATTGCTAGGTCCTGGCAAGTCATAAGCACTATTTGGTATAGGAGATGGGTACTCTGATGAAGATGCTGATGCAGTAATATCAGAGGAAGACGGTAATGTGACAGAGCTGAAGAACTTCGCGTTGAAGATGCATTTCTTGCTGCCTTAATTTCATAATCCGATAGGACTAGACTTAAATGTTTCTTTGCTTCTGCTTTCTCAACTGGTGGCAAGTTCCGTAATACTTCAGCAATGTGGCGGCTAAACAACTCCACATCATCATCGTGTTTTTTCAAAGTTAATTTTAATAATGTTTGCCTTTTTTCATCTCTTTCTTTCCACATCTTCAACAGTTCATCTTCCTTGTTACGTTTTCGGCGCTTTTCTTTTGGTTGTATTTGTTCTCTGGGCTCATCATTTATTGTTTCAATAATTATGTTGTCGTCACCTTCTTGCGCTTTATTATTAATGGACAAAACCGGGTCTGCAGATTCTCCCACAAGAACTTGTTTCTCAGAACTTAATTGATCAGCATCTTCCTCATTTTCTGTAAATTCCTGTGGTGACGATGGTATAT
Source organism: Agriotes lineatus (assembly GCA_940337035.1). Taxonomy (NCBI): domain Eukaryota; kingdom Metazoa; phylum Arthropoda; class Insecta; order Coleoptera; family Elateridae; genus Agriotes; species Agriotes lineatus. The sequence goes on from OW679203.1 coordinate 62,294,313, forward strand.
TCGAACCTCCAGATCGGTGCTGGGAAACACCGTCCAGGAATCGTAATTGTTGGTGTATCTGATCTTTTGAGTTTTTTGGGGCAGCCGAGCCAGTACCTAATTTATGTTTCTTCTTAAATCTATTGTAACCATCGCGAATGAATTTCCATTTCTTCTTACACTCTTCAGCTGCAAATTAAACCGTAAAATTATTATTTCAATAAAAAAATGTTTGTTACAGATTTTTGGCCACAGGAGAAAGCTATAAATCCTTGTCATTTGCATACCGTATATCAGAGTCCTACATATCACGAATTGTGAAATGTGTACTTATGTTTTTGAAACAGAAATTAATGCCAGTTTTAATGACACCTCTTACTGAAAACGATTTTAAACGTATTGAACAAGATTTTTGGCAGAAATGGAATATACCTAATTGCGTTGGAGGAATTGATGGTAAACATGTGCGCATTAGAGCACCTAAAAATAGTGGATCACTATTTTTTAATTACAAACATTATTTTTCTATTGTGTTGTTGGCTATTGTCGATGCAAATTATAAATTTATAGCAGTTGATGTTGGTGCTTACGGCAAAGAATCTGACAATGGTATATTTCAAAAATCTGTGATTGGACAGAAAATAGCAACTAAGAGATTTAATATCCCACCACCGAAACATTTGCCCGGTACAGATGTAATGATACCCCATTTTCTGATTGGAGACAAAGCATTTGCACTGGGTAGTTATATCATGAAACCCTATTCTAGAAAGGTGGCAAGATTAGAAAGAGAGAAGCAAATTTATAACTACAGATTATGCAGAAGTCGTCGAGTGACGGAAAACGCTTTTGGGCTATTAAGTCAAGTGTTTAGAGTGTTTTATACACCTATTGCTGTAGCTCCAAATGTAGTTGATGATCTGATATTAACAGCTTGTTGTTTACACAATCTTCTGCGTGATGGTTATCTCGAAGAAAATAATGCTCCACTGTTCAATTATAATAATGAAGAAACCAGCCAAGACAACATGCTCAACTTTGCTCGTTTTGGTGGATTTTCTAATAGTGAAGGATTTCAAATTAGAAACAAACTTAAAGATGTAGCGAATACGGCGCAGTTTCATGGCAAGACGCCGCTATTGACAGCGGAACGTGAATAATTGAATAATTATATCCACAAAATGTAGGTACTAATATAAATGAAATTATATAAACATCAACACTAGTACCTATACATCAGTTTGTATCATTATTAGACAAATTATTTATGAATAAAATAAAGAACATAACCTGAAAACTACTCACTGTTTTTAGTGAGCTCCTTTGCTATGCTTTTCCAAACATTTTCTTTTACTAGGTTATTTCGATAACTAGCGTGTCCTGTGTCATAAATAACTGGATATTTTGCAATAATGCTTATTAATTTATCATTCTCTGCTACTGAAAAATTCGTTTTTACTATTTTTAAAGGAAAAAACACGTGTTGTCGCTCTGCGGTCAGCGTCACAACTGGTTCTTGATCGGTAGTGCGGTCTGCGGTGGCGGCGAGGTATATTCCGAATGTATTTCATATAAAATAGTCAAACCAGTACTGTCGTCGGCGGTCTGCTGCTGCAGCCTGCAGTTTGCAGTCTGCCGTTTGAAGTCTGCGGTCACCATCGGAATCACCTTTAAGGTACGTTTCCTATGAAGCGGCGGACGCACGCGGCTGACGGACTTCGTCTGACGCATATGGTCGACGTAAGTTTTGTGCGATCTTTGGTAGAAAGTGGATAGTTCTTTACGATCAAAATAAAATTTATCATGGGCGATAAAAATGACCTCTTATTGTTATACCTATTATTGGAAGAAATCGACGAAGAGGAGGAAATATTGATGCAACTAAACAATGACCAAAAAATTACGAAAGTCCATCCCATGTTTAAGAGAAGAACTGAAGAGGGATTTTTTAACATCGTGAAATAAATATCCGTATCCTATAACCCCAGATGAAAAACTAGCCGTTACTTTGCGGTAAGTATTATTTATTTATTCATAATTAGGACATAATCGATAGGTAATTAAAATACATCATAGATTGTCATATTGATTGAAAGCATGCACATAAAAATCTTGCATGTTTGAAGGTACTCGTTGTACTGGCGTAACTGGCGGTGGTGGTGGTGAAGGCGAGTAGAGAAAATTACTGCGGGAATTCGATTCTGATAGTGACATTTGAGGCGTATTGGTAGTAGGTTTGTTATTACGTTCTTCTAAATCAGTAACCATTTTTAAAGTTTGCAATTTTGCTTCGTTTTGGATCTCCCGCTTGAATTTTTTTACGGACATAGCAATACTTTAAAAAAACACATTGATTTCATCCTCGTTTTTTTTTTTAGTTAATGAATTTATAATTTTTCTAACTGTTGCGGAGCTATAGACGGCAAACATATCCGAATCTTTTGTCCCATGCGAACTGGATCACTGTATTTTAAATAGAAACATTGTTTCTCCATGGTTTTACTCGCAGTTGTCGATGCCAACTAGAAATTCATATTAATTCATGTTGGATCCTATGGTAAAGAAGGTGACAGTGGAAGCTTTGAGAAAAGCAATATTGGGAAATATTTTAGAAGTGGAAATATGTTTCCGTCATCTTGTAGCCGACCAAACTCAGACATTGTGGTGTCCTTTGTTTTAGTAGGCGGTCAAGCATTCCGATTACATACACATATGATGAAACCCTTTTCTGGACCAGCTGCAAGTGCTAATAATCAAAAATCTATTTTTAATTATCGACTTTCCAAGGCCAGGAGAGTTTCTGGAAATTCATTTGGCTTGCTGTCCCAAATTTTTCACGTATTCTACACGCTTATTGCTTTAAAGCCAGAGATACCTGATAATTTAATTATTGTAGCATGCTGTCTGCATAATTTTCTTAGAGAAGCATATTTAGAATCTCAAAATAGACCTTACTACGAATTTGATCCTGCTGAGCTACCACCATCAGACAATTTCATTTCGTTAGCTAAAATGCGAGGTTTTGCAAATATTGACGGATTTTCTGTAAGAGATTTATTCATGGATTACTTTAATGGGGAAGCAGGATCTGTCATGTGGCAAAATCAATATATTACTAGAACTACATAGAAATATATGTATCTACATCTTATAATAAACATTAAAAAAACCTTTTTAATTTATTATAATTAATATCTTACCTGGTCTTCCTAGAAACGCCGCAACCTCTTTCCATGCATTATCTTTAACTAATTCGTTTTTGTACAAGGGATTTGCCAAGTCAAATAAGCAAGGGAACTTCGATACTAATTCTACTAATCTTTCGTCTTCCGTACATGAAAATAACACTTTTGCGTTGTTAACAGCCATAATATACGTGAATTTTCGCTCTTTACAAACACAAATCACAAAAAATTTTGCACTACCCTGCGCTGCCGCTGCCGCTAGACTGCTTGAAGAGAGGTACTGACGCAACCACTGGTCCCGATATGCGTTAGCCGCACGAAACGCATAGCGGCAGACGCGCAAAAGAAAACGATTACAATTAATTTTCATTGTTGCATAGACTTCTGTCAGACGCAGTCCGTCAGCCGCGTGCGTCCGCCGCTTCATAGGAACGTACCTTTAGCCGCTCAGTCGTAGCGGTCGCCATTTTTTGTAGCGCATTTCAAAACCACTCAGTAATTTAGTTCTAATTGCTAATTAATTTATTCTTTCAAAATAGTTTCATACCTAGAAATACTCATAGCTAATTATCAGTCTCAAGAAGTTACTACTACAATATATATATATATATATATATATATATATATATATATATATATATATATATATATATACATACTCCGTTATCTATCTGGCACCCTGCACACCGAATGTTTATGCGACACCCAACATATACACTGTTTATAATAATTGTTAGAGTGACACTTGTATAATGTGTTATACAACTGACACCCTTGAATATATGAGTAGGTTGTTAAAGTGGCACCTTACGAGGTTGCCAAATTAATGGATGCCACTTTTTTATTGCATTTCTCAGTAGGTAGCACATAGAAGTCTTTATGCAGTAGTGACGATTTTATTACAGTTTTTAAAGGACTTGCTTACTGTCACAAGTAAAGTACTCGAAAAAGTTGAAATAAAATAATTATCACTATTTATTTATCACTGACGATGTAACACATGGTGAAAAAAATTGCACTTCAAATTAAATTTTAACAGTTTTAAATTTGTACATAAACAAATTCAAGGCTTCGTCTTGCATAGCAACTTCGATAAACAAAACCAATAACTACCCACAGGTTGTGGTTGTGTTAGTGCAATGTTTATTCTATTGGATTATTGTGTTCATATAACTAAAAATGAATTAATTTGAGTGGATCTCGATTTTAACACAAAAACTTATTCTACAATAAGCTGACATAACAAAAATAACACAATGACGGTAACTTATATTTTGTTTATTTAAAAATATAATGATAGATAGAATACATATTACATTTAAGCAAAATAGTAAAGGTTGACATTTCAAGAACAAAATAAGAAAATACAATTTTGTATCAAGTTGTATTTTCAGTACACATTAAAACTTAAAAACACTGAAAGGAAAACCGTTATGTTTTCTAAGAGCATAATAAAGACAACCTATTTGGAAGAGTTTTATAAACACACTGCAATACAAACAAAGTGATATAATTATTAAAAGCAACTGCATTGTGTGTTAAAATTTCAATCTATATTCATTAAAAATAAAAGTTTTCACTCGTACCCATCCAACATCTTTAAACTCATTTCTGAATTTTTCCAGGAAACTGTCACATTCTTGTCGTCTCAAAGCTTTCTTGCTTTTCACATTTTGTGCAAAGTATTTTCTCATAATTGCTTTTTGTGCATTGCTCCATTTTTGCCTTCCACCTGAAAAATTGGATTAACTGTGTATTCAAGTCACAAATCTACATTATCAGTTGTTGTTGCAAATTTGGTGAAAAGTGGGAATAAAAACCCCCCACACAATTTACAAATCGAATTATAACTTCCATATACAGAAAATTTAAATTTTTCATACATGTTATCAAAGAGACTGTGAACGTTAATATCATATCTTCACATTAAAAAAATCTTACCAGCATTTTTCACGTCTTTAGCTAGTGTAACGTCCATATGTTCCACTTGAGAGCCTGTTAGAAAGAATGTAATTAAATACATAACCCATATAATCAATAGGAAGTTTCTAGACTTAATAACTTACTCGTTCCAGGCAGTGGTTCATGACTGAAGCTATCATCATCGTTTTTGGCCTCTTCAGCAATATCTACTTAAAAAATAAATCAATGCAGATAATAAATTTTCTGCCAACGATATATTACCTGTTCCTGCATCACACATTTCCTGATTCTTGCCCTGATGTAAAGCAATATCATTCCGATCTTCATATTCATAATCTATATTTTCCATATCTATATCTATTTCTTCTAATGATTTGTTTTTAAATTGGGTTACATTTCCTTTTTCAATAAGCTGAAGAATTTTTGACACCTTTGCCACTTGGTACACATCTTGAGGTAATCTGAAAATAATTAAATTGTTAAAGAAAATTGATTAACTGTTAGTAAATGTGTACCCACTTATAGAAATTCTCGTGAGTCTTGGTGGTGTGGCCCATGAATTTAGCTAATTGATCGATTTCATTATTTTTTAAACTCAACACCTGGGTCACAGTAGCAATATGCTTCCTTAATCGACACGACGTTAAAAGTTCAGGATGCCGAGCATTACTTTGTTTTGCATATTTTCGAATCACATTACAACCGTTAATCCATCGAGTAGATTTGGGGTATGTGAAAAAATATGTATTTTCATTGGAAAACCAACTGCAAGTAGTCGTTCTGATGCTGTAGATCATATTAAAGTATTCCTGAATATTTTTTGGAATTAAAATGGTTACAGGTCGGCTTCCTTTGCCAATTGAAACGATTCGTTTATAATGGTTCGTCAACACTTTCTCATTTTCTGTAAGAGACGTTGCCATTTCCATTTGTAGAGTTGAAGCGTTACAATTCCTAATCTGCTTATTATACGCATCCAACTCGAGATATTGTATGTCTCCTACCCTCTTTCTATTATGCAGAATACTCAAAACAAGTGTAGTCTCTGCCAACGTTTTATAAGCCGTGATTGATTTAGCTTTCTTCAACTGTAAGTAAGCTTCTGCTGCATGTTCTTCTACTTTCTTTTTTAACTTCATTATATCTTCTGTAACCGGAAGGAGTTGTGGTTTGATAGCCGATTTTTCATTCAAATCTTTTAGTGCTACACTGCCAATTTCAGTTGTCCATTGACTTTCGATTATTTTTCTGAACCTTTTCAGCTCCAGTAGTGTGGTTTCTATATCGTTTACTGGTAGTGGTATCTTTTTTCTTAAAAGTAATTTTGTCGCTAGATCAGACAATTTTTTCATAGTTGTCCCAAAATGTAAAGCCAGCGACGCTGCACCAAAACTTTTTGTTTCAGTGTCATACTTCGACATTTTTTTAGTGGCTTCAATAGCATCATCAAAACTATTAGGCTTCAAAGTAGAAAGCATATCTGTATAGGGACCAATTTGCCTCATCATAAGCAAAAATTTTCCACATTCACGCAGTTTATTAGATATGTGATATATGCTTCGTTTGTTTTTGGTTTTTTTGAGTAGATCTTCTCCAAACAACATAATAAGAATATCATCCAATACTACTGAAGTAATGTTATCAGCCTGCATTTTAGAAAATATTGCTTTTTTCGCAGCTAATTTATTGACAATATCTCCATATTTTTTATGACAGGCTGTGTAAATGAGCGATTCGTTCAAAGGACGTATATTGGTTTCATTGCATTTCATCTGTTTAGCAAAGCATTTTTTTACATGTCGACTCAGGGATAAACGTTTATAGTAGGCTTTGCAGTGCATGCAAATAGAGTAATCTGCTTCTTGTATTTGAGAACCTCTTTTCCACTTTTTGGGAATTATGTGTCCTCGAATTCCTGGGTCCATATTGCCCTCGTTTCTTAATAATGTAAGAAGCTGTCGTCTTACAGCACTCTTTTGCTCATGGGAAAATATTTCCTTGACTTCTCTTTCACAACTATGATTTCGTTCGAGATGTCTGGCAAAATGTTTTGATACTACTTGATCGTCGCAGAACTTACACATAGTCTTTTTATATTTATTGAGTTTGCTAACATCTTCAACCTGAAAAAGATTGATAACATTTTGAAGACATTTCAAAAGTAACATAAGATACAGGTATGTTGAAACACATTTTGCGTCTGTAACGAGCAACTATAAATGCAGACAAAAATCCGTTTATGAAACTGGTATGACATGTCTGCCTTCAGACTAATTTTAACCTAGAAATTATTTATTTCCGTGTACAGTAGTTATATTTTTCTTGTAGACAATCTATCTAATAAGTTAATTTGTTTTTTCACTACTAGTTTTCATTATTGACCAGTGGTTAATAATGAAAACAATTGCTGTTAATTTAGCATTCAAAATTGCCACAAGGGGAGAAAATTAACATCTTGTAAAAGTGATTATTTAAAAGGAATACAGGTGCTAGTCGTGAAAAAACTAATATATAAACCACGGTAGAGAAGACTGTTTGTTCTCAGCTTCGAAACGTTTACTTTTCAGCTGAGAAAAATGTTTTCTACACCTTGGTTCATAATATACTATTATTTGATGCTAAGGTGACGTTAATTTAGTTTTATTATCACATTTTATAACATCAGTACAACTTTTCGAATTCTTTTTGGGCGTTTGAAACCGGCGTCAGAAAAAATACAAGATATCGGGTGCCATGAAGGTATGTATCTTTGACAAAGGCGCTTTCAAATGCTTGGACGCTGGCGTATCCTCTCCAAACTCCATCGTTTCGTCAAAGACCGTTTTCATACTTTGTAATGTAATCTTCTATTTTTGAAATTGTAAATTACGGGGTTGTACAGGAATTTAAAGAATCGACAATGATGTGTCACCTTAGCATTTGACATTTTTAGGAGAGTAAGTAGGGGGATGAAGGTTCGGGTGTATACCTATATATTCTATGCAAAAATTGTCGCCGTTTAAAACTAAATTGATATATTTTGTTGTTTTTTAGAAAACTGATCTTCTATAAATTTATTTTGAATGTTTAATTATAATTACTGTACTAGGTGATTAAATTACGACTAGGTATACCATTGCTGTGTCCTCTTTGAACTTAAAAGAGATAACTTGACATAAAATTGTTACTGCAGTGGATTTAATAAAATATGCGTTTCCATTGACATTTCTGCACTGCGTAACGATTGATGTAGTCTATGCAGATAATAGACATGATCACTGATCAGGTGATCAGTTACCTACCTTATTGTCTGCTTTTGTACTGGACGTTTCCAACCCTTTATTTGACAGCTGAGTAAAAGTATTTTCTTCCTGTAATACTTTATTGGTGCCTGTCGGGGAATAAGTTTGTTTTCCAACGTCCAAAACATTGAAATTTTCATTCCACAAATTAATTTGGTTTTCAGCGACGACACTATTGATATTTTTACTCGACGGGCTATTTTCTTTTGACCTCTCATTGAGATACGATGCATCGACTATTCTTACCAATTCGCTCTAACATATATAATAATTAAAAGATAATTAATAGTCCGTTCTGATAAAAAAAAGGAAATTTAACATGCAATAATTCTACATGTAAATTTACCTTTACGAGTGTTTCATATGAAAAAGTAAATTCGGAAGAATAATATTTTTGAAATAATTCTTGGAACTTTCGTTTTAATTTTACAATTATAAAAAGAATTTCTGTGATCTCTTGGTTTGGCCTTTTACGACGAAGAACTTACGCGTGGGTGAAAAAGTAGGTCACATGCACATTACTGCATAAAATATCCATCAAAAGCCCCGATTAATGATACAAAATCTTTTCACAGTTATTACAAAATGTAGACTACAGACTCCGTGCAACAAAGAAAATGCTTGCAGAGTACAAAAGACCCAAGTTTAGCCAATCGTTTATTGGTTACGTAAAACTCTTTAAGAGAAACTAATTAATAAGCGAAATAGTTTTAGTTTATTGTAAATTTAATTGATGTTTTTTTTAAAGATCTAGATTTGAATAACTCATGTCATAATTATTAGGTACTTATCGAAGATCAGCAAATCGAATAATAAACGCGAATTTGGACCATATTACTTATAAGCGGAAGAGTTACTTATTTATTTATTATTATTAATACCCAGAAAAACTTTTAATACTTGATATAACGAGTAAACATCGTTAATCCCCTAACGAAATTGTCGCGAAACCTTATTAAAAGTAGTTAACTTACATCATCTTCCTCTGAATCAGAAACTTCTTCCTAATGAAACAAAATAAAAGGTTTATTTAAAAAAAAATGATATGGCTACCGCAACATTTATATTCTTACCTGTTCAGGGGTTGAGGGAATATATGTGGCATCGCGGCTATCGTCGCTTGCATCAAAATCATATATGTCATTTTTGTCACTTTCTGCAACGAAAAAATTAATGAATGCTCTTACATATACCTGAAATAAAATTGGCTTGTACATTGTTTGGACGAAACACACTTACAGCTTCTAAAATAGACTACATATTTCAATTCAAAATTTAAATTTGAAATTTTTTTGCTGTCTGCATCTGAACTACAATTAAAAGTATCATCTCCCATTAATCAAAAAGCACGGCTGGAATTCTGTTCCCGAATTCGATGATACAACAAAGGTCGGTCATCATGCGTAGGTACCTGTTCTGGAATATTTAGCTGAAATTCTCGTTATTGCGTAAAAGAAATAAAATTAAACAAAAATCGGAAACACAAACGGCTCCTTCTCTGATAACTTTAAAATATGGAAATATGGATGTTTCAGAACTCTATTAAAGGACTACTGAGAACAGGTATACAGAAAAGTTTAAATTCCATACTTCATTACAAATTTTGAAGTGTGAAGCTATTAGTCTTCAGTAAACTATGACAACAAAAATTGTGCGAAAAAACTGATTGTGAACATTCCCAAGTTATAAAAGAAAAATGTACGTTACAAGAAGGTGATACATCAAAATTCAATAAAAGTATTTTAGCAACTTACCTTTCAAAGCCAAATTTAAAATTCTTTTACTTCTCTCACTCATTATACACAAAAATCACAATCTAAATACTTCACTGTACAGGCAATTGAAACGCAGCTGACTGAATCACCACTGAACATGAGACGCACGAGTCGACAAAATAAATAAGAAATATGATCTGCATTAGCAAATTCGCAGTTCAATTCCGAGAAAAACCGGACACGAGTAAATCCCAAATCAGTAGCTTACGACATATGTATTACGCAATTAAAAATGGGCAATGCCTAAGGAACAAAACTCCAGAGGCCCTTGCTGATAAATACAGCAAGGGTACTCTTGCAATAATTAGGAATAATTTTAATATCACAAAATAAATATCAATTAAATATAGGTAGGTACCTAATGTTTACATTTAACTACATTAGAGAATATTTTGTTCACACAGAGTTTTGTTATGGTTGTTTTTGCAACACTTCTTATTACCAATGATTACTCTAAATCTTTATACAAATTTAAATAAACATTATATTAAGCAGCTAGGTAACTGGTGTACTAAAATTCGGATACTTCATTATTAGTAATTTTAGAAAGCATTTACAAATAGGTATAATAATTAGGGCCGCAACATAATGTTTTTTGCAGGTAGTACTCGAAAATTTAAAACCAAAGAGTTTGCACGCATTTTAAGGTAAAAATAATTATTGTCCTATTTTATTTTAGCGCATAGTAGGAACTGCAGATAAGTTAGATCACGAAAATTTATAAACTTAAAAAAAATCGATATTTTTTTAATATCGTAAACAAGATTTGTTGAACGATTTCCTTTTCGAATTCAAACAGAATTTAAATAAGCGCGCGCATATTATTAGCTTTTTAATGGTCACAGCCAAGTTTCATTTAGCGTTGCTCTTACCAACTCGTAATAAAAGTCTAAAATTAACTTCGTGCAGTATTGCCATTTTATGGATGCCACTTTCGGCAGTGATTGTTAAAGTGTCACAATGTCCGTGTTTTATGTTGTACAAGGAGCTGTATAAATTATGTATATCTGTGAGCGCCATCTGGAGGTAAAGTCGCGAACTCGATCAATATATCCGTAACTAAATATTTTCATTTTGACACCCTTCGGATTATTTTGTTTTTTTAACATTGATGACGTCACGATACCAGAAAATAATTTTCAATGTGGAAACGTAGTGGCACCCAAAGCCGGGTGTCAAATTGTATTTTTGGGTGTCAGTATTACAATCATTATGCAGTTTGGGTGCCATAATGACAAAAAATAAATATATATATATATATATATATATATATATATATATATAATATTATTACAATGTTGTTTTATTTAAAATCAAGTGTTACCTAAGTGTTTTCCATTATAATCACATATTGTATAGTATGTAGTGGAGTGTAGATTCGTCAACGAATTAGAGCACTTCTTAATTTAATTGATATAATTGAAAACAAGTTCAAGATAGCAGAGAGCGTCCTTCTTGGACGTAATCATTACGCACCCCTCGTTAGTCTTCACTGCTACGCAGGCGAGGTGATTAAACAGTTGCTAGGCCCTGTGGGAAATTAGCCGCAAATTTATGGCTTGAGTATTGGTAGTATAGAAAGCCGTTACAACTGAAATTTATATACTATTTATTACAAACCAATAAAAAATGTAAATGGTTTTACAAAATTAATATTAATTTAATAGAACAATGTTGTTACGTTTTTCTACAGCAGCCCCTGCATCTTCCCCATTTAATAACGCAGCGTCTTTTTCATTGCCACCTTCATCGTGAATATTGCCCAACTTAGCTACGTCATGGTGCTCTATAATAAAATTATGTAAAACACATGCAGCAGCTATCGTATGATTGGATAATTCCAAGTCTGCCATATCCAAATGTTTCAGGCGCCTGAATTTCCCTCTCAGCAAACTAAACGCACGTTCTATGATTGATCGTATTGAACTTAAACAGACATTATATCTGCTTTTTTTATTTGTAAGATGATCTGCGTCCCGCAATGGCGTAATCAATTATGGCATCAGGGGATATGCTGAATCCCCTATAATATGGTATTCTGGTGGCAATAATTTTTAAAAATTAATGAAAAGTACCTTGAAATATTATGGAGTGGACTCCTTTCCTGTTGTAAAACTCGTTGGCATTGCCAGGTGGTTGTTTAATAGGGATGTGGCATCCATCAACTGCCCCAATAGCACATGGAATTCCATGGGAACGACCTTGAAAGATCTAAAATTTAAAACATTAATTGGTGCTGCTCGTTTGTTAGTAAAAATTTACATTTGAATTGCCACCGTAATTCGCTACGTCTGGCCATTTTGTATATTCCGGAACTAAACTTGAAAGTACATTTACAATTTCTTTTAAAATGTAATGACCACTACTAGGTACTATTCCGAATCTATCGCATGCCGCCAAAAAACTCTCAGGTTTGCTTGGCGTTCAAACGGTATACATCACTTTTTTGGGAGTGTTATCCCTCCCTCTCTGCCCATTGTTACCCCAAGAACTTGGTCTAAATCCTGAAATTAACATTTATAAATTTACTATGTGATCACTATTTAGAAAAATGCTATTTAATTCTACTTATCAGTTATTTCTTCATTTGTAAGTACTTTATAAACCGTGTGAAAGTGATTTTATTCACTTTTCGTAATTATTGCTAGTGGTATGAAAATACTTACAAATGTATTATATTTACGTAACTAGAAAATAAATACCTGAAATGTACCTCGAGACATTCGAAAATGTTCTTTAAATTGGCTGTCTGGATATCAGGGCAAACTTCTTCGAAATAATTTTCGTTTCTTGTAACATCGCTTCTCTCCTCCAAATCTTCCATTTCGATAGGTTGAGCAAGGTCTTCTGCTGCATTTAAAACCAAATTCAAATTAATTCCTTCGTCTTCTGCAAGAAAAACCCTGAATTGATTAATTTTGTTTGCTAACCAAATGCACTTTCCCATCAATTACTTAGTGCACTGCTTTTATAGAGTAATAACTAAGAATAAAGTGGGGTTCATTACCGAAATTAAATACAGGGAATTTATTTTAGTAGTTAACAAAAGCGTTTCGTTCCTATGCCACCATTTAATCATACAGGTAATTTCCATAGTTACAAATGAAACTAATAGATTAGAGCGTTTATTTCACAAGTTAACATACGACTTATTACTTGTCAAAAAGACAATTAAAAGTTATTCTAATGCATACCACTGAAGAAAAGATGCAACACACAAGTTGTTCCTACGTATCTACTTTTTAGGTGCATATGTACATTCTTCTTCTTCTTATTCCTTCTGTATTTAGGCATAATTGCCTGTTTTTCTTGGCATATTTGCCTCCATTTAGTCGTTTGGAAGGTTGTCACTCCATCGTTTTCGAGGTCTTCCGATGCTCATTCATCCTGATGGTGATTTATCCCTTGTTATTTTCACAATTCGTTCTTCCGTCATGCGATCAATGTGCTCATTCCCTGAGCATATGTACATTCCCGTAAAAAAATAAAGTTTTTAGCATATATGACTCAAAACAAACACTAAACACTTTTAATTTAAATATTTAATGAAAATAACTCAGGTTTTAAATACAATTCGTGAAAATAATAACAAAAATTGATAACTCTAAAAACTAATTAAAACAAAACCGACGCGGAGACGCGACACTGTCACTTTTCGGATTCCCGGTCACAAGTGTGTGTTTCTTAAAATCTACTACCCTTGCGCACTTTTTCTAATTGGGGTGTCTCAAGTCCGAGGGCGTGAGAAGGTTGTTCTGCATATGGGCAGGTTAATATTCTGCTACAGTTTCCCCCTCCTGACGTAGTAAACGTCTCGCAGTACGTCAGGTCCTTTCTGTTGGGATGGATTCTTTCGCAGGCGTCCTCGTTTCCTCTTTGGAACCATTACCAGGATCCCTAGGAGATTCGCATGCCTCTATTACATCATCTGCCCACATCTGATCCAGTTCCTTCTTGAGGAGTTCCCTTTTTGCGGGATTCAGGCTATACGCGGGCACTGCTACAGGTTGATGATCACCACTGTCAATGGAATGCTCTGCATAAGGAGGAGGGCCTCTCCCTGGCCGAAACGTCCCTTCCTCTTCTCGAAGTTCGACCTCAGTGACACTAGCTTCTTGCACGAAAGTGTTCCCATTGGGCTATTCCGTCGGCAAACGCGAGTGTCCTCCTTTCAGCCGTCATAGGGTAATCCAGTGTCTGCAGGTATTCTAACACCCGATGTCCTCCGATACTAGCTTGGGCTCCGGAGTCAGCGTACGCCACACCTGTTCGTCCAAAAAGCTCTAAAGGTAGTAATGGCCTTGCGCATCCATTTTCAGTGGTAGTCCCCATCACTGTTGTGTAATTCAGGGCCGTCGTTGTAAAGTTTATGGCCCTTTTTGACGTCGAAGAGCCGTTGCATGTAGTACAATTGGAGCGAATTATTGCAGCAGCACCGCAACCGTAACATCTTATTGTCGATGTGCTTGGACTTGTTTTCTCTGGCGCTGATCGCTTTGTATCTTTTCGCATTTTCTTCTGGCATTCTTCGACTGTGTGACCGAAATTTCTACAGAAAACACAACGCGGGCGATCTTTTGTGTGTCGCATAGCTTCCTGTGTGGGCGTAACCCTTTTTACATCAGCTTCTTGTATGGTGCGTTCAGACTCGCGAGCTAAAGTGAGAAGATCGTCAAAGGTCTTCGCATCTTCGCGTTTGACTCTTTTCCGTATTCTGCGGTGAAGTAGCCCATAGATCATGTTCAGGTGAATGCTTACAGTAGGCGCTTCCTTCAATTGTGAAAACATGGTTCTTGCGCGACTGACAAAAATATATGTGGACGTTTTATCGTCTTGTTCGTTGGCAAATAAATCCCGATATATCTGATATGCTGGTTTTCCCGGTCCATAAGAATTTTCTAACGCTGTAGTGACTTCTTCCCATGTTTTAATCGACGATTTTATACCTTGCCACCATGTAGCAGTTTCGCTCGTTAAAAGCATCGTTAGCCCGCGCAATGCGTTTTCTTCGGACACATCCACACATTATTTATGTGTTCACAGCGTCTATAAACGCAGCTACATCGTCGCCTGCAGTTCCCGAAAACCTAGATTAGTTATTTACCTAACAAGTTCGGGAAGGTAATTTTCCCGAATGAGCAATTTGTTTGCAGCACGACCGAAGGGAGTGCTGCATGTAGTGCGAATTCGGGAAAATTCTTCCCGAAGGAGTTAGGTACAATGTTTTTTGTAACGAATAACTGAAAATATTTTAAAAAATAAAAAAATTATTATCTAGTGTTTTACTAATTTACTGAGTTGACAGCACAAATCACTAAACTTTTATCTACGCACCTGTCAGCTTTTGTCGTAAGGTCACCAAATCACGTTAGCTACGCTAGCGTAGCTAACGTGATTTAGTGACCTTATTTTGTCGACGTTTACAGCGCCTCTGGTGTTTGCAGGCGCAATTAAACCAACGAGGGACAATCCTCTATATAATAAAGGAGAACGATCCATACGTGTGTCCCGAGGCCCCCTTGGAGAGGGGCGGAGCCCCGAAATTCCTCTTAGGTATTGGCGGAGCCCCGAGGGCCCCCTTAGAAAGGGGCAAAGCACCTGAGCCCCCTAGGGGAGGGGCGGAGCCCCGAGGGCCCCCTTGAAAAGGGGGCGAAGCCCCGAAGGCCCCCTTGGAGATGGGCAAAGCCCGAGGGCCCCCTGTAGAAGGGCGGAGGCCCGAAGGCCCCCTTGGAGATGGGCGAAGCCCCTAGGGCCCCCTTGGAGAGGGGCGGAGCCCCTAGGGCCCCCTTAAAGAGGGGCGGAACCCCGAGGGCCCCCTTGGAGATGGGCGGAGCCCGAAAACCCTCTGGAGAGGGGCGGAGGCCCAAGGGCCCCCTTGGACATGGGCGGAGCCCCGTGGGCCCCCTTGGAGAGGGGCGGAGCCCCGGGGGCCCCCTTGGGCGGAGCCCGAAAACCCCCTGGAGAGGGGCGGAGGCCCAAGGGCCCCCTTGGACATGGGCGGAGCCCCGTGGGCCCCCTTGGAGATGAGCGGAGCCCCGAGAGCCCCCTTGGAGATGGGCGGAGCCCGAAAACCCCCTGGAGAGGGGCGGAGCCCCTAGGGCCCCCTTAAAGAGGGGCGGAACCCCGAGGGCCCCCTTGGAGATGGGCGGAGCCCGAAAACCCTCTGGAGAGGGGCGGAGGCCCAAGGGCCCCCTTGGACATGGGCGGAGCCCCGTGGGCCCCCTTGGAGGTGAGCGGAGCCCCGAGAGCCCCCTTGGAGATGGGCGGAGCCCGAAAACCCTCTGGAGAGGGGCGGAGGCCCAAGGGCCCCCTTGGACATGGGCGGAGCCCCGTGGGCCCCCTTGGAGAAAGGCAAATCCCCGAGGGCCCCCTTGGAGATGGACCAACGTAATAGGCCAAAAAATGGTGGTAAATTGAATAGAATAGACCGAGCAATAGCGCGCGCAGCCCCGTTTATTATAAAAATTTACAAAAAACAAATTCCCCTAGTTTTTGTTGGAAAGTAAAAAACACCGCGGTGCGGGAAAAGTAAGTTTCGGCGCATCGGGAATGACTGGGAAATATGAATTTTGAAGTCATGAGTACAAAAAAGCATTTTGCAAAGCTTCCTTTTGATGTAGTTACTGTGGATTCTCGGGTAGCGGATTGCGTTAGTAAATGTTGCACATCTAATTGAATTTGTTGTAATTGTTCGTTAACTTTTGTTTGTACACCGGCAAGCAGTTGTTGTAACTGTTCCGTAGTTATTTGAACCACCGTGGAACTCATATCTCCGGCCGTAGAAACGAACGCAACTTGAGATTTATGTGTTTTATCACGATTTTTATACTGCAGTCGTTTACTGCGGCGAACACTTCCTGGCATTCACAGAAAAGTTCGTAAATAATCTTACGTTAATGTCTATAAACAAAGTTAATAGTGTTTAAAATCAACGTAATATGCAAAGACGCGACACTGTGTCAATTGTCTTTGTGTATTTGTCAATATCACAACAATAATATACCGCGAACGCAGACACTGCGTGATTGTCGAAATGTCTGTAGAATGTTCCTTTGGCGTATATAGTTAATTAATAAGCAAAGACGCGACACTGTGTCAATTTTCTTTTTGCATTTGTCAATATCACAACAGTCTATTATACGGCGAACGCAGACGCGACCTGCTTGTCGAAATGTCTGTACAATGTTCCTTTTGCGTATATAGTTAATTAATAAGCAAAGACGCGACACTGTGTCAATTGTCTTTTTGCATTTGTCAATATCACAACAGTCTATTATACGGCGAACGCAGACGCGACCTGCTTGTCGAAATGTCTGTACAATGTTCCTTTTGCGTATATAGTTAATTAATAAGCAAAGACGCGACACTGTGTCAATTGTCTTTTTGCATTTGTCAATATCACAACAGTCTATTATACGGCGAACGCAGACGCGACCTGCTTGTCGAAATGTCTGTACAATGTTCCTTTTGCGTATATAGTTAATTAATAAGCAAAGACGCGACACTGTGTCAATTGTCTTTTTGCATTTGTCAATATCACAACAGTCTATTATACGGCGAACGCAGACGCGACCTGCTTGTCGAAATGTCTGTACAATGTTCCTTTTGCGTATATAGTTAATTAATAAGCAAAGACGCGACACTGTGTCAATTGTCTTTTTGCATTTGTCAATATCACAACAGTCTATTATACGGCGAACGCAGACGCGACCTGCTTGTCGAAATGTCTGTACAATGTTCCTTTTGCGTATATAGTTAATTAATAAGCAAAGACGCGACACTGTGTCAATTGTCTTTTTGCATTTGTCAATATCACAACAGTCTATTATACGGCGAACGCAGACGCGACCTGCTTGTCGAAATGTCTGTACAATGTTCCTTTTGCGTATATAGTTAATTAATAAGCAAAGACGCGACACTGTGTCAATTGTCTTTGTGCATTTGTCAATATCACAACAATAATTACATAGACGGCGAACGCAGACGCGACCTGATTGTCGAAATGCCTGTTCAATGTTCGTTTTGCGTACACAGTATCACTTGTTTACAGTTTACAACCACCGAATGTTAAACAAACCCGGCAGCTTGACTTACCCTTAAATTCTGTGTTACTCGCGGTCAAGTTCACAACCTTTTTCGTGAACAATGGCACGATCCGGCGGCGGTTCCACTGTAGCGGGAATGGGATGACGTGTTCCTTGTCTAACAGTAGCTAGCAGCTCACTGGGGTTGAAAATGAAAGCAGTTTGCTTTTGCGCAACCCTGGCTCAGAAACGCTCGGGGCTAATGGACGACGTTCGCTGCTTATACAAAGGGATGCGGCAGTTGATGTGGCCTTAGGCGTTTGCGAATTGGCCAAAATGGCTAAGCGTCGCACTTCCAATTCACACACCACTTTCCTTGTATGATATATGCACTACGAAAGTCACCTTTAACACTAATTTTAATTACTGTTCTTGTTTATTTGTTTTAATTGCTTTTTGAGTTTGATTTTTATAGTATTTTTGTAAATTAACACGGCTTTACGTTGGGCACCAGTTTAGCATATATGACTCAAAACAAACACTAAACACTTTTAATTTAAATATTTAATAAAAATAACTCAGGTTATAAATACAATTCGTGAAAACAATAACAAAAATACGTGATAACTCTAAAAACTAATTAAAACAAAACCGCGGAGACGCGACACTTTCACTTTTCGGATTCCCGGTCACAAGTGTGTGTTTCTTAAAATCTACTACTCTCGGGCACTTTTTCTAATTGGGGTATCTCACGTCCGAGGGCGTGAGAAGGCTGTTCTGCATATGGGCAGGCTAATATTCTGCTACAAGTTTCTTATTAGCAAGTATCTAATTCAAATTCGTATGTTAACTCGTAACATAAACGCTCTAATCTATTGATTCCAGTGGTACCTAACTATGGAAGTGACCTGTATGATTAAATGCTGTATAGAAATGAAACTGCTATGTTAACCATTAAAATAAAGAGCTTTGAACAAACTGAGCCATCTTGTAGGAACGTGTCGTATAACTTCTCTGTATTCGCTCTCAAAGAAATTAAAGCACTCCTTCAACTCTTCGCGTTTCTTTGCGGAACAAGAAAACTGCAAATACCTTCATCACTATATTTTCCACATCAATAGGCATTAATTTTAAAGCATTTTTTGCGCAGTTATGAAATATGTGATTATTACAGTGAGCAGCTATTATTGCATTATTTTCTTCAGATTTCAGTTTTTGAAAAACTGAATTATTAACTCCAAAATTAACAGAAGCATTGTCCGCTCCATATGCCGTTACTCTACTCCATGGGAGCTGTGAATTATTCAAGACTTCACATTACTTTTCCTTAATAGATCTTGAATCTTCGAATGAATCTTCGTAAAAGTCCAAAATTTTATGACAAATACCATTTTTTGGCGAGAAATACTGAACGGCAACTGGAAAGAACTTTCTGTTTCCTTTATTAGAAGCATCAGTAGCGATGGAAAACGGAACTTCATTTTTTAAATCTTCCTGCACAAGTTCCATTGAATATGGATATAAAACCCGGTTCACGATAGCAGTACATTTGGTGCGTCCGCCTGTCATTTGTTTTACGATATCTGAATCTGTAATTATTTGTTTTAGTACTTTTATTGAGCAATCTTGAGCAACATATGAAATGTGGTGCTTGATATTGTGATAAACTTCAGTCAATTCGGCAATGCTAACTTTTTCAC
Organism: Agriotes lineatus; assembly: GCA_940337035.1. Taxonomy (NCBI): domain Eukaryota; kingdom Metazoa; phylum Arthropoda; class Insecta; order Coleoptera; family Elateridae; genus Agriotes; species Agriotes lineatus. The sequence continues at coordinate 62,314,180 of OW679203.1, forward strand.
TTTGTGCGCTGCCTTTTGGAGTAAAGAAAGAACTTATTCGCTGAGACATGGCTGTTGCACTGAATCTTTGTGTTTCTTTGACGCTGCGTGATGTGTTAATGCTTTTAAGCCATCATAAGCTACAGTGAACGTAATTTTACAGAATTTGCAGTAGCCTTTTGTGTCGTCTTCTTCACATTTATTTAACCACGAAAATCGCAATTCCCAGTCAACATTATAGTGGCAAACCCTTCTCACTTTCTTAGGTGGAGTTCCTTTATTGGTAGATGCTTTCTCGTCTTCCATTTTGATTACCAAAACCACCTTCACACGCGCCGTACGTAAAAACAGCAAAGAAACACAGGAAACTAAATATAAACAAAAGGTGTCGATATAATTGACAGCGCGGGTACTCCCACTATAGTTTGTTAGCGACTGAGATACGGCGCGGGCGGGGCGGGCTTGGTAATGCGTCGACCTCACCCCGCACCGCCCGCACCGTGCTGTTTGACTCGAACGCAGCTTTCGGGAGCGGTTCAAGAGTCAGTTATGAAACTGTTTATTTCGTTATTTGTGTGAAATGCAGTTTCTGATTGGCAATTAAGTACAAGCAGGACATGCGCAACAGCGGTGGTTGGGGCGCATCCCAGCAGCCACCCGGGATGGACGAGGGGACACCAGATCAGAGCGAACTGTGCAACTATGCGGTCGTCCCTTCGAAGTCGTATTATATAAACTTGTATTTAATAGTAAATAAATTAGTTAGTGAAAATAAAAGAAGTATTCATTAATAAACATGGTCCTTCGAGCCGGATTGTGAACAAGAAAAAAAACCTAGGAAGAAAATACTTCAAATCAACAAAGAAAACCACGAGGTCTGTCCATTGTTCCAAGCGGTGCTACCTTCCACGAAACGAGAAGTGAGGTCGTCCGCCAGCAAGAGACGTGCAGCTCGGGGTTATTTCAATTTCCTTTGTAAGTGCATTCCATTCTTTATTCCTCATATATCCCCTTTAATTCTGAGTCAAGCATGGAAAACTTAGCAACTTTAAAAATAAAAAGAGGTCATTTAAAAACCACCCTCACTAACTTTAAAAAACAATGCAACAAAAACGATGTAAGCGAATTAAATGATTCAATTATAACGGAATTAGAAGGCCGTTTAGAAAAGAGTGAACCATTACTAGCTAATTTTGCGAAGTACATTTACAAATTAAAACTATTTCTAACACTGATTATACCGACGAAAGCGATGATCCCGAATTAGAATCATTTGAAGACAGCTAGTTTGAGGTAACTTCAAAAGCAAAAAATATAATTTCATTATATCGCAAACCAAAACAAATCAATCCAATTTCAAATCCACCAAACAGCACGTCCTTTGCACAAGCTGATTCAAATAATATTCGTCTTCCAACCATAAATTTGCCTTCTTTCACGGGCTTGTACGATCAATGGCAAGAATTCTGTGATTCATTTAAGGCGCTAATACACGAAAACAATGGGCCATATGAATAAAAGGGAGCATATACTTGCAAAATTCAAAGTAAATGCTTTAAGGGGTATGAATAATATTGTAAGTAAATGCTTTTGCTTAAAAGTATGAAGCAAATGCTCATGATATAAAAGGATTGGCTTCAAACGTATGAATAAAGCCAACCATTTGCTTACAAGTTCGAGTATTTACTTGTGGAAAAGTGATGCTGCTATTCAGTAGCATCAGAGCTGTCACTATTAGAGGTTTCGCGCGTTTCTTTTACACGGCTGTTTGTTTGGTTGAAAGTAAAAATGGCTGAAATGATAAATCTACGAAATGTAAAGTACTACAAGCAACGGCGTGCACCGAGAACGAGTGATTTTAAAAGTATGTTCCGGTTTGAAGAGGAAAATGTGGAATGGTTAGCTCAGAACTTTTTAGGCGAGAGTGTAGAACGCCGTGGTGGTGCATTATCAGCTGTGCACAGAATGAAAGTCTGTTTAAGATATTTGGCAAATCCAGGTTTTCAAAGCGGAATTGGCGAAGAGCTAGGCATTGAGCAGTCGACTGTTTCTCGCACTGTGCGAATGGTGGTAAAAAAAATAATTCTACAGGCTAATCGTTGGATTCAGTTTCCTAAAAGTCACCATGCCATAAGGGAAGCTAAAGAACTGTGGGCAAGTCAGTTTAGATTTCCGACTGCTATTGGAGCACTAGACTGTTCACTGTGAAAATAGAGAAACCGAAATTACACGGGGACGAATACATAAACCGCAAAGGAGAAGCAACTTTGAACGTACAAGCTACGTGCAATGGAAAGTACATAATCACCAGCGTGGATGTGAGCTGGCCTGGTTCGGTACATGACAGCCGAATCTGGAAAAATTCCGAAGTGAGAGAAGTAATGCGACGTACAGAGAACGCCGTTCTCATTGCTGATCAGGGATATGGAATTGAACCTTGGCTTATGACTCCTTATCGAGAACCTGTCTACACAGACGTAAAGAAGGCTTATAACAAACTGTTGTCAAAGGAAAGGGTAATAATCGAGCAGTGTTTTGGACAGCTGAAACGGCGCTTTCCTATACTGAAATATTGTTGTCGCGTGAAATTGGCTAATGTTCCAGACATAATTGTAGCTTGTATCATTTTACACAACATGGCTAAGGCCTTGCAGGATCCAGATTTTGAAGGTAATGATGAAGATGAAGACGGTGATCTTGTTAATGGGAATGAGGAAGAGAATGACAACTTACGTGTCCGCGGTCAGGAAGTGCGTGAAGCTTTAGCCAATATAATTCACAATTATAACGCACAGTAATTAGTGATCTATGTGTGTGTAATAAATGTTTATTAATTGTAAACTTAAAGTAAATGAGAATACAATGTAGAGTAATATAATTTCAAACTATTTCCAACAAATTTTCCTTTAGAAATAATACTAATCTGTCACTTCAAATAAAAAAATAGCCTATGTCAGGTTTAAAAAAAAACCACATTGTATATTGTACGAAAATGTTTATTTTGAAAAGGGAGCCCACTTAATTCTAAATCCGGCCCTGCTCAAAACCCAACAATCACAGGTTCGCATATGTCTTTCCCCCTTCGTCTACTATTTGCACGGTAACCCTTTGTAATTTCCTTTCATAATACTCTCTTTGGATTCGAGTAGTCTGTAGCTGTTCTAGCAAAACTAACCGTTGTAGCTCTACGTTGGACAGTTTTTCAGTTTCCTCTGTTTCGCCTGGTAGTGCAGTTGTTACTCGCTGTCGACGTAGAGGCAGTGGCAAAGGAGTAGCAACCGTCGCTATTGTTTCACATTGATCCAAACTGGAACAGGGTGCAGTGACTGTGTCTCCAAACGATGTACTTGGAGATGACGTGCCATATGATTTGGCTCCTGCCATGAAAAAAATTTGATAAATTAGACATTTCGTATTTGGGCAACTATCATTTTTTTTTAATTCGAAATTGTATTTTTTATCTACACCCTAACATATTTCATTTTTGTTCTTACCTGCTATTTTCGCCACAGTTGGATTTGAGTCTCCCTCCATTGCCTCGTATAAAGTTTTTTCCCATGGGAGAAGTTTAATAGGCTTATTACCGGTTTTTTTCACATCGGTCTTCTTCTTTAAACGTGTCTTCATGTTATTGATTTTTTTCATTAGTTGTCCTGTAGTTATTAACTGCCCCATAACACTTTCATATAATTCTAATATTTTTTTTATCGCGTCTTCTTTCTTTTTCTTAGATGCGGGCGTGTGTGACTTACTAAGGATCTCTGGATGTTTGCTGACTTGATTTGCTATAAAGTCTAGCACCTGCACTTTACTATCACTTTCACATGTAACATCATCTTCGGATGACGACATTTTGAACACTTAATAACCGTATGTGCGCAGCAGGTCGCTACAACTGCGTAAACTGCAGGTCTAAACACGCACAATTTTGTTATTCAGAAGCGTGAAACAAATGAGTACCTACAAAACCTCCCATATTTTAGATATGAGCTTTTACTCGTTTTTATGAAGCATTTGCTTGCAAGTATAAGGTAATCATTATTCATATTGAATGAAGCAATTGCTTTTACTCCTACCTTTTGCTCTAAGCATTTGCTTTTCCTTCTGCCTTATGCTTATAAGCATTTACTTTATTTTTATTCATATGGCCCAATACCTTATCTGAGATACAAAAATTTTATTATTTAAAAAGCTCTTTAAAAAAATGAAGCAGCTCTAACAATTCAAAATGTAGAAGTTTTAACATCAAATTACTATATTGCGTGGGATTTGCTCCTGGAGCGTTTCGAAAATAAACGTTTAATTGTAAACAGTTACATTAAATCCATCGTTGAATTTCAACGCATTCAAAAAGAATCACACGTAAGTTTACGACAACTTTTCGATACTGCTACTAAAAATATTCGATCATTAAAAAACTTAGGTTTACCTACAGATACATGGGATGATTTGCTTGTATATATTGTAGTTTCTAAATTAGACCCTGTAACGCGCAAAGAGTGGGAATCAACCAAATTACCCCAAGAATTGCCAAATATGAATGATTTAAATACATTTTTAAAAAATAAGTGTCAAATTCTAGAAACAATAAAACTTAATAAATTAGAAATACATAGTAACGCAATCTATAACCCCAGAAAAGATACCATTCATTTCAAGGTAATGTTAGCAACCAACCAACAACAGCTCTGCGCATTTTGTAAAAATGCTCATACTATATACATTTGCGAAGAATTTTCAAAATTATCGATTCCAGACAGAATTAGCGAGGCCAAAAACCGCCACTTGTGCATCAATTGTTTGCGAAAAGGTCATTTTACTCGCGACTGTAGAGCAAATGGATGTAGAAAATGCTACAAAAAACACAACACCCGCCTACATCTTGAATATACAAGAACAAATAGTACAAACAATGGAATTTTACAAAAATGTAGCAATAATGAACCATTGACGCCGGAAGCACAAGAAAACAATTCCGAATCGGTAGCACTAGTCAATCATTGTTCGTTTAAAAGGTTTCCGCAAATTTTGCTTTCAACAGCTAGAGTAAATGTTAAAGACAATGCAGGACGGCTCCATGAATGTCGTTTCTTGTTAGATTCCGGGGCTCAATCCCATTTTATAACTAATAAAATGTGTACATTGTTAAATTTGAAAAAATCTAAAATAAATGTAGCTGTTTCAGGACTCAGTCAGTAAAATTTTAATATTACTCATATGGTAAATGTAAATATATATGTTCAACACGAAGGTTATAAAATCTCTCTTGCGTGCTTGGTTTTATTGAAAATTACAGAGCCTTTACCATCAAAATCATTTGATGCAAGTATATTGGGTATTCCTGAAAACATTCTGTTAGCGGACAGCTCTTTCAACGTATCTGATAATATTGATTTATTAATCGGTTCATCAGTATTTTACAATTTATTATCAGTAGGACAAATCAATTTAGGCAAGGGACTTCCTACCTTGCAAAAAACAAAGCTAGGTTGGGTGATCGCTGGACCTATAAATGATCAGCTCAATTATATTACTTCAAGAAATCATTTTGTCTCAGTTGAATCTGAAAATAACTTTACCTTAGAGCGCCAGGTAGAAAAATTCTTGTCGTTAGAAAATTGTAGCCAGAACTTTAGTAAAATGTCATTAGAGGAGAAACTTTGTGAAGGTCGTTTTGTGCAAACAACGAAAAGGGATGCTTCAGGTAGATTTGTCGTAAAAATACCGTTCAAGGAAAATGTTAGCGCTTTAGACGACTCACGGAGCCTGGCTTTAAGCCGTTTTCAGAACCTTGAGAAAAGGTTCAGCCAAAATCCTGCTCTAAAGCAACTTTATTGTGAATTCTTGGAAGAATACAAACACCTAAACCATATGACACGAGTAGCTGACGACAACGATGATTCACAGGGAAGGTTTTATTTGCCTCACCATGCCGTTATTCGTGAGTCAAGCTTGACTTCAAAAATTCGTGTGGTATTCGAAGGTAGTATGAAGAGCAGTACAGGAATATCACTAAATGACACTCAAATGGTAGGCCCAGTTCTACAAAATGATTAATTTTCGATTTTAATCCGTTTTCGGAACATTCAATCGTAACTAGTGCGGACATTACGAAGATGTACCGACAAATTTTAATTGACAAAGATGATAGGCGTTTCCAAAGAATATTTTTTAGGTTTAATGAGGATGAAAACATAGAATGCTACGAACTAAACACAGTAACATATGGGACAGGTTCCGCACCCTTTTTAGCAATAAGGTGTTTGTACCAATTAGCGTCAGAGAATGCTGCGTCTTATCCACAAACTTCAAATATTTTGCGGGATGATTTTTTGTTGATGATTTATTGACAGGAGCTAATTCGATTGAAGAAGTTAAACAAATTTATTTTGAATTAACTCATATTTTAAATTCCGCTGCATTTCAATTAAGGAAGTGGTCATCAAATAACACGGATATATTAGATACAATCCGCGATAATTTAAACTCACAATCAGTAGTATTACCTATTTGCGAAAAAGAGCAAACAAAGACTTTAGGCATATGTTGGAATTCGGTATCTGATATATTTCAATACGACGTCAAGCTAAAAAATCAAAATCACGCAGTGACCAAACGAACTATATTATCTATTACAGCTCAAATTTTTTACCCTTTAGGATTGCTAAGTCCAGTCACTATAATTGCAAAATTTATTATCCAAAGGCTGTGGCGATGTAAAATAAATTGGGATGAATCCATTCCAATGGAACTGCACACCAGGTGGATTAGATTCTCGGATAATCTTAAATTTATAAATAATCTCCGAATGAAAAGGCATGTTCTATGTAACAATGCAATTGAAATCGAATTGCATGCATTTTCAGATGCTAGCGAAGCTGGCATAGGCGTGGCGATTTATTTAAGATTGATAAAGATAAAAATTGTCAGATAAATTTACTTTGTTCGAAATCACGCGTAGCCCCCTTGCACAGCGTTAGCCTGCCACGTCTCGAATTATGTGGAGCAGTTTTATTGGCCAATTTAGGTCATAAGGTGCGCCAAAATATTAAATTAGAATTTTCAAAATTTGTTTACTGGTGTGATTCAACTATAACACTTCATTGGATCAAATCTTCACCCAATCGCTGGAAAACATTTGTTTCAAACCGAGTTGCTGAAATTCAAAATTACACTGAACCAAATCATTGGCATCACATTCGGTCTAATGATAATCCTGCTGATTTAATATCGCGTGGTACTACTCCGCAGGAACTACTTAAATAAAAATTGTGGTGGCATGGACCATCTTGGTTAGAAAACGATTCTTCTACTTGGCCTGAGCAAAACTTTAATTTTTCAATTAACCAAGAACATTTAGAAATTCGTAAAACTACTTGTTTAGTAACTACATCAAATGAGTTTGACCTATTCTTTAGATACTCAAATTTAGTTAAATTGCAAAGAGTTTTTGCATATTGTTTACGTTTTATTAGAAATCTTCGTAAAAGAAGGGATAAAATTAGCGTTAAAGAATTAACTACGACTCTCATTACTTTAATTAAAACTGCGCAGCATCAGATTTACTACGTTGATATAAAGAGTATAAACAAAACAGGATCGGTCAATTCAAAGAGCCATTTGTTGCCGCTTAATCCTTTTTTGGACAGTGAAAATGTATTAAGAGTAGGCGGACGGTTAGGTAATTCAAATTTACCTTATGATAAAAAATTTCCGATAGTCTTGCCATCAAATCACATGCTTACCACTTTAATAATAAAAAACGAGCATGAAAAATTGCTTCATGTGGAACTCAGTTAGTTTTATCATCTTTAAGGGAAACCTTCTGGCCCGTTTCTGGAAAAAACGAGTATTAAGAAGTTGTATTAAATGTTTCCGTTGCAATCCACCAGATCGCAATATTTGATGGGCATGCTCCCAACAAATCGAGTAGAACCAAATCCTCCATTTTATAATTGCGGAGTAGATTACGCAGGTCCGTTTTTTATTAAAAACAAATATTCAAGAGGAGCCAAGTTAACAAAGAGATATGTTTATTTATTTGTTATTGTACAAAGGCCATACATTTAGAACTTGTCAGTGATCTTACTACCGAAAATGTTATAGCCGCATTACGACTTTTCACTTCACGCCGCGGGAAACCTCAAAATATCTATTCAGATAATGGTTCTAATTTCGCAGGAGCAAAGACTGAACTTAAAACTTTATATGAATTTTTAATTTCTGAACTTACTCAGAACTCTATAGTAAATGTACTAAGCAAAGAGAGTATATCATGGCATTTTATACCCCAAGAGCTCCCCACTTTGGAGGGCTCTGGGAAGCTGGTGTAAAATCAACAAAAACCCATTTAAAAAAGGTGTTTGGCGATGCTCATTTAACTTTTGAACAATTTTATACCGCGCTGACTCAGATTGAAGCTTTCCTAAATTCACGACCATTGTCTCCCCTATCCAATGATTCTTCTGACCTTAATCCATTAACTCCCGCACATTTCCTGATTGGAAAATCCCTAGTTGCCGTTCCGGACCCTAGTGTGATGGATATCCCGGAAAATCGGCTATCTAGGTTTCAACGGGTTCAGCAGCTCACTCAACATTTTTGGCGTCGGTGGAGCAAGGAGTACCTTGCCACTTTACAAACCAGGACCAAATGGAGGCAACAAAGTCCCTCTACGTTAAAAAAGGGATCCATGGTAGTACTTCGAGACGACAATCTGCCGCCATTGAAATGGCAACTAGGCCGAATTGTCGATCTACATCCAGGCAACGGTGGTTAGTGTAAAGTTATCCACGGAAATTGTTAAACGTCCCGTAGCAAAAGTGTGTGTGTTGCCTATTGAAGAAGAAAGTGACGCAATTCATAGACAATCATAAACTGTATCTATATAACACAAAAATTGTATATGTATATATCCTTTTATGTGTGTTCCACTGTTAAATTTTTTAGTTGCTCCAATATGTAACTGATTTTTTTTGGTATTGAAAGCCCTGCTTTCAAGGCGGGCAGTATGTTTATTTCGTTATTTGTGTGAAATGCAGTTTCTGTTTGGCAATTAAGTACAAGCAGGACATGCGCAACAGCGGTGGTTGGGGCGCATCCCAGCAGCCACCCGGGATGGACGAGGGGACACCAGATCAGAGCGAACTGTGCAACTATGCGGTCGTCCCTTCGAAGTCGTATTATATAAACTTGTATTTAATAGTAAATAAATTAGTTAGTGAAAATAAAAGAAGTATTCATTAATAAACAGAAACTGTTCGTAATTTTCACGGAAACCGGACAATATTCTGTCCGGTTTATCGAGATTTTCTTGACTGGACAAGCATAACGAAAGCGGGACTGTTCAGTCGAAAACCGTACATCTGGCAACCCTACTTATTTCACGGATTACAGTTTATTTCTAACTCTTAAAACCAAAACACAACATTCGGCTGTATTTATAGGTTAACATAAACAACTTTGACAGTTAACTCAACGTAAATTAAGAAAGACTGTTCAGCAAATAGACATCGTCCAATCTGAGCGGTTGCTCAGCGCGCACTCAGCGGTTGTCGTCTGAATGCGCTCATTGGAATCTTGAATGTTATACAGCCGAACTCCCATATAGTGATGTCCAAAAATCCCCACAAAAACATCACTGTGTAGAATTTGTACTTCAAAAATAAAACACAAATGTTAATGTAACATAATAAAAGTATTTATTGTAAAATATTAAAGAAACATTTGAAGGGGTAAGTGGATAAAGGTGGTATGTCGCAAAAACTGTATTTTGAGTAATTGTCTTGGTACTTTTTTACTATATTACTTTAATTAACGAAAATTTTCCACAATACAAAGCTGTGCCATAGATTTCAACTACAAATGGTAAAAATCTGATATCATATTTTCAACTTTTTTTAGCAAATTAAATGCACATAACACCTTTATCCATTAATACGTTTCATAAAAACTATTTTGAAATAATGAATGAAGGTTTTACAGGTTGTTTTTTTTAAATTTTTATCCGAAACAAAGTACAAAAAACGTAAGTAATTTAATTAGCTTGTCTTCGTTTCGTCTTAAGTTCGTCATTTCCAACTATATTTTTGATAAAAATATTTGTATTCATCTTTCACAAAAGTTAACTGTTCCCGTAAATTTGATATTTTTTCTACGCTCAAACTTCCTTTATTCTCTGCGACTATGCTTAAAGTAATGTTGCTTGCATCGACTTCTTTGTGACCAGTTTTTAAATGTCAACTTTTAAAAATGGAGTCATCTCATCAAGACTTCCTTGTAGTAGTATGATCCGTAAGATTCCACACGAATCCATTTAATTCCGGCTCGAAAATTTACTTTTTGGTTTAATACATTTTTTTTTGTTATAAAGATGTAGTTTTACTGCAGTCTCATCGATTTCTTTAAAGTGATGCTCCATGTTTATTACGCCAGTACCTTTGTTACTGCTTCTTATAATGTCTGGATATTGCTCGGGTATATAAATATTTTCATGTTTTCTAAGTATTTTTTTCGATCCTACTAAAATCCCTGTCAGAATCTAGGTAAGAATGACGACTTCCGGAAATTTGTGGTTAATCGATTTGAAACAGCCCTTTAATATTAACAACTGGTAAAGCGTGGTCAAATTGAAATTTTTGTTTCGACCAGCACAAGAATCTGACCAAATAAGTAAATGGTGTAAGCAACTGGCAACGTCTTTCTGTCCACGTAAAGAAAAGAGCCTTATTTCCAGATTTTCTTACGGTATGGATTTCCAAAATTGTAGAACCACATTTGTCTTAAATTAAAACGCTTTAGAAGTGCTTAATTTTGGTAGTGGCATGGTTTGTTGTAGGTCCATCGTAAGATAACAAATGTTATCAGCATGCAAAGCCTTTTCTCTATCACGTTTCTGTTGTTCAAATGCTAGTTTATAATTTTCTTTGTGTACGTCGTTCCCTATTCCAGCATCACACGTGGAACACGTATCGCTCCTTGGCAAACCAAACGATAAATTAAATCGAAAGTCGAAAATGTTTCTATAGGAACATATTTTTCTATAAAAAAAATTCTGGAAGTTTATGTCTTCTGACAGTCTTCTATATACAACTTGTACATTATATTTACATTTAGTAAGGGCGATAAAAACATCTTATGTGGAGTTAATATTTCGAGAATACTGCGAGGCTTCTGATGGAAATTTTTTAATATGATTAATTACATACTCAACTACATTATCAGGTATTTTGTGGTGGTCTATTTGTGTGTTTTACCCCTTTTATCAGGGGTGGGTGCTGACTCTCCTGACTTAAGGTTTTGTTGAATCAAATCAACTGTTTTATTACTGAACTGGTATATTGAACATAATGCAGTTTTACAACAAGGAATTTGTTTCTGTCCGTATGTAATAACGTATTTAAAGGAATGACTTTTATTCTTTTTGGCACGGACTCTATGACGATTGACTTGGTTAAGAAGAATGCTTTTAAAGAGAACACGATTTTTGAATTTATATCAAGTCGATAGTACTTATGGAAAATATTCTTTCTTGCATCCTCATCAAAATTTTCATTGCACTTAAGCCTACAATTTTCTTTGCACAACATACCCAAATTTACTTTTTTTGCGGGGATTACCTTTCCAGTTTGTGATAAATAACTTCCAGCCTTTTGCCTGGCAGATGCTGATTTTGCTTTCTTCCAGTCTCCTGGATTTCTTTTTCGGGAAGTTTTCTCTTTTATTTCAAATACTTTTCGTTTTACCTGACAATGTTTTTTTTTTGGATCTTGGGCAACAGCTTGACTTGCATTTAAATCATTATCCGTTTCAAACACTTTACGCTTTGCACGATCTAATTTGTCCATATTTGTAATATTACTTTCTTCACTTTCAGAATTCTCACCAGTATTTGAATCACTTGAAACATATTCATCGCTGAATTCATTTTCAGAATCTTGAACCACTGACTCTAAATAACAATATTGTTTATTACTTATTATTTTTACTTTCCGAATGATAATACCTACCATTTTCCTCCATATTTTCTTCACTTTTAGAATCCTCATTAGTATCTGAATGTATATCATTTTGAACATTTTCATCGCTGGATTTGTTTGTAGAAATATGAACCACCGACGCTAAAAACAATGTTTTTTATTAACCATTATTTTAGCTTTCTGAGTGCTAGTACTTACCATCCTCAATCATAGCAGTGCTCAGCTTTGAGCAACTCACTTTTGGAATAATAAGCCCATTGCCTTTATTTACAGTCTGATAATTTTTTAAAGCAATAGTTGTGGGACTTCCATTATCTAAAGCAAAATAAGATATGTACATAACCTCTACTATTTCCTTACCCACATCTTACCCACATCCTGCAATCTTCCCTCACACATTTTTAACATAAATTGTCCCCTGTATAACATTTTTCACTCTGAAATATTGCACGAAATTGCAGCACTAATTCTCACAAACCAATCGCACAACCTAACCTTACAAATCGAAGGTAGGGCGTTATGTTACCAGCTTGTTAACGGATTCGTATGTTTTCAATAATTTTGTAGTGGATCAAAGAGGTATGTGATCATAACACCCTTATCCATTATTTGGCAAACACATATTACGTACATACAACCTTTATCCATAAATAAATTAGCTATTAATCAATATTTCACCATAAAACCCATATATTATGGTAGATTATTAAATAAATTGGTTGAGTATATAAATATCTCGTATTTTGCAAAAATGTGACATACCACCTTTATCCACTTACCCCTTCATTTATTAATTAGCAATCCATTATGCTTATTACATATTAGACATTAACATATGTAACTATCAAGTGTTTGTTGTGCCGTACATTTATAAATTAATTTGTGTTCGTAATATGTTTCACATTTATTTAGTGCATTAAATATCCCTTCGTAAATATTTTCTTGTCATGGAAAGCCCCGGCGAATGGTTTCAAATGCCTTGGTCATTTCGGTTTCCGCAGAATTATTAATTACTATATACCATCCACTTCACCCTCTTCATGGTCACTCGAATTTTGTTCATATTCTTTACAAACGCTATTTAAAATTTTATTGTCGTCTGGGTATTCCGTAATTAATACACCTTCATCCACAGTTAAATACTTGGTCACAAACGTTGCCCAAAGTTTTAAGGCGCTCCGACGTCTTCTTTAATTCGTATAATTGCGTGTCATCTTCCTCATCCCAATTCGACAAATTTAGTGTAAAACCAGCTTTGTCAAAACAGTTTTTGATTGTCTCTTGAGTCACTTCAAATCGCCATACCTTCGATGATTCTGATATGCACTCACGAAGATTAATTATTTTGTCTGTGGTTTTATTTTATTCTACGGCTAAAATATTTTTTTGCTAAATTATTTTACGGTAGGTAATGAAATTTTACATTTTTTATAATCCTTTGGTCTATCCACTGCAATTTTGACGTCATATTTTGCGGAAAGATCAACTCCACGTTTTGAATTTTGACTTTATATAAGCAGGATGGGCTGGGCAGTTATCCACAATTAATGCTACTTTACGTTTTTCCCTGCCCATTTGTTTTTCAAATTTTAGTAACCACTCTTCAAAAATCTTACTGGTCATCCACGCCTTTTTATTAAAATCGTAATCAACTTCCAACGATTTTACTCCTTTAAAACATCGAGGATTTTCCTTTTGCCTATTATAAGAAACCTCATTTTGTCAAGGCCCGTCATATGGACCCCAATCATGACCGTAATTCGTTCTTTACTGTTTTTACCTTCAAAACACTTATCGTTGTTAAAAGCCAATGTTCTGTTCGGTATACACTTAAAAATAAACCAGTTTCATCGGCGTTAAAAATGTCTTTGAGATCATATCTATCCAAAACCTTTTTTAACGATATTGCAACCATTTTGTGCATTTTTCATCACTACAGTAGCTCTTTCGCCGCTAATAATTTGTTTGCTAATGTTATGCCGTTACTTGAACTTACCTATCCATCCATTACTCGCTTGAAAAGATGCGTGACCCAGAGCTTGTGCATAAAACAAGGTAATTTCTTTTATTAAAGGCCTAGAAACTGGAACATTTTTATCGCAAACCACGTATATCCACTTTAAAATTGCCTCGTCCAAGTCTTCATATGTACACAACTTAATTCTTTTCCTTCCAGAATCCATTTCCTATCCCCGCTTTGTCATTTTTTCACGGTTTTCTACAATAGTTGACACAGTGTTGGCAGCAATTCTAAATTTTACAGCAACGTCTTTCTGTTTAACACCATTTTGTACATCTTCCAACACTTTCAATTTGGTTTTGCCATTTTTAAACAACTGGTTACTTGGAGGCCAAAATTGCAATTCAAAAATTTAAATTTAGAATGCATTTGGAAACTCCTAAAAATCCTATAATCCGCTTAACAATTTATGCATTTAAATGGAGGGAAATTTTTAGTAACATTAGTGAAAGCATGTACTGTAGAAACTTCTAAGAAATCCTATAATCCGCTTAACAATTTAGTAGTGGTAACGGTAGACAAGTAAATAATTCTAAGAAAAACTCAAATTTTAAGGTACATATTTTATAATCTGTTCAAATCCTTTTCTGCGTTCTTAAGTACTTGGGTAAAATTTTGTTAGAGATGGCGAACAAAGATACATACAAAAAAAGAAAATTTACTAAATCGAACGGCTGCGTTGCCTGCCCGTCTGTTTCTCGAAACACTCCATACTAGTTAGTAGTGTTCTATAAATATCCACATTAGCCACATATGGCGTGCAACGTGAAAGAATGTGTTATTGTATCGACGAATTTCGATAAAAAAGTATTTCTACTCTTTAATTTTCGAAAAGTTGGAACAAACTTAAAATCCCAGGCGCGTGCAAAAAGTCTCCCCGGACGCACTAAAAAAGGGGACAGTGTCCGGGAAAAAGCATAAACGAAAAAAATACCTAAGGAAAAATACCCACGGAAAAATACCTACGGAAAAATACCTAAGAAAAAATACCTACGGAAAAAATGCCGAAAGCATAGTACAAAACTATAGCACTTAAATGATTAATAACAATTTCTATTCCTTTGTACCAAGAATATGATTACTCCATTAACATAAGCACCTTATGAGATTAGGGTTTTTGGTTAGGTATGTAATAAGTAGACATCATTAGAAAGTTTAAACAACAAATAATGATAATGCTAAGAAGGGATTAACAGTCTTTCGCAGCAAAATAGAGTAGAATAGAATTAGAAAATATATATAAACGTCACTGCACATTTCAATCATTGTTACCGAGCTCTGTAGAGTAGTGGTTATCACATCTGCTTAGCATTCGGGAGGTCGCAGGTTCGATTCCTCTGGCCGTCTGCTCTGATTCAGGTTTTTAGGTGGTTTTCCTGAGTCAACAGAGTACCTTCTCTGAGGCGAATGCCGGGGCAGTATTTCTCCACCTTTCCTGGCCTCTCTTCCATTCTCCACCCCTCCTTTCTCGCACCCATCCTATAATTCCTGTTCTTGGCTGAAGAGGGACGGAAGGTCCCTATAGCAGCCCGCCCCCAGTTGGGAGAATTGAAATAACCCTGAACCTACCAATCATTGTTCAGTTTACAATCGTTCTCAGTGCAATTATATTTGTCTTCTGTCATGGCAGGGCATTTTTTAAAGATATAATTGTGTGGCCAAATGGACACCCAATGGTTAAATTTGGACACCCAGTAAGTCTTGAATTGGACAAGGTAAAAATAAAAAATACACACTAAAATGCACAAAACATTAATTTATAATTTATAAAATAAACAACATTTTCATTCAGAACATTGAACAAAGAACAAATAAAATATTAAACATAAATCTTAGTAAAAAAAAAACAAAAATATTATTAAATGCCTTCAGTTGTTCTAAAACTTTTTTGGCGAAATCCCGCTGGGCGTAAAGTTCCAAATCTGGTTCTCTAAATCTACGATATTTTTTTTTCAAAAATTCGGCTACAGCCTCACGAGGATCGTAATGTGCAGTGCCAATTCCTTTCAGTGAAATAAACAATTTGTAGTTCATAGATTCTTCCATTAGAGAAGTTCTATGTTTTGATTTTATTTGATTGTAATGCGACATGACCGCCTCTGTGGTCATAGAATGTGGCGATGTGATTAATATTGCACAAAATAGTTTTTGGACAATACCTGTGGTTTTTGCAACAATATTTTTTAGTTGGACACTATATTTACAGCCAACGTCTCTGGTGTCTAATTTTGGTAATTCACTAATAGTAGGTAGTTATCACAAACGCTATCAGCAAAATGACTTACATTGTCCTCTCCAAACAGTGTTTTTAGTAGTTCTCGGCCAGCATTGATCAACTCAACAGCGATTTCATAGTAGAGATGGCGGAGTCGTCCTCCACAACTTCCTTTTACAGTGATCTTATAATTAGCCAAAAGTTTAATTTTTAAGCATTTCTCAAAAATTTTCAAAAATTACAAATTCTACAAAAAACGGAACAAAATAGGGCGTTAGTGCAAGAGACACATTTTCTCTAAAATTTTAAGCTGAATTAAAAAATGTAATAATATACCGGATGTTCTATTTAAAATAGGAGTTAAAAAAATAGAAAAAAAGAACAAGAAACCCATTTCATAAGTATTCAACTAGAAAATCACCATCAATACACATTAAAAATGTAATAAAAATGTAAAGTTTGAAAAAAATCGTTAGAGCCGTTTTTGAAACAATCGAAGAACACTGAAAAATCATAAGAGTAAACACCTACTTTCGGTTATGGGATTTTCTCCAAAAGCTTGCTGTCTCATCTACATAGTACACAAAACTTATATATGAAGTTTCAACGCCATATTTCTTTTCGTTTTAGAGAAATTCTGTTCACAGACAGATAGACAGACACACACACAGACCAATGAACAAAAATATAAAACGTGAAGATCTGTTGAAAACTCAACTTCCAATTTTTGGGGTGAATCCAATACTTTCTTTATTTTAAAAGGAAGTAAAAACTAATAAAAGCAGTGACGATTTTTTCTCTTACTGCCGACCATAATCGTCGATTAGCTAAGGTTTGCAATTGTGTGAAGTAGCTTGGATGTTCACGTTCATTTGTTTTCAAATTAGAGGTCCTTGTGTGACATGTACACTTGTGATGGAATACAAGTATTGCAACCGATTTTTGTAATATTTTAGTTTTGTAATACCGGTTGGTTTGAAACATCGATAAAGTAAAATCGTTTATTGTATTAAATTACAATAAAATAGTTAAATAAAAATATCGTATAAAAAAATTATTTAATAATGCGAATAATACGACTTTTCAAATTGGAATAATATAAAAAAAGAAAAATAACAGACAATAACAAAAAAAGCATTAATACTTAGTCATACTGCCGTTCTGTGTAACTACGGCATTTAAATGACTAGGAATTGAGTTAATTCATTGCCGTGCTAGATTTCTGTCTTCTGCCAGTTCTTCCCAGGTATTCTGTATATCTTCCCATAATTCGTTGGGGTCGAGTGGCTGACCGGAAGCCAGGAGTTGGCACTAACCTGCCCCGCGGCGGAAGGTCAACTACAGGGGAGGACAAAGGCATAGCACTCCAGCCTCTGAAATCCCAAGACCGTTGGGTATCACCTTCAATGATTGGTGATATGTGATCTCAGATTGCATCCTACACGTGGTGGCCCTGTTGAAACTAAACCCAGCGGATCTAGACTGGGAAGTCGATAAACATCCCTCAAGCCAAGTTGGAAGATATCGTGACGAGGGCTGCATGGAACTGGGGAGGCAGTTTCACGAACGATTCCTTCGGAGCACCTGGCGCAACTCCGTCGTACTAAGTCGCCTTACCTCGACGTTCGGGCTCCGGCGAGGGTTGACATTTTTTCCCGATCACTCGTGGGAACAACATGGATGAACTAAATTTAACTATAAAAACAAATGAAAAAAAAGAAAACCCAAAAAAAAATAACTCTCCCCCTAGGGGGCAACCCCAGGGATCGGCTGGAGGATCTTGGATGGATCCAGCCGAATACAGGAAACTATCGGGCGCTGCAAAGCGAAAACTGAAGCGCCAACGACTGCAAGAGGCAGGAACCGGGAGCAAAGGCACCGGGACAGTCCCAAGCAGTCAGCCGCAACCAGGGCCTTCAGGGACCAGGGCTGGCGCAAGAAAAGGGGACGACGGGAGAGGGTCAAAAAGGAACCGATCCGAAGGAAGTACCCCAAAGCAACAGAAAAAAAGGAGCAGGGTGGCAGAACCTGCTCGCAGCTACAAAGAGGCCATCACTGGGGAAAAAATGGTAATTCTGCCAGACGGATACCCAGATGAGACCTTAAATGTCGAGCAGGCAGGGTTGATTAGAACCTACCTGCTCGAAAAAATTGATGAAATCGAAGATGGGGGTAATGTACCCCACCCGAGATTTCTTGAGGTACGCCACGGCAGGGGAAGACTTAATGTGACCTGCGCGGACCTCGAAACCAGAACGTGGCTGGAGATAACAATAAAAGGCTGTATACCATGGGAGGGAGCGAAACTAGTGCTCAGGGAGGCCAAGGACGTTCCCAAACCAGTATACACCCTAGCATGGATTCCAGGACCAGTACTGGAAGCCAAAACCATTCTGCACAGGCTGCAGAAACAGAACAAAGGTCTTTGCACAAAGACCTGGCAGGTGACGGACTCCAAGCCGGACCCCAAGGGACAGCAGGTAGTCATCGCCATGTCAGAACAGTCCTGGACTCAGCTACAGGACGTTGACTATAGGCCCTTCCTAAACTTCTCCCGGGTATCTTTTAAGAAACTGGGTAAGAAGAAGGAGGAAGGCGAGAAGAAAGAAGGGCAGACAGAAGAAGAAGGACCTTCTCAGGCAATGGAAGTGGAGGGATCTTTGGAACCTCCACTCTCACAATCGCCAGAGGAAATGGAGGTAGAGGGGCCTCGGGAACCTCTACCTGCAGAAGAACCACAGGCGGAAGGGACTTCAGAACCCCCCCAGGTGAAAGAAGGGGGAGGGTCTAAGGAACCTCCCTCTCCTTAAGCCCAAAAAACCTAAGTAGAAGCTACAATGGCGCTGAAACTGCTACAGGTAAATATACACCATTGTAAGAACGCATCGGCGGTCTTACAGGCTTATGCCATCAAAAATAATATTGATATTATATTAATTCAAGAACCTTGGATTAAGGGTAATAAAATAATGGGACTAGGGATGACCAAGGGCTGGACTCTGCACAGCTCCGATGAAGTCATGCCTAGAACCTGCATACTTGCTAAATCAAATTTGAATCTGATCACATTAAGAGACCTTTCTTGTAGGGATCTTGTGGCAGTCAAAACCAAAATGGCTATGGAAGGGAACGAGAGGGAGATCATTATCGGATCCGTATACCTCCCATATGACCAGCCAGGAGATCCACCCACTCCTGAGATGAGGAAGCTAGTAGGACACTGCAGAGGGGCGAATCTGCAGCTACTACTAGGATGTGATGCAAACGCTCACCACATAGCGTGGGGAAGCAATAACACCAACCCCAGAGGTGAGTCACTCCTTGATTTCTTTTTAGAAAATAGGCTCTTGACAATGAATCTAGGCAATGAACCCACATTTGTAACTAGTGTTAGAATGGAGGTCATTGATATAACTATAGCCACTACAGCTATGGCAAACATGGTAGAAAAATGGTATGTATCTGAAGAGCCATCGCTCTCGGACCACAGATACATCAGATTTGACATCAAAACACCAGTGCTAACCGACCTGGAGTACAGGAATCCCAGAAACTGCAACTGGGGGTCATATAAAGAGAACCTTAAGCAGGCACTACGGGATTGCCCCTCCAGGGCCAGTAACACTGTTGAATTAGAAACAATGGCAGATGCCATCGCTGAATCACTGATAAATGCCTTCGAATCGAGTTGTACTGCAACTTCCAGAAGGTCAACCAGAGAT
Source organism: Agriotes lineatus (assembly GCA_940337035.1). Taxonomy (NCBI): domain Eukaryota; kingdom Metazoa; phylum Arthropoda; class Insecta; order Coleoptera; family Elateridae; genus Agriotes; species Agriotes lineatus. The sequence goes on from OW679203.1 coordinate 62,334,094, forward strand.
GTTCCATGGTGGAACGGTCGACTTTCAGAGCTGCGGGTGGAGACAAGAAGGCTATTTAACAAAGCAAAAAGGACAGGGAAGTGGGAACCTTATAAAGAAGTCCTTACAAAATACAATAACGAAGTGAGGAAAGCAAAACGATCCTCATGGAGGGAGTACTGCAAGGGAATCGACAAGACACCAGAATGTGCAAAACTCCAAAAAGCGCTAGCGAAAGATAGACCACAGATAGTGGGAACACTAAAAAAACCTGAAGGAGGATACACGGAAACTGGGAAAGAAACACTGGCAGTTTTACTACAGGCACACTTCCCAGGCAGTATACTATTACAAGAAGATAATACCAGTGATCACGGTGTAGAAATACCTTTACGCAGGGCCACACAAGAGAACTGGAAGACAGCACATCAAGTGATAAACATAACAAAACTTAAATGGGCATTACACAGTTTTGAACCATTTACAGCTCCAGGTGGAGACGGGATCTACCCAGCTCTACTCACTCAGGGCTGGGGTGAACTATCCACCCGTCTATGTGCAATGCTAAGGGCAAGTCTGGCCCTAGGCTATATACCAGCAAGCTGGAGAAAGGTGAGAGTGGTGTTTATACCAAAGCCGGGAAAGGAAAGCTATGCCCAGGCAAAATCTTACCGACCAATAAGTCTGACGTCATTCATTCTGAAGACGCTAGAAAAGTTAATTGACAGGTATATAAGGGACGAAGTACTGGTGATTTCTCCATTACATAGATACCAATATGCCTACCAATCAGGAAAATCCTGCGAACTGGCTATACACGAACTAGTCAGCAAGGGGGAAAAAACTATACAATCCAAAGACTTTGGCCTAGGAGCCTTTCTGGACATCGAAGGTGCTTTTGACAACACCTCGTTCGACTCAATTCATCTAGCCTTGAATAGCAGGGGAATAAACGACACCCTGAGCAGATGGATACTAAACATGCTTAAAAGCAGAGTCATAACCACTTCTCTTCATAAGACAACCGTGAAAGTGTCTGTAACCAGAGGGTGCCCACAAGGAGGGGTATTGTCACCTCTACTGTGGAACCTCGTGGTGGATGGCCTTCTACGGGAACTAGAGGAGAGGGGCTTATATACACAGGGCTACGCTGACGACATCACCATCTACATACACGGAAAATTTGAGGGCGTAGTATTCGAAAGAATGCAATTGGCCCTCAACATTGTGGAAAGATGGTGTGAAGCCAAGGGACTATCGGTCAACCCGGAAAAGACCTCGCTTCTGTCAATCACAAGAAGGAAGAAAAACAAGTATAGGAAACTAATACTATACGGAAAAGAACTACAGATGGTGGAGAAGGTCAAATATTTGGGTATGATTTTAGACACCAAATTGACATTCAAACACCATATGGAACATGTTACAAGCAAAGGCTGCAGAGCATTCTGGACCTGCAGAAGAATGTTTGGAAAAACATGGGGACTGTCACCAAAAATGGTATACTGGCTCTTCACAAGAGTCATTGTACCAACGATAACCTATGCATCCTTGGTATGGTGGCACAAGGCAAGCAATATTAAAAATAAGAACTTGCTTAGCAAAATACAAAGAATGGCTTGTATTGGAATAACGGGGGCAATGTCAACAACCCCAACAGCCGCGTTAGAAGCCCTGCTGAACCTTCCCCCATTACACCTAAGGGTAGAGGCGGAAGCGAGACTAGGGGCATATAGGCTGAAAATACAAGGGTATGATCGTTATCCTGGACATCGAGGATACCATACCGAAATCTTTAACCGATTACGTGAAAACCTCATCCTGCAGATGAAGTCCGACAAAATAAAGACATCTTACCAGTTCCAAAAACCGTTTGAAGTATATCTTCCAGAGCGGGAAGAGTGGAACGAGGAAGAAGTCTTAACCAAACTAAAAGGGGAAGTCTGGTACACAGACGGATCAAGAACAGAAAATGGAACAGGTCTGGGCATTTATGGCACGGGACCAGGAAATGCGATAAGCATAAACCTGGGACAATATGCAACAGTATTCCAGACCGAGGTAACAGCAATTCCAACCTGCGCCCAATTAATGGTGCAGAGATCCTACAAAGGCAGGAGAATACACATCCTGACGGACAGCCAAGCAGCTTTAAAAGAGCTGTCATCCAACCAGTTCAACTCAGAACTGGTATATGAATGCCATAAAAAACTGGTTCAACTGGGAGAACACAACAAACTTAGCCTGTTGTGGGTCCCAGGTCACCAAGGAATAATAGGCAACGAAAAAGCAGACAAACTAGCAAAATCAGCCAGTACTATCCAGCTGATAGGACCAGAGCCTACCTGTAACATAGCTTATAGCATGATCAGGGAGCAAACTAGAAGCTGGTTACGAGATAAACATCGCAAATTCTGGCACGACTACCCTAAAGCAAGGCACTCTATAAACTTCATAGGGGAACCGTCCAAGAAAGCAACGCTGGCACTCCTGGAAAACGGAAGGGAGAAAATAAAACACATAACAAGGATAACTACAGGACACTGTTATATGAAAAACATATGCACACAATAGGAGTGGCAACAAACACAGACTGTAGATTCTGTGAAGAGGAGGACGAGATTCCAATCCACTGGATATGCGAGTGCGAGGAACTCATAACTCTGCGACATAAACACTTTGGGGAAACAACGATCGAACCCGAACTGCTGATAAACATCTCACTAAACTCACTAGTAAGCTTTTTGAGGACATCGGAATACCTCTGTGAGGCTAGGTGAAGCACTGGGATGTGCACAATAGGTCTTTTAGGCCGCAGCGCAGAAAGGGGAACTAACCCAACCAGAAGTATATACATATAATAATAATTTTGTAGATTT
>OW679203.1:62337051-62474694 GCA_940337035.1 Agriotes lineatus
TAGTTTTCTATGAAAGCGATGGTACATGAAGTTCTTACAATATTTTTCCACGTGTATAGTCCATTTACTTGACATCTGCACTGTCAGTGTCAAAATTTAAAAAAATGTCTTGACTATACCTCAAAAATAATGTGTTTTTTATTAGACTGTACAGTAATTTAATTGCATATATGTATTATACATATATTGCTAGTAGAGTCTCGGAACGCCCGAAAACATTACGGCGCCGTCATAGTTTCACTTAGAGTATAACGCGTCTCGTGCGCATGCGTGGGAATTCGAACTCCGCCTTTAGAAGCGAATTTTAAAATTGACCACTTCCCCATTGGGCGGACGACGCCGCCGCGCTTGCGCACAGGTCACCATTATACATTGAAAAGTTGGTTGTCTGTCTTACTTCCTTCGTGAGTTTCCCACTCATAGCCGCTAGCAATACGGGTGTCCAAAAAATGGCGGATTAACTCTACAGTGCGTTACTTGGGGATGCCTAATGAACCATGGAAAATATGAAAAAAAAAATCCCTGGGCCGTATTTTTCGAAATATTTCTGGTCAAAGGTGGGTAATGAAATCCCTTTATTTAAATAACTAGTGTATAATTATAGTGTCAAATATATCTGGGACTTATTAAAATATCTGTTTTTTTAATATTCTTGGGATTTAACTAAATTGTTTTCAATATTTAAGTATTTTAAAAAACTGATTTCCTGTTGAGTTTGTCAATTACTAAATATGGCAAAAGGGCTTTGTACAATAATAATATACGAAATCAAGCTTGGCATTGAAATATTTGTTGTATGAATAATATGTTGGTGGCACTGTACGTCATTATGACAAGAACTCACAATTATATCAAATTCGATGTTAGCAGGTTAGGTTTTGCGACAGTTTGTGTCAAAACTGACGCAAAACCTAACCTACTAACCTCAAATTTGACATAGACTTACAGTGTAACCAACATATTAACAACTTACTATGGATACATTTTTGATTGAGAAATTGTTGCAGTATCAATGTTGCCAGATTTATTTTTATTAGTTTCGAAATATTTCGAAAAATACGGCCCAGGGATTTTTTTTCATATTTTTCCAGGATTCATAAGGCATCCCTCAGTAACGCACCGTAGAGTTAATTCGCCATTTTTTGGACACCCTGTATAGTAAGTATTACATATATGTTTAATTGTTAAAATGTGAAAAATAGCAGTGGTGCCAACATAATGTCAGTTTGACAGTGCAGATGTCAAGTAAATGGACTATACTATCCATATATATAATACACATATATTGCTGGTAGGGCCTTGAAACTTCAGAAAACATTACGGCGCCGACATAGTATCACTTGGAGTATAACGCGTCTCGTGCGCATGCGTGTGAATTCGAACTCCGCCTTTAGAAGCGAATTTTAAACTTGACCACTTTCCCATTGGGCGGACAACGCCGCCGCGCTTGCGCACAGCTCACCGTATACATGAAGGAGTTGGTTGTGTGTCTCACTTCATCGGTGAGTTTCCCACTCATAGCCGCTAGCAATATAGTAAGTATTAGATAATGATACTATCAGAATAAGCGGTCCATCTGGCAACACTGTTCTATTCTGTCAACAGACAGTAGATTTGTTGGAGGTTATACAACAAAATAACAATGACGACCCGACCCTTTAAGGTGTAAATTAACAACAAAAATAGGTCAACCTTTATGCAAAAAATGAGTAAATGAATGATAATTTTGGTTTATCTCAGGTATTTAATCCTATCCAGCCTATAATTAGGATCTTAGAAAATGCAAGCGGTTCAAAATCCGTTTTTAGTTAAAAATTATGTAATGTAAATGAATTATTCATGTTAGCATTCTAGATTGAAAACAACAATGATTTTCGATTTTCTGCACAATGTTTTATTTTTAGCTGTTTAAGAGGCTATAGTTCAAGTGAAGCAGAATATTAAATTTATGTAAATTGAAATCTAATAAAAATACGCATTTAAATAGCCGCCTTATGCAATATACGAAAACTATACTTGTGCTACTGGTTTTTACACTCTAAAAGCATTGAACTTGTGTAAATCAGATTTCACTCAATTATTAGGTACCTATGTACCACCTATTAACCAGGGCCGGCGGTTGACGCGGTAATTACCCACTCGAAACTTTCGAACTTTCGAACATAACTACCAAAATAAATTGAAAAAGAGATTAGAATCAACCAACCTAACGAGAACTTTATATCTTTACCAATTGGCACAACAAATAACAACACGTATTTAAACAAGCACGAAGAAAATTTGCTCTAGAAAAAATAAATCCACCCGATAGTAAACTAACCCTGCCAACATTAGCACTTATAGAACAACGGCGAAATACAAAGAGCGAGACAGATGACTACTAGGAACTCAATAAAACCATTAAAAAGGAAATAGAAAAAGACATAAGGAACCACAATACTCAACTGATATAAAATACAAAATAAAGAATCGCAAACATGAAAATACTAATATGGAGGCGATCATAGGAAAAACAAATACAATAAAACCAAAAGATAATAGAGTAAGGACAGTAACGAGCAAAACAAAAATAATAGAAGATTTTTTATGCCACACTCTATTCGTCTACAGTACCAAAATCTAGAGATGAGAAGTAAAATAATCAGGATCAGAAGAAATCTCCAAAATCACAACGGCAGAAATTTAAAAAACCCTGAAACAAATGAAAAACAGCAAGTGTACGGAGAAAAATAGGATCACCACAGAAATATTAAAATTGGGAGGACACCACCTAGAAAAATCCCCCATGCTCCTCTTCAACAAACGCTCACAAAAGGGTAAAATACCAGAGATCTGGCAAAATGCGGAAGTAGGTAATTTTAATATATAAAAAAGGGCTTCAAATTTTGAAAAATCAAAGGCAAGTATGGGTAAAAACATTGCAACAAACCGAAATTTGATTCAGAAAATTGGGGGTCTCTCCACACGCAATCCTCGAGCGCCAATTGTGAGGACAATTTACTGTATTTTCGCCCTTTTCCGCTTTTTCTCCCATTTTTTTGTATTTTTCCCGTTCATTTAATCCTAAATTAGAAGCTTAGTGGTGTTTTCAAACTTTATTCCATTCATTTTAAAGACTAACGTTTCTCAACTTATTTACGTTCGTTGAAATCTGAAATTTAGATTTATACCTGCATACTATGTCGCAATGTGCCTTATCGCATTCTAAGAATGTCACCGTTGCCTGACCGCCCATTGTCTGCGGTTTTGTCTTTTATGCAGGCAATATCTTCCCCTAGTTTCCAGACAAATTGCTGAGTTAGAATTTCATCATCATGGGACTTTTAAGGTCGGTCCATAAGTTTAACAAAGTAAGAAGCTAAGTAGCGCGTGCGCCTTTTCATTTGGTTTTAGAATTTCATCCCGGAGCACTCACTGTCGCTCTAGCCTTGGTTTACTTAAGAGGTGTTTCGAATTCGCATCCCTAGCAGCCTCGCGCTGTGAAGTATTTCGTTTTATTAACTGTGTGCTTTTCGTTGATTATTGTGCCATCCGAAGAATTTGAAATGTTTCGTTTCGTTTCATGGCAACCCTTGGTGTTTCGTGGTGATGTGTGCACTAGCTGTCGCTTTTAATGAACTTTCAAGGAATATCGCCGTAGTAAATTTTATGGTTGTTGAATTCACGATTGCTGATGTCACTATTGTAAGTCAACGTTATTTCCGTCAAGTAATTTTAAAGCTGCTAACCCATTTATTGGATTTCAGGTTTGTGCAATTATTTCACATGTCTTTAACTCAATAGATTTCATTTAAATAAGTACTTGGTGCATTATTATTTCATATATCAACTGTTGCATGCGTACTTGTCTACTTGTATTGTGTTTTCTTTGTAAGGAATACAGGGGTGTTTTGGAGAAAATGAACTAAAGGTAATTTCACTGAGGCTGCCGCTAGTTGAAAGCAAACACTGTAAACACCTAATCCCCGTTTATGGTTTCCACTTTTACGTAAACGGGTTTACCAACAAAAGTGGTGGGGCTAAATATTTAACATCTGTATTTCGTTTACCGGATCGTAGCCCTAAGCTAAGGTCGTAAAGAACCCGTCCTTCTGGCTGAGCGTTTTAGCCGGAAAGCTTTGTTACAGCCCTATCGTAACGGGGTTGGGGCAACGAATCTGTGTAATTTTCTTGAGTTTGTCGTAAAGTAGTTTTTATGTGGTAACAAACTTGGAGGTTTTGGTTTAAAAAGCAGTGTATGCTGTAACAAGCTGGCATCCCAAGTGGTTTAATTGTTCTTTTGTCGTAAAGCCTTTTTAGACTGTAACCTCGCCGCGTTCAAATTAAATAGCTTTAAATAATATGTGACTGAGTGCCAGTCTCTAAGGAAGGAAGGTTCATTTAGGCTCTGGTTTAATTTAAACTCTTTATAACTTTTTATAAATAAACTATTCGTACGCGTACGAATTAAAATACAAGTTTCCCCATTTCGACACCGATGGCAAAAAGGTCAGTTTATAAATTATTCTTACTAACCGACTACAAAAAAAATGTGTTTGCTTTGCGAAAAAAATCAAGTCGTTCCATTGACAATCAATTGTGAATTATATTGCTTATAAAAATGTCCACCCCTCAAGTGTATTGGGTTATCTTAGTCTGTTAACTACCTTGGGAAAACAGGAAATTCTTGTGTCAATGTAACTTACAATATTACAGTCGTTCCTATCCTGCCACACGGTACCCTTCGAATCTCTGCGCTGCAGCTACATTAAACACGACGCACTTATTGGTTGCCCCTTTTTGAATCGTAAATTTATCCTGTATGTTGAATCCCATTTTCATCAAGAGTAAAGCCTGAGCTATGTGCAAATGATTATTTTTACCTATTCCTCAGTTAAAACAAAAATAGACAAATTTTTATTTTTTAAAGGTGCTCACCCTGTATATATTATTTCTCGGTTCCATTTCAGCTAGACGTACAATCGGCATGCAAACTATCGTCTTCTTCCAACAAATAGTTTTTGAGTTATACCGGCAACAGACAGACAGACAGAAAGAGAAAACCTATTTTTCGTCATCTAGGGACCTTGAAACGTGAAGATTTCGAGCAATCTGGGAAGGTGATTTTTTCGCGATTACTTATTAAATACGCTTGCATCTACACCGCAAGCTAAATGAGGTTACAGATAATACATACATACACTAATTAAATTCCTGTTTGCTGATTTGTCTTGGAATTGAATTACTTTTCAAAATACGGTAATTGTAATTGGTAATTACCATTTTTATAAAAGTACTTGATAATTACCTTTTGATAGTAATTAGTTGCCACATTCAATTACTAAGGGTGGAGAATATTAAGATTTACATATCGGTATTTGATATCAAAATTATATCGATATTTCGTTAATATCTCGAGATATCGATAAATATCGAACCGATAAATATCGATATGCAATATATTGTAATTCGATGTATCGATATATAGGTCTCCGATATTTTTCAATGTATCGATAAATATCCTAAAAATACCGAGATATATATGATTATCAAATCGATAAATATCGATATTCCATATATCGATATTCAATATTCGATATATCGATATCCCATATTTCCATATGTCGATATATCGTTATGGAAATAATACCGATATATCCCCCAGTCCTATCAATTATTCAATTACTTTTGAGTAATAACAATAATAATAATAATAATAAATTTATTGATATCAGAATACAAATAATAATATGTACATTTATAAATTAAACATATAGCACCTAATCCCTCGAGGGATTGTTTTGTGCGTCTTAATGGAAAAACATTTAACTGTGTTTATAAATGCGCCCGGATAGCATCAGCGGATAATTAGATAACATAAAATACAAAATAAATCATTAAACAAAATAAAATGGTAAAGCATTAAAAAAATAAAACAATAAGTAGTTAATCAAAATTAAACAATAATTTATTTGCGGGCTTCGTGCACAACCTAGGCAAGATATGGAAGAGAAGGAGTTATACAATGAAATTAGTTGATAATTACTAATGCACTTTTGAATTGAGTGTAGTTTTCCAAAATGTAGGCAGTGAGTTTTTTGGAAAACAGGTTATAATTATTAATTCTTTTTAATTCCATCGGCACACAGTTGTAAAGTTTAGGACCAATATAGGTAACAAATCTTTGATTTAGTGTATACTCTTTTATTCTCTTCCATACTTCGTCACTATTTCCTTACAGGTTTGGTGGTTCACCCTCCTTTAGTTGTTCTTGGAAAGTGTCTATTTGTGGCGGGATCATTCGTTTGGATTTTAGTTTTTTCGTCGGCCTTTAATCCGGCCGTTGTCAACTACTACTGGTCTAGGTCGGTAAATTTTATCTACCGGACTCGTTTGTAACTATGTAAACACTAGTTACCAATGCAGTATCCTAAAAAGTATATTAGAATATCCCGATGATAATACTAAATAAATTAAGTGTAAATCCTAGGAGGTGTTCCTACCTTGTGTGCGTATATAAAATTCTTCTGTCTAGAAAACACCCATAAACTTCTATTTAATCTGTAGAAACACTGTATATAAAAATATTAATATTAAAGAAATTCTTGTTTAATCAATTTGAAAAAGTACCTACTAATTTACAAAAAAAGGGGGGCACCTAGTTAAAATGGCAAATTTCTTTATTTATGTCATATTACCTCTCACAGTTCATTACTATAAATTACTATAATGTGATGATTATGCTAAAACTATAACAGGTATAAAAAATATCCCAATTAAAAATAATTGTAAATCCTGTAATTTCAAAATGCTGATTAGAAAAATTTACATAATTATAAAATAGGGGCAAATGATTAAATTTCCATTGCAAATATTTATGACCTAAATGGTTACAAGCAACACCTTGTTAAGCAATCATTCATTTCCTAAACTCCTGCAGTGCTAGGAAGTTAAAGAATCCCAGAAATATGACTTTTGAAGGTTGCACAGATTAACATACATTTAATTTAATTATGACTTATTTACTTCATTACACATTCATATACTCATTTAGAATAAGCTTAAATTACATGCAGTTGCAGTTTCTTATTTCTCGATCATCATGCATCACTTCCTGAAAGGCAACATTGACATAAAGCGATTTAAAAGTTTTTCATACCAGATTTGAATGTTTCCTATGTACGATCCCTAACTACTATATGTTCGAACACTTACTTATTTAAAATAAATGCTTCAATCATTTCACGATACTTGTTTTTATTTAACCTTGGTCAAATATTTTTTAAAGGTACATTTGTATAATGTAGATTTTACACATTTATTATAATTATTTATGTAAGTGAAAATCTCTAGAAAAATAAATAGTATAGAATGCAAAACTAAAGCGACAACTAAATGTTCGGACGCAAAGCAGTTTGCTGTGATTCAAACAAATGCCTGTCACTTGTTTTCAATATTATGTCACTGTAAGTGTCAAGTGCACAGTTAATGACTGAATTTGTGTAACATTAAGGTAAAATAATGGCACGGGGAATAGCAACACCTCTAAAGTTACGTGAAATAATTATTCGCGAATACGCGAAAGGAAAGTCGATCAGAAAATTTGCCGAACATTTTGGAATCGCGAAGTCCACGATTGCAGACATAATAAAAAGATATGGAAATACAGGAAATATTGATGTAGAAGGCAAATCTTCTGGGCGTCCGAGGTTAGTAACACCTCGAATGCAGAGACAACTTATTAAAATTTGCACTTTACGTGAAATTACAGCTCGCTGGAATCAAGAAACGAATGTAAATGTTGGCAGAGAATGTTGCAGAAAATGGATTCATAAGTCTGGTTTAAAATTTTATACTGTAGGTATCATTTTAAGGATGTGACAATTAATTTAATAAATAAAAACTCTAGGCTAAAGAAAAACCTCTACTAACAGAAGTCCAGAAAAAGAAACACTTAGCTTGGGCGAAACAGAAGGAACGTTGGACAGTCGAGGATTGGAGCAAAGTAATTTTTAGCGACGAATCTAAATTTGACATTTGTGTTGGAGACTCTCTTAAGAGAGTAATTCGTACAAAAAAACAAGCTTTCCATAAAGACTGTCTAAAAAGGACTGTAAAATTTCCACAAGGAATAATGATTTGGGGTTGCATGTCAGGCAAAGGAGTGGGAAGTATGGAGTTCATAACTGGTATCGTCAATTCGGTAAAATACCAGGAGATTTTGGAGAGAAACTTATTACCAAGTGTTGAAATGTAGCACCCTGATCAGGATTTCATATTCCAACAGGATGGTGCGTCTTGCCACACGGCAAAAACTACAAACCTGTGATTTGAAAACCACAATATAAGGGTTTTAGATTGGCCTTCTAGTAGCTCGGACCTCAACATAATTGAAAAGTTATGGCATAAGATGAAAAGGTGTTTAAGAAACTGTCCCCAGCGGACTTTACCTGATTTGAGGGCCAAACTTCTAGAAATTTGGAACTCGTTTACTCCAACGGACTGTGAATCATTAAAAAGTATAAGTATGCCTAATAGGATTAAAGCAGTTATTAAGGCTAAAGGTGATGTTACACCATACTAGTTTTGCAGAGATATTAAATGTCCGAATATTTAGTGGTCAATGAACATTGCATTTTTTTATTAATAATATTTTTTGCAGAGTTGTTAATTCCATTAAAAATTAAGCAATATGTAAAATATTTGTTATAAATATAAATCTTTAAAAATTATTTAGTTGCATTAAACTAGAAACAAGTATTGCACATTTACAGGGATATTTGCGTATAATAAGTCAGTGTCCGAACATATAGTGTTTAGGGCTCGTATATCACATATCGGAATCATTTTCACTCTGGAACATAAGGTGTAAATATGAGTACCTTGAAAACTAACTGTTGATTCCGAGTTAATTAAAATTAAGAAGTTTATCTGATAAAATATTATTAAGACAGTCACAAATTTCCGTCAACATCTTAATGCTTTCAGTAAGATATACAGGGTGTTAAAAAGGATAACAAACTTTAAGGGTTGATAGTACTCATTAAGGTAAGGCAAACAGCTCCTATGAACATAAATAGGTCCGAAAATCCGTGTTAATTAAGGAAGCTACATTTTCTAGAAGGGAAAAATACTGTAACGACCTTCGAGGCGGATCGCGTGCAGACAGATGACTCAGCCTTCCGGATCATTCGAGAACGACCTTGGCGATTAATGCGCGCGACACGTCAGCATTGCTGGAATAATCGAATGATATCGTGAAACTTCCAGAAGGAATCATTCGGCGATGTATAAATAAGCGCAGCAGGAAAAAACGGGCAGTCGGAATCTAGCTTTGAGGTGCGAGAAGGTTTCTATATAAATCATTCGTGTTTAAGTCGTATGTAAATAAATAAAGTGTATTTGTTGTTAGAAATAGTTCCTGTTAGTGTATAAATTATTTGTGTTCCGAATTAATAGTTCTTGTGTTTTTGTAAATCGTTAAATTAAATTGCTATAAATAAATGCTTAAAACAAGAAGCGGCGTATAATTTTTAATAGCCCAGAAGATAAATCGTAACAATACATTGCTAGGAATATATTACGCTTCTTAACTAGTAGCGCATTTCAATCTTTAGGTTGGATTTTCTCGAAAACTACTGCTGTCAGCGATTACAAACAAGAGTGCCTTTTTTATCTAAGAAAGTCTAACCTTTTCGAATATCTAGCCAGAATCGACTATAAAATTTTTACTGTAAAAATTTATGCTGAATTCTGAACCATATACCAATGTCAATTCAGTATAGAAAATCACGTAGATATGTCAACTTACACCAAATTTGCTTTATCTGTATTATTACTGAAATGAAATTATATCTTTGTTTTTCTATTACCCCTCTCAGGGTTCTAGCTTCCTTACAGCGCCATTTCAAGACAGTGTTCATAAGATCTTTTTATCTTATTTTGGTGAGTACTATCAGCACTTAAAGTGGGTTGCCCATTTTTTAACACTCTGCATTAAAAAAATCGTTTGTATCTACTGTTTCTGGTACTTCCGTATAAATTTATGGATTAGTTGTATATTTAGACTTTACTTTATTAAAGTAATTAGGTCTCACCCAATTTTCTGTATGGAGTCAGTTTACTTCAGTAAAATAACATAACTTGCTAATTCAAGTTAAATTGTATAATTTAAATGCTTACTTGAACATATTAGTTAATGACATACTAATTGGAGATGTTAATTGCTCTATTAAACGGTAGTATTTAATGGGATAGGAATAATCTTAACTAATTTTTGATTGCTCAATTTTTCTTCCATGCACAAATTAAGTACAATGAAAAATTCGACACTTTCCGAATGCTCGTAGGCATATGCATAATTAATTTCCATATACAGGTTGATTCGCGAAAAACTGCGGGCCTACGCTTAGAAAATATGCAACGCAATATATAGGGTTCGGCAGAATCAAGCATACTGTTTCAAACTACTCCCATTTAAAAACAATTGAGGATAGCAAAACAATCAAGTCAGGAGAAGGAGAAATGTCAGTTAGTCGACTATATGGAGAATTGGTCGAATATTCAACGCGCTTTTGTGATGGAAGGTTATTTGAAGAAGAATGATTCTATTGGCCCGTACTTTCTCGAAGATGAAAATGGCTTGACTGTTACAATAACATCAAAACGATGCTAACAAATCTTACAAAACTTGGAACAAAAACTTCGTAGTGTAGGTGTGATTATGTGTCGAATATAGTTTCAGCAGGAGGAAGCTGCTTCCCACACTGCTAGGAAAGCTATGGCCGTTGTTAGTATTCATATGATTCGTCGGATAATGCTCTTAAACAAAACGAACTTTATGACTACTTGGATACAATTGCCGGCCGGCTAGATCAGAAAGACGGGGTAACGTGCAGCTCTTTAAGTACTAACAAATGATTAAAAGCCAAAAGGGCGCCAACGGATCTTTACTAATTAACAAGTGTGTCCAAGCATTCAACTAAGATTTCGTAAACTCAAGTAGCACATAATCACCTGAAAGAAAAGCTCAAATCACGCACAGGTAGCAGTAACAAACAATAACACCAAAATGCTAATATCACAGTATATAATCACAAATCAAAATGCCATTTCAGGTAATTTATGGCCAATGTAAGGTGCACCTCAACAAACTCGGCTTTCGAAGACAAATGCTTACACAACATTCCTAACAAAGGTACAAACATGATCCACAACAATTAAAATTAAATGCAATTAACCTAGACGCCGCAGTTGGGGAATCATTCATTTAGGTGCGCAGTTCGTAAAGCGAACAGTACAATAGCAGCCTTCTGCACGCTATGTGATTATCGATATAAGCGGAAGCCCACACATCCGAATGTAGGTGATAACAGCTCGATCCAGGTCAAGGTCGACACGCTCGGTTGTGGGGATGGCGTGTTACGACCAATGCTAAACCTCAGTTTCAGGGGCCCCGGAATGGTTGCCCAGATGAAATTTGGGCCACGTGTAGCAGATGACAGGTGAAGCGCATATAAAATCTGCCAATTAGGCGCGAGAAACCCATTCTCCGCAGAACTGCCCGGGCTACAACAATCCGCAACTTCTGCGGGGGCCATGAACCAAAACAACCATATTCTGTAAGCCCGTAAAGCCGCAGGACAATTTCAAAGATGCTACAACAAAGTCACTATCACGGTGTTCGACAAGAAAAAAGAGACACATTCAAACAAAAGTCGACATTCTAGCCGTTTGTCTGCGCTGATAAGAGTCAAGGAAGGCCGTGAGTGCGTGAAAATACGAAACCCTGTACCACAGACATAAATAATATAGACGACGCGCACACCGAGCTGTGAAAATAGTAAAAGAGCCATCTAAACGTAAAACAGTTGTACAGAAAACATTTTCTGGTCCTGTCATTTCGAGCTTTAATGATATCAAGTGGCCGTCGGGTTCGCCAGATTCCACTTTGCAAGAGTAGAAACGAAATATACGCGCAGAGGTTGACATGATCCGAAATGAAATATTGCAGCGGGAAATGCTACTTCAACAATAGCAGGAGCAAAGCGGAGGCAATTTGAGAGACGTAATTTTTTAAAATAAAACGCAACTTACCAAAAACAAAATTGTCATGCTTCCTCTAAGACCTGTTCTTTGATTTTCCATTACAAGTTCAGCCATTCATGAATAAGGCTTGATTTAAAATAAATACCTCCTGCTGCAGAACCCTGTGCTTACCATAGCATACCTAAATTAATGTAAGGTATCTATAATTCCCTTCTGCCTACTCTCTCGTTGTTTGAAGCTTTCGTAGTTACTCAAATTGTCAATTGTCTTTGTAGATAACATTTTTAGCTAAGCATTTTTACAGTATTACTTCGACACAAAGTGTACGAAGTATTGAAATTCCCTCATATCGAAAACCACTCTGAGTCAAATATCTCTAAAATTCGTGTCAGCCGACTAATGAACCCACTATACCAAATATCCGTCTCGGCTGTGCGGATCTTTTCGTGAAAACCCCAGACCACTAGATCCCTTCCACGTATTGGGGGGGGGGGGGGGGGGGGCTAAACGTGCTGTGCGGGGTATGTATGTTCGTATGTGTACAGGATTCCGGTCGCCAAGAACCTTCCTGAAGCCTTGGATCGTTTTCATACGATAGGTCCTCCAAAAATGAAGGCAACATCAACTTTTGAGGTATGGTCGTCGGCAAAGAATTTTTTTTTTGGGTTTTACTTCGACACGAAGTGTACGAAGTATTGAAATTCCCTCATATCGAAAAGCACTCTGAGTCAAATATTTCTAAAAGTCGTGCCAACCGACTAATGAACTCACTATACCAAATCTCCGTCTCGGCTGTGCGGATCTTTTGGTGAAGACCCCAGCCCACTAGATCCCTCCCTCGTATTGGGGGGTGCCTAAACGTGCTGTGCGGGGTATGTATGTTCGTATGTGTACACGATTCCGGTCGCCAGAAACCTTCCTCAAATCTTGGATCGTTTTCATACGATAGGTCCTCCGAAAATGAAGGTAACATCAACTTTTGAGGTATGGTCGTCGGCAAAAAGAATTTTTTTCCGATTTTTTTTTGTAAATAACTGGTTCATAACATTTCATTGTATTAGCGAAACGGAGTGATGCTGAGTGTCGAAATATTCTTGGAAAGCACGAAAGGGCGCTTTTCTTGGGTGGGGGGTACCGTATATTTTATTAGTTACATTTGGCTTTCGAAAACTCATCACTAGCAAACCGATTTTTAGGCAAAATATTATTTGTCTGGTATAATTAAATACCCATTACCAAGTTTCGAAACTTTTGTAACTGCCGTAATATATTAGATAACAGATAACAATGCCGCTCTAATAAAAATATTAGTACGTCTATTACTTACGGAGGTGATTCTTCAAGAGATTTACAAAGGAAGGTTTATATGAACAAATGATTTAAACTTAATAAGTTTCCTCTGAAATTAATGGAAATATTGAAGGAAAGTAAAACAAAATATGAAAATAGTAGCAAACAAACCAATAGCGTAGGTACTAGTTTTAGAGGAGTAAAAATGATGTAACCTTCAGAAAGATACCACTCTCTAGATTGTATACAGTAAATCTGCTATGACGTTCCAGGTCTTGTTAAGAAATACTGATATGCCGACGTTCAGATCAATAGCTAAAGAATGGATACGATATAAGTATATCAGAAGAACGCGAATTCTCAACTTTGAAATTTTGAAAATACGAAAGGTAAGTCTAATATTTAGCGGAAGTTATTTCCAGTATTGCTTCCTGAAATCGTGAAAACTAATAAAGTAATACCCTGTATAATTACAGACAGTTGATGAATTCTAAAAAGAATGCTTAATAATTACGGTTGTCTATTTAATCTTTAGTATCAACCTAGATGTAGGGAGATAGAGAAAGAACAATATAACATTTTCGCCAAGAAATGGATATTTGACATTACCTATGTTTCACTTGGAATATTGCCAAAAAATAAACACCCTGCTTTATTTAACATTTATGAACTTTAACCATCCATTATTAGAACTTTCCTTTATCTCATTGAGTTGCTAGTAGCTCGTATTATTTATATGAGGTTGATGCATAATTTAGTAGTTTTTGGTTTTCGAGGTAAGAGTGCTTTGGAAAAAAAATTGTTTGACATCATATGTCAATGGCAATTCGATAATACAGAATTGTTTTTCACATATTTTAGGGAAATGTACTCTATTCTTAAATACAAAATCGTTTCGAATAGTGTTACTTTTCTGCATAGTAACACCTTTCTGCATAGCAGAGGAAAATTGTTTAGAAAAGTGGCACGTTTCTGAATAGTGACACATTTCTGCATAGCAAAGCATAGTTTAATTTTTAAATGCACAATATTTCACATGATTTTTGATAGGTCTATATCAACACTTTACCATGCTTCGATTCTTAACGAAATAAAACCTACACAACTGCTTTCGAGCGTAGTTTATGGACGCACATTAATTTTTTTCGGACACATCATTGGGAGCAATAACTTAAACAAATTAATAGTCCAGGGTAAAGCAGATGGTAAGCAGAGAAGAGGAAGATCACCGACTCGCTGGGTTGATACGGTAAAGAAACTCCTCCATACCGACATCGAGACTGCCATCCGAAGTACAGCAAAACAGAACGATGTGGAGGGACACAGTCAAACAAATAATACCACACCTGGACGGAAAACTATAGATGACATTGTTCATGTCACCACACGTCGGAGAAGACGATGAATTTGAGAAGAAGAATTATAGTAATTAAGTGCGTTTAGAGCAACTCAGGTGAGAAAGAATATATTAAAGGCGCAATAAGCTTTGACCGTGTGAATCCAGCTTTATGCATTGTTAACACTGCCTGCAATATCGTTTCTAGTGCTATTAATTACAATTATTAGTATCTGCTGTTTTTGCTTTCTCCTTTGCTTTTCTTTTTCTAGCGTTCTTGCTTGCATCAGATTCGCGAGCCAAGCTATTAGCCTCTGCTGTTCGACCATAAATATTTATTGTTATTTCCTTCGTCTTGTATCACGAAAAAATCACCTTCCGAAATTTTTTCAGATCTTCACGTTTCAAGGTCCCTAGATGACGAAAAAGAGGTTTTCTCAATTCCGTCAGTCTGTCTGTCTGTCTGTCTGTCTGTCCGTCTGTCTGTCTGTCTGTTGGCAGAATAATTCAAAAACTATTTGTCGGAGAAAGATGATATTTTGCATACATATTATATATCTACCTCGCATGAAACCGGTACAATTTCATACTAATGTATGCAGGGTGACCACCTTACAAAATAAAATTTTGTTTATTTTTGTGTTAATTTTGAAATAAAAGGAAGTAATAACTTTCACATAGGTCAGGCTTTACGAAAATAAGACTCAACCGCTAAAGGATAACGTCACAAAAAAGTAAAACTGTTTCAACCATTACACCGTGCTCTTCAAGAGACGGGCGCCTGGACTTTTCCCGAAGAGACGCGGTAGCGCAAATGGAATTTCGTCGAACTTATATCCTCTGCGGATATTCGTTTACGATAGAGTATTTTGCAGAGCCGCAGATGCGACGGGTTCAAACGCCAGCGGGATACATTTTTTTTATTTGAAAATGTATTTAATTTATTAGAAACGTGAAGATATTTGTACTTCTAACTTAATTGATTTTTTAAATTATTTAGTGCCACAATGTTGACGAGGAAAGTTTTGGGTAAAGCCTTTTATAGATTTTTTTAAATTAGTTTTAATTTTCATTATATTGTACTAGTATAATAAGCCTTTCGTCGCGAGGTATGCCTACTGTATGTGTGTAACTTGCGCCCGATAGCTTGGCTACAAATGTTGTCTATCTAACAGATACATAGGTAGATTGATTTCAAGAGTCTTCTTGCGAAAGCCAAATTTCCGAAACATTCCCCATGACTTTCTCCGGGTTTGATTTTAAAAGTTAATTTGGATCTTTAGGAGATCGTTAAGCCATTAAAATTCAGAGGATACGCCAATGAAAAAAAAGTTTCTCATTGAGTGAAGAAATGTTTGCACAATACCCATATTCCATTTCATCCACTGTAGTTCAACCACCATGTATTATTTTGGTAATTTTTTACTATAAGGGCTGTTTCTATGGTATTGACTAACACCTATAAAAATTTCAAGTTTCTACGTCTTTAGGAAGAGGTCAAAACGTGAAAAATGAATTTTCCTAAGACCGCCATATTGGGCCCAATGGGGCCAAAATTATACAGTGAATTTATTTTAATGCGCAATGTGGTATTCCCGTTTCCATGAGAACTTGATTGTTACTAATAGTTTCTAAGGATTCGCCACGCCATATGTAAATGCGTTTATTTTAAAATGCAATATATGAACCGTAATTTTATTGAAAAAGAAGCATTACAAATAAAAAGAGGATATGTAACATGTAATAACCCACATACTTGCTGTAAACTGAAGTCTTTATACCACTTGATCAACAAAATTCCTTCCTCTGTAGAATATATTATGTTTTTATTCGCAACCATATATGTAATAAGATCATTACTGACTTTTAAAAAGTTGGAAAATGAGCTATTCCCAACTTGTAACTTTCCAACCGGTCGAAAAAGTGATTGCCGGTTGGAAATGAATCCATTCCCGACCGCTGTGTAGGTAGGGACACTGGGAATCTCGTTCATCCATTCATGCGCGTTACAACCTGTCCTATCATAATATAATAATTTTTTCAATTATTGTTCAGAATACAGTGGTTGCGAATAAAATAGCATACATACCACGGTGAAAAGTTTCATGCCTGTCTCGAGATAAAGTTGACCTCGACGCTACGCGTCTCGGTTAACTACTTAATCTCTCGACCAAAATGAAACACTTTCCACCTCGGTATGTAATATACTATTACATTCTAAGTAACGTTTCTATATTGCATGTTATAATAAACTCTCTGTATATAACAGTAATGAGATAACATAAACAACAAAATAGAAAGAGATAACAATACAAAAAACTTATTTTAGTAGGCACGTTTCGTTGACATATGACATAATTAAAATGAAGTCAAACCTACTCATATATTGCTTCTATGTTTATTTCTTTCTTACTCAAGCAATACATTTTATTTTCTTGTTCATGTTATTTATTTTCTGTTATATATAATTTTGGCCCCATCGGTATATTACAATGATATGAATGTTTTCGTAGGTTTTAATGTACAATTAAATAAATAAGCAAGTATTATTAAATTCTTGAAAATAATTCAAATACATTTGCGATCAAATTCAATATTTGGGTCCTTTTATAATAATCAAAAACTAAAAGCTTTGAATAATATGCATTTAACTACTGCGATCGTTTCTATGCGGAAATCATAGCTAATGGGAACTCAAAATACAAAATGGCGTTCCAACCTAACAAATTGTACCAAACAAATTCGTTTTGACTCGAGAAACAGATCAGTTTTACGTCATTACACGTTTCCTAGGTGACCCCAAAAGCGTAAGTAAATAGACGCCACAAAACAAAACACTCTAGAATGCTCCTGCCGAAAGTTGGTATAAAAGAGACGCCACTTCATAATCATACCTATATAATAAAGCACAACATTATATGCCATGTTAAACCGGAAAAAGTACCAATACGTTTACTGACGGTTTACTATTATAAGGATTTTGTAAACAAACTTCCTGTTACTTTTAATAGGGATATGACCACAGAAAACAATTACTTATGCCTATTGGTTGTGTTTTTTAACTACGAACACAAGTGAATTTTGTTTAATAATAATAGTAGATTATATTATAAGTGAGAGAGATGCATCATTATTTGCAACTGAGAAGTTTGTATGGTGAGTGCCCCAACACGAGCGATACAATTTCTCACGAACTTATAATGGCATTTTGCTCACGTGTGATATACGACGTTTTATCTTATAGTAGCAATTCTTGTGCCTAAATAGTTTGCGCAGTTAGAAAATGTCGCGAAATAAATTTATAATTAGTCGCCTATGATTTGTGATATACGTTTGACAGTACTGAAGTGTATTGGCAGTACTGAAGTGTATTCTGCCGTGCTAAGGAAGAAGGGCGTATCTACACTTTTTGGTTATTTTGAGTTCTACTTATAATCGGACGTATTCTACACTATCTGTGCTAGTTAACTGAGCTAGAAGTCGTATCTGTACATTCACTGTGTTTAAAACGGTTATTAAATTAGACGTATGTACACTTTAGACGACAATTACCTAGTAAAAGGGTTGTATCTAACAAAACTAAGAGGCTGCAGATACGACTATTTTTCTTAATAACAACGCAGTCATGCGCCCTGCAAGGAAGTTGCGCTAACCTGTCAAGTGTCTGATCAGCTGGTAACACGTGCTGTGTGTTTGTTTATTTACTTTATGTAGTGTTAAATATATCTATAGTATATTTATAATAAAGTATTCCGTTTTAATGGAATTTCAAGACACTTTCTAGCAGTTGTAGTTAAAGTAAGTGACTACTTACAGCTTGTATTATAAAAAGGTACTATTTACATGTTCCATTAAATATTATACTTTGTAAGAATTGTTTGTTAATTATGTAGGTTTTACTTTGTAAGAAGATTTTTTTTTATTTCGCTTTGCCTTATTTGCTTTAATTATATAGTATTTAGTTGGTAAGAAGAATTTATTGTTACATTCGCCTTATTTTCTTAACATATGTGAGTTATTTTGTAAGAGAAAAAGTCGTATCTACATTTTCTTTATAATTACAATAAATATCGCAAAATAAATTAGTTTATTGATTCTCTGACTTCAAAGTAACTTAACTTGACAACTTACATTAATTTTATATAATAAAATATAGTTGGCACAAGCTAAAATATAAAACCCCCAATATCTCAAAATAACTGAAACGTCAGATACGCCCTTCTTGCTTAGCAGGGCAGTAATTGTCAGTCTATGTCAAATTCGAGGTTCGTAGGTTAGGTTTTGTTTGTTATTTGACACAGACTGACGCAAAACGTAACCTGATAATTACGAATTTGACATAGCTTGACAGTGCTACCAACAATGCGGTAGTATAAATAATGAAAACTCACTTGTGAATAAAACTTTATTTTAGTCACTGAAAACAGTTGTATAATGTATGGTAATAGGAGTAGGGTGTTTTGGAGTGTTCTGAAACAAGGTAGGTCAAGGTTGCCACCCCCACCACCAAAAATATTAAGTTCAAGGCTAAGTGGTGGTGGGGGGGTGGCAACCTTGACCTGATCTTGTCTCAGAACACTCCAAAAGAAAAAAAATGTTTAAAGTGAATGACCTCAACCATTTTTTCAAGGTACACACTCCTTCAATGAGTTCTACCCCTAATTTCAAGAGCTTTTGCACACTTACCTTGACCTACCCTTGTCTCAAAAAAAATCTTCAAAGAATTTTTTAGTGTCGGCATGGACCTCCACCACTGCTATTTACAGGTGTCGTTTCGAGAACGTGTACACTAGCACTGTTTCAAGATCACTAACACTTACCTTGACTTACCCTTGTCTCAAAAAAAAACCTCTAAAAATTTTTTTAGTGTCGGCATGGACCTCCACTACTACTATCTACAGGTGACGTTTCGAGAACGTGTACACAAACACTTTAGGAAAAAAAATATATGTACGAAACTAATATTTATTTTTCTATGTACAAAAGTAACTAAGTTCTATTTACAAGGTTAACTAAATTACACTAATATAACTTACGCTACTCTTCACTAATTAAGGTGTGTATTTGTCCACTGTCACTAAAACTACCACCGTCAACATCGTATGCTTCGGTGGACACGTCGGAAAAGACTGAGGGTGCAGGTGAGCTGGGGTCGAAGTCTGAGGGATCCCAACTCAATGATACTTCAGCATCGTCGAGCTCAGCTAAAGCTGCAGCCTCTCCAGCCAACACCCTGTTCACGATGTCCTCCAATTGGGGGACGACGACGGAAGCCTCCCAGTTCTGCGCTGACAGATGTCCAGCGGTGTAGTTGAAGAACAACGTAGAGGACGAGGGGGTCAAAGATCGCAGAAGCAATACTAGCGGTTCTTCTGGAGCCGGTGTCCAAGCGAACCGGTTCAACCAGTACCGCATCCAACCGGTAGATAATTCTGCACGTGCCTCTTCGGGAGCGTACACAATTGTCAATGATATAAAATTTATGAAGAACAACATCTTAACTACACGATGTTTGTGAGACAAGTGTTGCACAGCGTTGAAAAACAGAGTTACCGGAAACACGTTACGGTGAAGGTCGTCCAGTTCTATGTATACTCGAGTTCAAGTGCGGTTATTCAAAGTTCATTTATATGCACCATGAATGCAGGGTTCGAGTAACATGATATCCTGAGCACGTCAGAAAACCACACTGACCACAACCGCATTCCACAGACTCGAGTTCAAGTGCGTTCATTCGAGTTCATATGCACCATGAATGCAGGGTTCGAATTAGGATGAATGCCGGCTACTAATTGCCTTAGAGTGAAGGTCTTCTAGTTCAGGAAAATGCAACCACGATAGTATTTCTGCAGGAGCGCTGGTATAAAGCATTGAACTATTGTAAAAAAAATATCCGGGATTGTCGTCAAAAAAATGAGCCAGTAATTGATTTAGAAAGTGAGAATGGGAAGTGAACAAAAATGTTAAGTCGGTAGTCCTGTCGTCACCAGCACAGTAAATTCCATTATCAGGAACATAATGAAACAACACTTCCGATTGTTCGACTAACATGATAGCTCGAGGACGGCTAAAACCACACTGACCACAACCGCATTCCACAGTTTAAAGCTTTGAGTTCGCTGCAGTTCATTCCTATATAGGTCGGAACCCGCATTCAACATTCTAGGTTATTAAAGTTCATTCCTCTATGAGTAGATCCGCGATTGCCCGAGCATGGCTAAAACCACACTGACCACAACCGCATTCCACAGTTTAATGCTTCGAGTTCGCTGCAGTTCATTCCTATATAGGTCGGAACCCGCATCCAACATTCTAGTGCATTAAAGTTCATTCCTCTATGAGTAGATCCGCATTCCATGATTTCCCGAGCACACTGACCACAACCGCATTCCACAGTTTAAAGCTTTGAGTTCGCTACAGGTTAGTCCTATATATAGGTGGAAATGCACATTCAATAATTAAACATTAGCAATGAGTGCCTCTTACAGTCGGTGTGTTAGATGCAGTGGTCTATTGTTTGTGCTGAGTGATGATCTTAGTGCTCCTTTGTATCCCATGATAGCAAAGGAGGATGCTAAGAACATGCGATTGTGTACTTGCGCCTCCACGGTGAGTAGTTCAAAAACTCCAATTCAAGTAGTGCACGATATTGTAATTGCCCGCCCTGACGCTAAACGTAAGAGTAGCATGGCTGCTAACAATGCAAGCGCACCTGCACACCGCAAAAGTGATTCCATTAGTGGCACCCCTGCTAAGCTTCCTAAGCGTCAGGACCATTCACTGTTGAGGGCGCTGCTTACTTCTAGCAATGTGCAACCGTCTAACAGGAACACTCACAACTTGCGCGATATGTTTTTAAATAAACATTACCACGACGATGCTGTCGAGGCATGTGGGGCACACAGCTCTTGTGCAAGCAACGAGTCGCCTGCCTTTCAAGCGCCGGTGGCTGCTACCGGAAATGGCCCATCGGCGTCCTCTTCCAAATTGGTGGAGTATGTTTTTCCATTGCCGAATGGAGATTCTACTGCGCCATCGCAAATTTCGTTCAAAGTGAGCGAACTAATTGAAAATGGTCCTGCTAATGTAGATTTCATGTTGGCAGAATTTGAATTGGAAGCTCCCGTGGGGGGCGGTACGCTACCAGACCTCGCCGACATCACGAGACAGTTATGGGGTGTAGATGGTTTAGATGTAGTTGTTGGTTCTCCAACAACTACATCTACACCATTTACACCTAACGATGTACCCATTGCTGTAGATGTTGTGATGTCTGCTCATACTGACTCCGCACCCATCGATGCTGTGCCGGAGTGGGTAGACTTCACGGATGAGAATTTGCGTGAGATAGATGAGGCAATAGCAAGATGCAATCAGCCTATACCTGTGGAGGCTCCTCCGCAAGCTGTAGATACTCCCGCGGTAGCTGCAGAATGTGTTGTGGAGACTCGTGCCGAAAGGCATAACAGGTTGTTGCGTGCCGCCGTGGACATCCGCCTCCAGGAATTAGAACAGCACGAGGCGGCTCTGTCAAAGCTAGATAGGCTGGCGCGATATCAGCGAGAGCAGTTGCGGGTGAGGAGCCGCCAAGTCGGCAATCACTGCCTAATCCGCACCGTGACTGCTCGAAAGTTGAAAATAAGTCAAATTGAAACACTTGTTCGCATTATTTCCAACATATTAAGGATGTTAGATGACTAGGTCAGGCTATTGTTATTGTTTCTTGCCTCTTCTATCCACACCCCCTCCCTCACTTATAACCTGTCTACTTCCCTTCCTGGCCGACGTAATCCAAACGCCCCCATCGTGTCGGCTGGCGCGTATATACCGAGAAGCATTGCCCGCGTGCTAATAGCATTATCGGTACATATTACCAATTTGGATTGCCCTACTGCTACAGTAATAATGCACGTTTGCGAGCAATGTTCTAGCAAATTTACGCGACGGGATGCCTTGCTGCGGCATCGGCGCCAGAGTTGTCCAAGCAAAGTTCCCTATTCGCCTAGTGGTGAGTTTGTTGTTCTCCGTCTCTGATATATATAGTCAACCATGTCGGTCAGTTGCAGATACTCCTATGGATGCTCCTGCGAGGAGGGTATCCAATCTTCGCGCTCCAGAGGTGAGAGAGAGTGCTACGAAGAAAGCTCGACTTAATCCCCCCTCAGGTATATATCAATTGGTAATTATAAAACCGGAGTGATTGACATGTTCGTAGCGAATGCTGCAGACCATGTACGTCGACTGGACCATGTACGTCAACTGGACCATGTACGTCAACTGGACCGTCTACGTCAAGGAACGTATCTGTGAGCTCTCGCCCTGGTAAAGATCTAAGTACGTATGAGTGTGTGTGAGTGGGCGGTGTAGTTACGATTGTTGTTACAGACTCCCGCTATTGCTCCGTATGCGACGAGAATGTTCCCGTGCGTGGCTTCGTTGGGCACATGCGAAGTAATCGTCATGCGTTGCGAACCGGGAGGCCAGGCCTGGATGATGGAGTGACACCCCTGCAGTCAGCCTTTAGGTCCCGGATTGCCACGTACAGAGTTACAACCATAAATTATCATATAATGGTCGAGGAGTTTCTGTTAGAAATTAAAGAAAAAGTGTTGACGTTATTGCGAAGGCAGCTTAAAAATTTAAAGAGCTTAAAGGTGAATTTGGAATTATTTGGATACTTCGTTTTAGAAAGTAAAGGATTGGAAGAAATCAAGTCATTTAACACGCTCAATGAAATTGTAACTTTGGGTACCGACCTCGATGTATTGTATGATAATTTTTGCGGCATCTTGGATGAGAAGGTGTCTGAATTTCAGGAACGGGAATCTGGTAAGTTGATGTGACCTCGACGATCGCTGTATACTAAGAACACTTGAATTGTTGCAGGCTGGGCTCTTAAGCAGTTGCTGTCGTTGGTCGTCGCCGTCAACAAATACAACCCCCTCAGAGCTTCCTCGTACCTACCACTGCCATCATTTATTGAGCGAAAGAAAGCTATTGTCAACGTTCAAAACAAGGATGAGTACTGTTTCGGGTGGGCTATTTTAGCTGGTATTGTTGAACCTAGCGGACCTCCCCATCGTACGAGTTCTTATCCCCATTGTAGAACTGTTTTGGCGTTAGATGGGTTGGAATTTCCATTGAAATTGCGCGATATTCCGAAATTCGAACAAGTTAATCCTCAACTTTCGGTTAACGTGTATGGGTTAGAGTCGCGTTTTGAAAATCGAAAAATGATTTGGGAAGTTGTGGGACCTTTGCATTACTCTGTCATGAAGCGGTTGAGACACGTTAACTTGCTTCTGTTAACTAATGACGAGGGTGACAGTCATTACTGTTGCATTAAAAATTTTTCTCGCCTCGTTTCGCAGCAAATAACTGCTAGAAAGGGGGCAAAACATTTTTGTGACGGATGCTTGCATTACTTTCGTACTGAACAGCACTTGCGACAACATATGAAGTTCGATTGTAATCAGGTGTATACCAAAATTCCAACCGATGAGTTGATCGTGGACAAACTTGGTGAAACAATCCCACCAAATATTTTGAAATTTGAAAATTACCATAAACAATTAAAATTACCGTTCGTTGTCTACGCAGATTTTGAGACAATTTTAAAAAAACCTGTACAGGAACCTGATACGCAACCAGACCTCGAGAGTTCGTTTACAGTTAAGACGTGCGAGCATGTGCCTTACTCGTTTGCATATTTTATAAAGTGTTCGTACGACGACAGTCTTTCTAAATTTCAAACGTACCGCGGTGAAGATGCTTCAACTGTTTTTATGGAGCGGTTGGATGCAGACGTTCGTTATTTGTATGACAATTTTTTAAAAAACGTGGTTCCTTTGGCGACGATGACTACTGCGGAACTTCAAAATTACGAGGCTGCTACGTCTTGCCATGTATGTGATCGACCATTTGTGACCGATCAGATTAGGGTGCGAAACCATTGTCACCTGACTGGAGCGTATCGGGGTGCTGCACATTCTATCTGTAATCTAAATTTCAAAGTTCCCAATTTTGTGCCTGTCTTTTTCCACAACCTAAATTATGATTCTCATTTGTTCGTCAAACAATTCGCCGTCGATGACGAACAGATCGATGTGATACCTCAAACGAAAGAAAAATATATATCCTTTGGCAAGCATCTGTTAGTAGATGAAATCGATTTTGGTTACAAAACGCAGAAAGTTTATTTACAAATTAGATTTCTAGACAGTTACCGTTTTATGAATCGATCTTTGAGTACCTTAGCTGATTATTTGGCTGACGATCAGTTTTATGAAATTAAAATGTTGTTTGGGGACGATGCAAAATTTCAATTAATGAGACAGAAAGGCGTGTTTCCATATTCCTTTGTGGACTCCTTCGAAAAATTGAACCTTGCGAAGTTGCCTTCGAAGGTTCAGTTTTTCGACTCTCTACATGAAGAACACGTCTCTCAAACTGATTACGATCGTGCTGTGTCTGTGTGGAACACCTTCGACTGTCAAACTTTGGGTGACTACTTGGACATTTATTTAAAAGCTGACGTGTTGATTTTGGCAGACGTGTTTGAAAATTTTAGGAAGTTTTGGAAGCATATAAGTTGGACCCTGCCCAATATTATACGGATCCAGGTCTTAGTTGGGACGCTATGTTACGATATACGGGTGTCAAATTAGAATTATTAACTGACATGGACATGATACAATTTCTCAAAAAGTCAATTAGGGGTGGTATAAGCACATGTATTGGTAGGAAGGCTATTGCCAACAATTGTTTAGTTCCAAATTATGATTCCTCCGAGCCTACATCATTCATTATGTATTTAGACGCTACAAACCTATACGGTTTTGCGATGCGTCAGTATTTGCAGCACCGAAATTTTGAATGGTTCGCGGCGGAGGAAGTTGAAAATTTTGGTGTGTTTGAAATTGACGATGAGGCGGACACGGGTTTTGTTTTGGAGGTTGATCTGCACTATCCTGAACACTTGCACGACGACCACAATGATCTACCCTTTTGTCCGGAACTTATTATTCCCCCGGGTGGAAAATATAAATGTCCAAAATTGATTCCAAATTTGTACCATAAGGCCAAGTATGTGCTTTATTATCGAAATTTAAAACAATGTTTAGATGCTGGTTTAGTTCTTACAAAAATTCACAGAATTCTTAAATTTATTCAATCGCCCTGGTTGCGCTCATATATTGATATGAATACCGCGTTGCGTAACCGAGCACGAAATGAATTTGAGAAAGATTTTTTTAAGGCTAAAAATAATAGCGTTTTCGGAAAGACGATGGAAAATGTCGACAAGCGATCGGACATCAGGTTGGCGAGCACGTGGGACAATGTCGGCAAGAAACTAGGTGCTGCAGCTCTAATTGCCAAAGCAAATTTTAAGGATTCGGTATTTTTTTCTGAAAATTTGATTGCTGTGGAACTTAATAAAACAGTTGTTTTCTATAATAAACCGATTTATGCAGGTTTCACTATTCTGGACTTATCTAAAATCGTAATGTATGACTTTTTTTATATTTTTTTGAAACAAAAATATGGCAATTATGTCTCCCTACTCTATACAGATACTGACTCGCTTGTAATTCACGTACGGACTGACAATTTCTATGAGGACATAAAAACTAATTTAGATCTTTTTGACACTTCAAATTATAAAGACGGTCGACACGGTATACCTCAAACCGTATCAGTCGTCGGTAAAATGAAAGACGAGTACGCAGGTGTTCCGGTAGAACAATTTTTTGGAGCCGGTGCTAAGTCCTACTGCGTGTTTGTGGGAGGGAAAGAAGTAAAGAAAGCAAAAGGTGTGCAAAAGGCTGCTGCCAATAAATATCTCACTATGGCAACCTATCGCGACGTTGTTGACAATGTGCGTGGTCAGGTTTTTTGCCAAATGTATGTTTTTCGCTCTCACAAGCACACAGTGTACACTGAACTGAAGAATAAAATTGCGCTATCATATCGGGATGATAAGCGCTATCTTATTCCTCAGTCGAATAACACTCTAGCATGGGGTCATGTAGATATAGGCATGTCAGGTGCTAGACCGTTGGACAGATTACTGGAATTATTGCAAGACGATCAATAATACTACGCGCGGATCAATAACAGTACATTTTTTTTTGTCGTTTACATAGTAATGACAGTTTATTTCTTGCAAAGAGTCTCACGAGATTGGTACGTTTACAGAGGTTTTCTTTTCGTAGATATTTAGACATAATTTGATTTCCTTTGTATGTATAATTAGTTACTATGTAATTGTATCGTAAAATGTTAAGTATACATAATTTCATTTTTGTACAATTTGTTATTATGTAATTGTATCATACTATGTTTGTAAGTAGTCATCATATAACATTCTCATCTAGTTCCAATTTAAATGAAATGTGGAATGTTGTTTAGAAGTAGTAATGCATATCTACAGAAGAACTCACATTGAAATCTGTAATGTTGTTCAGAATTAGTAATGCATATCTGAAGAAAAACTCACATAATTGTACCAGTCTATTAATTTAAAAAAAAGATATTTACTACAAAAAAAGTTTTATTTTTTGAGAGTACTACATCATTTCTTTAAGTTACACGAGATTGGTTTTAGGTATCCAAGAATTGTGTCGCTTGTCGAATCCCAACCACTTTACATACAATAAGTTTCCTTTCTTCTTCAGGACCCTTTCAACTAGATATACGTCTGAATGTTTTGTTTTTTGCAGTTTATGCTCGTAGAATCCTCCTTTAATTTCGTGACCTTCTTGGTCCGTGAGTCGATAGGTTGTAGGGTTTGTAAGTCGAACTGTAGATATTGTAAATATTTTGTTGCTCCAGCTTGGCGTGTACTCCTTGCTAAATGCCGAACGATACTTGCTAATGCGTACCAAGTCCCCTGTACGAAACTTTTGAGGTTTCGGGTCCACGATCTTTGTGTAACTGTACGCCGTGTTTAACAAAAGTTTTTCATTCTTTAAGTTCACTTGGGCAGGTTTCATTCCTATTGTGCGATGCTTGGTTGTGTTATACTTTGCTACGATCTTGGGTAGGATATCCAACCATTTGTAGGACCCTTGCAGGCTGAACTGCTTCCACATCATGTTCTTCAGTGTGCGGTTGCATCTCTCCACTATGCTGCTCTTCATACTAGAATACGTGCTGTAGTAATTGATATTGTGCTGCCGCATTAATAGTTGAAAGGCGGTGTTGTAAAACTCTTTCCCCAAATCCGTTTGCAAGTTTTGCGGTGACACCTTTACACTCCTCAACACCTTACCCATGGCAGCTGTTACGTCCTTTCCTGTTTTACGTTTTACGGGATAGGCCCACACATACTTTGAGAAAGCATTAATCACTACCAGAATGTAACGAAAGCCCTTATTGACTTTTGCATAAGGAATCATTTCTACCAAATCCGCTTGATATACATCGTTCAAGCCTTTTAGGATAACGCGCCTTCTCTTGAAATTTTTTCGTGCTGGTTTGTGGAGTTCGCTAACTATGGCTTCTTTAAGGTTCATTGTCAACTGTTGCTTTCTACACTCCTACGGGTTATTTATGCAGCAGTTGCACGTATAACTTATTGTTTATGGATTCGAATTGCAGTTTATCTCCTCGCCGCAATGTCTTACCGACAAGCGTGTCCTGTGGGATGCCGTTGAGGTGTGATACTACCAAAGGTCCGCTGACTTGAACACTTATGATCTCGCCGGTTGTTAACGGAAAAATGTACTCGTTCTGTCCGAAAATTTTGGAATATCCGATTTCATCGTACCCACGCCCCACTAGCAGCAGTGGTACTTCTATATGGAGTTGATTTACATTTTTCACTTTCATAAAGACATGTCTGGGATGCGCTGCGTGGCGCGTGCTATGGTAGTGCCGTCCAAATTTGTGGATGGGCATTACTCTATCGTCGACTGATGCTTTCTGACCTTACCGCTATTGGCACTCCACTTTTGTACCCCTTAGTAGATTATTTTCGCGTCTCGCAGGGCTTTGGTGATGCGAACTATCTCATTGGAATAACCCGTGTGTCCAGCTGCCTGAGAAGCTATTAATATATCCAACCGATTCACTAATGAGTTGGGATCCTTCCAAGGAACATATTCCACTTTTTTGTCCGTCACTGTTAGTAATCCCTTGCCACGCCGTGGTACCTTTGTCGCTGGTCTGCCGGGAGCTCTTATGGTTGAGGAGGCAGTTAGAGGTCGTACTATTTTCATGTATTTAGACCCTGCGTTACCACTAACTCTTTGTGTGGGGTCGTAGTTTACACGATTTGCGGCGGAACGATCCACTAAATCTAGATATTGCTTTAAATCTGCGTTTTTGTATATATTTGGTTTCTTTTTAAACATCAATTCGTACAATCCTGGAGTGCCTTTGTAGACTATTCTGTTGCCGTTGTCTGTAATAACGATATTTTTCTACTCATGACATTGAAATCAGGCATTTTGACATTGATTCCGGTGGTTGAAATCGCATTTCAACCACTAGAGATTGAAATGTTCCGACTACCGCGATTTCAAACTGTTTGACATGCAATTGTTGACAAGAGAAATGTCACTTTATGTTTAATTTTTTCTAAAGTGCATTAATTTGTTAAAATTCGTAGAAAAAATAGTATATGCAACTCGTGGCCGATAAAATTTCAACGTCTCGAGTTACTTTTTTCAACTCGCTTCGCTCGTTGAAAAAAACCACTCTCAACGTTGAAATTTTATTTCAACCACTTGTCCCATAATATACTATTTCACCCTCGAATTTGATTTCTTTATTTCCTATAGCAAACTTATCTCCCTCTATGTCGAATCGGACTCCGTAGTGCAAATCGTACTTGTCCTCAGTATCTCGTATCATTCCTTCCACGTATGTGCGAGCTAACCCTTGAAATTGTTCTAAATATTGACCAAGAACTTCCGGTGCCAGCATTTGTTGGATGGTTTCTCCGGCCTCTTGTACAGCACCTTCTTCTGCTGCCGCCTCAGCAACCTCCGTTTGCAACTGCTCATCGTATTCCTCTACTGGTTCACTCTCGGATAACACATGCGCCTGCAAAAATCGAGGTGTGGAGGTGTATGATGGCCCCGGTATGGAAGTGTGTGACGATCCCGAAAGGTTTGTCGCAAAAACTTGGCCTGGAGTGGTTATCGCTCGCGGACGGGGCAAGGTAGAGGGAGTGGATACTCTACGTTTAATTGTTATTGGCAAATAATCCGCTTTTGGTTCGCCCACTGGCACACCTTCTTGCTTTATAGTTGTCAGCAATTCGGTGAGCGGTTTGGAAAGAGGTTTAAATTGCTCAGCTAAAATCGACTGGGATTGGGCGATGTCTGCTTTTAACGCTGCGTATTTACGTCTAACGGATTGTCGGGTTTTGATAAGTTCCCTGGCTAAACGCTTATCCATGTTGCAACTCCTTCAGTTGTTGGTAAACTACTACCTTCCCTTCTTTGGCTGCTGTCTATATATTAAAGTAATTGTCGAAACCTTTTCTATATCGTCCCGCGTTGGTTTCGCTTTCTTTATCGATCACTAAAAATCCGTGATCCTCATTCCAACAATAAGAGCACAATGCTTTAAACTGGTCGAATGACATGTCCGTGTTGACATGATCGTCTTAAATGTGCTTCAGATTGGTGTTGTCTTGTTGGAATATGATGACGAGATTTGCATTATCTCTTATGAGCTGCTTAGGAATAGATGAATACGTCTGACATAGATAAAAACAATCTATGTTTCGGTGACGTCCGAAACAAAAATAATCTCGAATTATGCTTTGCGTCTCGCAAGCTACGTCGTCAAAAACTATCACGGAATGTTCTTTTGCTTCCTGGGGTTTGATCACCTCACAATCGTTACTATATTCGAAGAATCCAATGTCTCGCAATGGTTGAAAGGCTGCTCTCAGATAATTATATTTGGGTTGATCGAGTGTTTTCGAATATATATAAAGGTTTGCGAATCGCAACCCATTTCGATGCACTAGTAAACTGATTATGAGGTTGGTTTTTCCAGATCCGGATCGACCTATGACCACACATCGTTTACATCCTTTACCCAGTAAAACGCTGTGCTTTCTGTAAGTCTCGGATATGGAATTTATTGTGTGATTTACTACCGGCAAAGAACACCCTTGCCACACAATTTTGACGTTTTCCATCGTTTTCGCTTGGAAGGAAACTGCGCTCTACCCGCCGTGCGTTCTCGGATATTTGTTAATTCCGTTTGAAGAACATCAGTCGTGTGTAAGTCTTTAAGATGAAAGCTACTAAGCGCAAACAAACCAGTCATCACCGAACCGCCAAGCGGAAAGGTCGCGGTTTCCTGAATACCCTTATTGACAAATTACCCTTTGAACTACACATACCAGGGTACAAGTTTTGCGGACCTGGTACCCGACATAAAAAACGTCTTTCTCGAGGCGATCGAGGAAGGAATCCTCTGGACGAGGCCTGCAAGCAACACGACATCGCATACTCACAATCTAGCGATCTTTCGACACGTCACGCGGCAGATAAAGTTCTAGCAGAGAAAGCTTGGGAACGTGTTAAAGCAAAATACTCTACTCTTGGTGAAAGAGCTGCAGCCCTTGCTGTTACTGGAATTATGAAAGGAAAGACGAAAGTCGGAATGGGTGTAAAACGGAAGCGTACACGGCGAACGCATTCCAAACGGGTCGGTATCACAGTCCGCTCGCATTCAGGAGGAGCTTTAAAAACAAGGAAGAGGCGGAAGCGGTCAAGAGTACTACCTCTTCCGAAGAGAGGAGGCATATTGCCGCTTGTACCCATACTTGCTGCATTAGGAGCATTGGGATCCCTCGGAGGTGGTGCTGCAGCAGTCGCTAAAGCAGTGGGAGACTCAAAGGCTGCTAAAAAAGATCTCCAGGAAAAGGAGCGACATAACAAAGCTATGGAATCCATTGCTCGCGGAAAAGGGTTATATCTACGACCGTATCAGTAAAAAAACTACCGTTGAAGCTGCCGCGCCGCGCGTTAACCAACATCGATATTACAGACTACGTTAAACGCCTAGAAGTTCTACACTTTAGGGGAATATTTATGCGGGATGCCCTGCCTATCAAGATTCGTAAACGAGAATGTGGTGTCACTAACTTGGACGATGATGTAGGACCTGGCACGCATTGGACGGCTTACGTAAAAGTGGATACCTTTGTTCTGTATTTCGGTAGCATCGGTCGCTTACAAGCTCCAACCGAATTAGTGAAATACTTTCTTAGCGATGGTGGCAATAACACGATCACGTATAATTCTAATAGATATCAACGACTCATGTCATACACATGCGGTCACCTGTGTCTCAAATTTCTATATAACTTTGCGAAACCGCTTTTGTCGACAGTTTAAGTGTTGCGCTTCATCATGTCTAGTATATTCACTCTGACAGGTGATTCATCAATCCTTACTGCGAATTTTGACCCCCCTATTTTCTTAGACGACGGTAGCGAATATGTTTTGGGGTTGTTAAGTTTCGAAACCTACAATACTATTGCTAACATTAGACCTCCCAACAATGAATTTCATCTCGTCGGACTACCTCATATTACTATACCTGAGGGCGCATACGAAATTACGGACATTGCCGACTTTCTGCATAACCAACTTGAGTCTAGCGGAAGTAATGGGCGGGTGCTGCTACGCGGAAACAACAGCACCTTAAAAACCGAAATAAAATCGAACGTTCCAATCGACTTTACAAGTGACAATACTATCCGAGACATGCTGGGATTTGACAGCAAAATTTATGATGCGAATATGTGGCATGCAGGTGAACATGTTACAAAAATTTTGAACATTAACTCCATCCTTATCCACTGCAATATCTCTGTCGGTTCCTATAAAAATGGTAAGCCTGGCCACATCGTTCATCAATTCTTCCCCATAGTGCCGCCTGGGTACAAAATAGTGGAAACACCTAACCCTGTCATTTACCTACCGATCAGCACGAGACAGATCACTAACCTAACTGTTAAAATACTGGACCAGACTGATACCCCCGTCAGTTTTAGTAAGGAAACCGTCACGGTAACATTGCATTTAAAGAAGTTATAATGGGTTTTCGATTCAACCTTTCACCCTACCATGTCCAACCCAGTTCGTATAAGAGACGTTGTCCACAGCCTTGTAAAATCAGTTCAGCTTCGTCCGCCAAGCAGTTAACAAAGGCAAACAGAGACTTCTTGCGATCGTTGGGTTTTAAAGTGCTGTCATGAGTATTCTAAATATTGGGGAACGTGTCCTCGTCGACAACTCCATCGTTAGCAATCAGTTGCACACCCATCAACCGTATACAAACCGTTTCGACTATAACGATGAAATTCGAATTCCAATTCCTGAAGATATGTCAACTCTACCAGGTTTGAGCTATCTATACATAGAGGGAAAATTACGGAAAGCAACCGGTGAAGTTACGACGGCCAAATTTCTTAACAATGGGTTGGCTCACTTATTTAGCGAAATCCGATACGAAATCAATGGTGTCGTTGTCGATTCTGTTACCAAACCTGGTATTACATCTACTCTTAAGGGATATGTGTCTTATACCTCTGATGATGTGAAAAAGCTTCAAAATGCTGGCTGGTTGTACGCCCCCAATACTCACATTACCGATGCACAGGGCAACTTCAGTGCCTGCATACCTTTGAGAATGCTGTTAGGTTTTGCAGAAGATTATGGAAAAGTTATACTTAACATCCGACAAGAACTTGTCCTGATTCGCAGCAATACCGATGCCGACGCTGTATTCAGTGCTACCGTAGCGGAGACGGCTAAAGTTACGATTGACAAGCTGTATTGGAAAGTTCCACATGTCACTCCAGGTCTTGCTCAAGAATTATCTCTAACCAAATACATTGACAAAAATATCGACACGCAAGTAGCGTTTCGCAGCTGGCAACTTCATATCATACCAGGCGTTAATGCCGTGACTCAACATTCTCATGCCATTGCAACAACCACCAAATTGCAAACCCCCAGATACGTCATCGTAGGTTTTCAGACGGAACGTTCGGGGCTCATCTCTAAGGACAATAGCCATTTCGACAAAATTAATCTTACGAATTTCCGAGTTTATCTCAACACCGAACGTTTCCCCTACGATAATTTACATAACAATTATGGCCTCAATCATTACGCCACGTTATACGATATGTACTCCAAGTTTCAATCATCCTATTATAACAAGACCGACGAGCCTTGGTTCACGCCTAATGAGTTTGCTGACAAATCACCCATTGTTGTGATCGATTGTTCCCATCAAAAAGACTACCTCCATGCAAACGCTGTCGTTTTTCGAGTTGAATTTGAAACTTCCGCTAACGTGCCAGCCAACACAACCGCGTATTGTCTCGTTCTTCACGATCGGGTTTTTACTTATAACGCGTTGTCAAAAGCAGTTAAACAACTGTAATTTCTCAAAACCACTTCAGTTGCACCTCGCCTTTTAACGTAACTGGATCGTGCTCCCACCACTTAATACGATGAAGCTCATTATCGACATTCAAGGCTTCAAGACGTCGGATAAGCACTTCAGCCCAAAAGAGTTAGCCGCCTACGACGGTACCTCAGTATCACACTACGTCTTAAAATCACCGTTTCCGTTCACCGCCTTACCATCTCATTTACAACAGCAAGCCCACTGGGTAATGACTAATCACCATTGCATCGATTGGAATGAGGGATTTACTCCAGCATACATGTTTCCTGCAATTTTGCGACGTCTTCTGCACGATGTCACCGAAGTATATGTGAAAGGTCGAGAAAAAGCAGTTTTTCTACGCCGCTATACCAATATCCCCATCATCGAAGTTGAAGAACAACCGGCCCTCACCCCATCACAACCCGCTTGTTTATATCATTCTGCTCCAGTTTGTTATTGTGCTTTGTCTAACGTTTACCATATCTATAATCACTATGTAATGGAATAAAACAACTTTTTAATTTTTATTGTGTTTTTATTTGCATACAATATATACAGTGTTACTACATGGGTTAAACACCTACGTACTAGTGGAAAAGCGTTCTACATAAATTGTGTGCCTATGTTCTGCGCACAAGACGTCTCGCAGTACTTCAGCCACAGTAAATATCTTGCGTTGGAACCGCAACCTATCCATAGCCTCTCGTTGCCACAGTCCTCTCCGAGCTTCTCGATACGCATACGCCCACGTATGCAAATTGTACACCTGATTCTTCGAGTCGTCAAACTGCACGCTCTTCTTCATTTTCCTTCCTCTCTATAAAGTCTTTCACCTCACACATGTGTTCGTCCAGACCGAGACTAGCCATTAAATCTACAAGAAGGCCTTCATTTATGGCTCCGTTTAAAAATAGTCGACCAACAGCAACACCGTTTTTGTACATTTTTTCTTTTTTCTTCAGTTCCTCGTCACTGAACCAACCAAAACCGTATATGGCTTCGTGAGACGCGTCAAACGCCAAATCTTCCAACAAACTCACTAATCGTTTAACCGCACTAGGTACGTCTCTTGCAGTTGGTCGAGCGGCTTCTCTATACCACATCCACATGACTAAGCTTCTAGTGGTTAAATGCGATGTTGCGTGCACATTCAACAGATGGGTAGGCGGGCATCACCATAACTCGTATACGATTTTTTTCACACATTCACGTTCTAATCTCCAATTTTTTAAATACTTCTCGATGGGCTCCATCACATTGTAATCAAACCAATCCCCGTCTGGAAGTGGTACTGTTGGAAAAGTTTTAAAGTCCGGATGTCCATCCAACGTAACGGTAATTTTCATTTGATCGCAACCAAACCATGGAAATAACTCCGAAAATTCCTGGAAATATTTTCCATATAGCTCCCATGTGTCCATGTTACAACCAGACTGTCACGATTTATTCAATAGACTATGATTTATTTTGCTGCTGCACCGTTTTTGTACATTTTTCTTTTTGGTGGGAGGAGGTTCTAGAGTTTGACTTTGAAATCAAGGCCGAGGTGTTAGAGTTCGTCCTTGAAAATAATGTGATGTTGAAAATCATCTTAGCCTTCAACTCAAGGTCAAATCAAAATTAAAAAATAAACCATTTAAAAATTATATTTAGTTAAATGTTACAGGTGATCAATATTTGAAATATATCTCCAGAAGAGCGAGCCATATCCACTCCTAACTTGAAGTGTGAACATGCCGGTTGGTGTAGCGTTAATTTTCGTTGTAGATTTACACGGTAGATCAAATACTGAGACACGTTCTTCCAGCATTTCAGCAAAGGGATGCTTTGGGTGGTAGTCCACATCCAGCGTCAGCGATGTATTTCCTTCTCTAGCAAAATATTTTAAAATGTTTTTTTCCAAATTGGCAATCAGTCGTTTCCGTTTTTCTTGTTGATTTTGGCTATCGCCAGCCATAGCAGTCACTACATACGCGTCAAATTCCAAGTCTAAATTTCTGAGTCCCGAGGAATTTCTCACTATTTTATCTAAATTGTTTTTTGCATCTTCAAACCAGAAAGCACAGCACAACTTTACAGCGTGCTTTAATGTGATTTCATGTGAAGAATCGTCACTTGAAGTCTGATCCATTATTTTATACGTAAACGAATAGTGTGCGAACTTGACGTAAGTTATAAAACAATTAACGAGACCATGATAATGCGCAACCTTTTATACTTTCGATTATCCCGAAGGTCATCGCCGTTTTTCATTAAATAGTTTAAGGACTCGGTGGTCTAATGGTATGACACCTGGGGAGCCAATCGGTGCATTAAAGGGAATTCTAGACACTGCGCCTCAGGAGATCTGGGTTCGAATCCTAGTCGAGTCAATTTTTTAATAAATAATGATTTATTTAGTAGACAATGAGAATAGCCCATCCACATGACTAAGCTAATACCTGCAGACCAAGTTCTTCTATTTGAACGTCGCACCGAACAATGTTACTACCATACTTTAAAATTTCATACATGGAAACAGTGTTCTCGGTTGTTACCGCCAGGTCTTGCAACACACTCCGTATATTGCTAATGCAGTCCCCAGGCAGGTTTGCAATACCCGTCACTATTTTGTGATAAAATTGCTCAAAGTTCTGCGCTTTTAGAACTGCGAATCGCAATTCCACCAGCCTCTGCAAGTCCCACAGCTCTTCCAACGATTCTTTCGATAAGTAGACTTCACTCTGTCCCACTTCTTCAATTTTTAGTATCTTCTTTTCCTGAAGTTCCAAGAATGTATACTGTTTCCGTGCAGCTACCAGCGGAGACCACTGCTCTTCGGAGGAGGAATAGAAATAATTCGTCAGGATCCCCTGATTTTCAATTAGGGTAGCCCAATCCAACTCCTCGAACTCCACCCAATCGTTTTTGTTTCCTCTTATTTGAATCACTGGGGAAAATCCGGAGTTCGCCCTTAACCCCACACACACATACTTTGAACTGGAGTTGTTTAACTTGTACGTTGTACTATTCAGAAGCACTGGACATAACTGCACTTTATGGACTCTCGTAGTACTGCTCGCCACCGCAGCTACTTGCCGACCCTTAACTACTTCTATAGCTTTTAACAAGGCTTCCATATCAGCGTTCGAATGCTACTACCCTTGCAGACTCTTTTACGCGCTTTTATTCTCACATTTCCAAGGTTACATGTGGATCCTTGACCTTGAGCAACCGAACTTGCAAAATAGCGCTGACCTTGATCGTTGACTTAGCCTTCCAAGTGGTCTCGACCTTCAAGTTTAGCCTTGACCTTGAAGTTCAGCCTTGCAAAATAGCCTTGACCTTGAACTCAAGGACAAGTGGTGGGGGGAGGTTCTACAACTGTCCATTCTAACCTACTTCAGAGCTATCCCCTTTTTTATACAGAATAATAACCTCTGCGTTTTTTCAAGATTCGGGGATTTCCCCTTCTTCGAGACATTTATTCATTAAAATTAAGATAGCTAGCTTTAAGATTGGGCCTCCAGCTTTCAACATTTCACTTGTGATCCCGTCTTCTCCTGGAGCTTTGCGCTTTTTAATTTGACTCAGCGCTAACTTCAACTCGTTCTCATCCACTTCAGGCAATTCTTCAGATCCCACGTTAGTTATTGTCTGCGTGTTTATTAGTTCTTTGTGTGTTTGTGTTGATTGACTATAGCACTTTGAATAAAAATGCTCTATTACCTTTAGAATTTCTCTTTTCTCTGTCACTAGATTTCCTCCATCGTTCCTAACAGAGTGGTTTGGAAAATAAAAAATCTCCTATTCAGCACTGCTCTTTATAAAGTTAGAATAGACTACAAGACAGAAGGTCAATTTAATATATTTTTAAAATGCGGCTAAAAGTAAATTTCTTACAGTTGAAGGATAGGCAACACGTAATGCCTAAATTCGCTAAACGGGCTGCCGCAGTGCCAGGGGTAGCAAACAAGCAGAAACTTTTATGTATGCTAGAGACACCGAAAACTGAGCGTCGACTCCATAGAGGAGTATAATATAAGAAGGAAGCAAGCCGAAGAGAGAAAGGGAAAAGAAATAACAGTTTTCAAAAAAAATTAATAATCAGACCTCCAAATGCAAAAGAACGTAGAGCCCAAGGTCAGTATAAAAACGAGTAAAATGGATACATTTGAAAAATTAATCCAAATCATGCTAAGGGATGGAAAAAAAATGAAATAAAAATTCTCAAAATAAACAACGAAAAAAATCAGGTTATGATGGAAGAGTTAATTAGGAGACAAACACTATTACAACAGAAAATATAAGGACTAAAGAAGAAAATGGAAAACCAATAGGAAAACGATAGAATAATCAATGTAATTATCAAAAGGATGCGATTATCAGAAGTGTGACGGAATTGGATGAAGCGGAGTAGAACGTACGTCTTTTTGCTTCTTTTATTTTAAGTGGAATGTATGCGGCTTTTTCCTTGGAACCTGCAGTAGCCCTGTAGCGGTTTTTTGAGCAGAAACTTGCCGATTGCCTTATGAAAATTGTTTTGTTGTTGTTGTTTTTATATTTTTATTACTTCCCTCGTCTAAAGGATGAAGGAAGTATTGTACTCGCGAAAAAATCACTTTTCGAGATTTCTCCAGATCGTCACGTTTCACGGTCCCTAGATGACTAAAAACAGGTTTTCTCAATTCCGTCTATCTGTCTGTCTGTTGGCGGTATAACTCAAAAACTATTTGTCGGAGGAAAACAATATTTTGTATACACATTATATATCTACTTGGCATGAAACCGAGAAAATTGCAGACTAATATATACAGGGTGAATACCTTAAAAATAAAATTTTATTATTTTTTTATTTAACTTGGCAATAAATACAAATAATAATTTGTACATCGCGTAGGCTTTATTTTTACCAAAAATGAGCCTCAATAAATACAGGATAAATGTTGTACGATACAAAAAGTAGCAAAAAATTAGTATGTTACTTAATACAGCTGCAATGCAGGAATTCGAAGGGTCGGTGCTCCGTAGCTCTTGTAGAAATAGACCATTTCTTTGCAATATCCCACAAAACGTTGGGACTGCATACGCGGTCCGCCTGCCCTTCAAATTCGACCACCGGTAACTTTTTTTTATTTGAAAATTTATTTAATTTATTAGAAACATGAAGATGTTTTTACTCCTAACTTAATTTGATTTTTAAAATTATTTATTGTCAGAATGTCGACGAGGGAAGTTCTGCGTATAGCCTTTTACAGATTTTTTAAATTTTTTTGCTGTAGAAGAGACTCACATCTATCCAATTAACACGCAATTGAATGTTAACTAATAAATAAATTACTCATTTTAAAAATCAAAATAAAACATAAATCTCGAACAGAAAGGAAAAGTAAAAGGAGTTGGAAACATGATATAGCAAGAAATGGAAATTAGTCTCACAGTGGAAACAGTATATAAAATAGGCAAGACCCGACATCAAACACTGATAGCAGTAAAACTAAAGAGTTTTGAGCAAAAATTAATGTTACTCAAACAAAAATTCAAACTTGCAATACAACGAATATTTGTACACAGCGATTTAACATCAGAGGAACAGAAAGTTTAAGCTGAAATAAGAGAAATGCATCAGAGAAGGAAAATGAAAATAATACTAAAATAGGCTATTGAAAGCTGGATATGAACAGCGAAAGATATGAATGGTATGACCACACCGAAAGATTGATGCAAACAAAAAACTAAACAGTAATGCTCAGGAAAACTGTT
Source organism: Agriotes lineatus (assembly GCA_940337035.1). Taxonomy (NCBI): domain Eukaryota; kingdom Metazoa; phylum Arthropoda; class Insecta; order Coleoptera; family Elateridae; genus Agriotes; species Agriotes lineatus. The sequence continues at coordinate 62,376,887 of OW679203.1, forward strand.
GAATGCATTACGTTTTAAGGCAATAACGAATACTGTTGTTTCTAAAGAACTTTTATTTCAAAACGTGTATATCAACACCACCATTTTCTTATACAAAATTATTAGTTATTTTGACTCCAAATAACCCTTTTGGTCAAGATAAATTCCATCATTTTCCCTTTTGAAGTTTAATCCAAGAAACTGCTGGAGCTCTCCCATGTTTTGCATCTCACTTTCAAACCTGTTTACACTATTATATGTACAGATAACAAACTGTGCCTTAGTTTTACTACATATAAAATAGGTATCTTTAATTTCAGCAATAATATCGTTACTTAATCTAACATACATTTTTCTATCTAAAATTTTGAAAACAGCTGTTCTAAGTAATAATTATTACATTAGGAGAAATGTCAGCTAAGGTTAGTGTTTAAAATAGTTACTTAGTTCATTTAAGAAAAAACACGATTTAAAAAAATTATTTAGTATTAGCTAAGACAAATAATTCATAAAAATGTTATTAAGGCGTTACGTTTCGCTGTAAAATCACAGCTTCTTCAGACATATGCAAAACAAAATTTTAAGTTAAAAGGATTGGTATTTGTTAAAATTAGTTGTAATGAAACAAAGGTTTAAGTATTAAGTAAGTGAAAGAATACATCCTCAATTAGGTATGGAGTCTTGGTTTTTTTTAAATAACATCAATGTTTATTTTTTATTAAATTTGAGTTTTGTTAAAAAAATTGTCTTTTGTATATGTCTGAAAAAGCTGTGATTTTACAGCGAAACGTAACGCCTTAATAACATTTTTATGAATTATTTGTCTTGACTAATTGTTATCCCTTATAAGCACAAAAAAGGGGGGTGGTAGAATAATACGTTAAATGCTCAACGAATCGGAGCAGCATTCAAAGCACCAAATTGCCTCACTCAGCCAATGCCTAGGCGAGTCACTACCAATCGCTAATTAGGGGTCGCCGATCAGCTGCAGCCGAAGACGGCCGTGAGTTCATTAGATGGGGGAAATGGCGCCACCAATTTAGATAACAAAAAATTCAGTTTTAACCCCCTAATTCAGCGATTTCTAGATTACGCTCCAGCTAAATTGGAACACTGAGAAATTAATAAAACGGCGCAAAACTGAAGTCAAACAATCAAGTGTAATTAAATGACAAATTCGTTTTATTCACTCGTAAAGCCGGGCACACACATAAAATACATGCAAGTAAAAGTTTAGGGTTGATGTATATGCATATAAATGCCCCAAGGATCCTTGTTTACAGAATGGGGTGGCCAATTAAAACACCAAATCATAAAAATAATGGAAATTCCTGCAGGCTCCCGGAGAGTGACGTTAATATAAAATTCTAAATTACAAGCGGGCAACCGCCTCAGGAATTTCTATAACGTGGTACATGTAACAATTAAATAGCACAATCCGTAGTTAAAGTGGAACTATGGCGAGGGGAAGCCTCTTACTTTACAAATTAAAATTCGCAATCACTGTGATGCGTCCAGACCATGATCTCAATATCTCGCGCTAGTATATTGCGCTAATCTCAATTTAGAAGCAAAGTACTGTTGGGCAGTCCTTCGTCGATTGAGCCGTACACACGGGGCCTGGACACAACGCCCACTGGTCACAACGTCCACCACCTAGTATGGCCGCCATGTTGGACACAACGTCCACTTTTAAATTTGGTCATAACGTCCACCCTGGTCACAACGTCCACCGCCACAACGCCCACTCTGGTCACAACGTCCACTTTTAAATTTGGTCACAACGTCCACCTTGGACACAACGTCCACCGCCATAACGCCCACTGTGGTCACAACGTCCACCGACGCCTCTTCAGAATAACAGTTTACGGCGTCGGTCGTAACGTCCACTCTGGACACAACGTCCACCGCCATATCGCCCACTCTGGTCACAACGTCCACTTTCAAATTTGGTCACAACGTCCACCTTGGACACAACGTCCACCGCCATATCGCCCACTCTGGTCACAACGTCCACTTTCAAATTTGGTCACAACGTCCACCTTGGACACAACGTCCACCGCCATATCGCCCACTCTGGTCACAACGTCCACTTTTAAATTTGGTCACAACGTCCACCTTGGACACAACGTCCACCGCCATAACGCCCACTCTGGTCACAACGTCCACCTTCTCATTTGGTCATAACGTCCACCTTGGACACAACGCCCACTTTTGTTTTACTGGTTATTTATTAATGAATTTTTAACTGCCTTCGTTAATGCTTTTTGGGTGGACTAATGTTTTTTAGAATTTTAAAAAAATATTGGTTTTAGGCTATTTTATGTATTTTTTAATCAATGTATAGTTTCAACTATTTCTTTCCCGTGTCTCTCTTTTCTGCTGGTTTTTGTCTAGTGTATGTATTTCCAGCTCATTTCTCATATAAATCGGTATACGAAGCATAAGGGTCATACCGGGTGTCTTAAAATGAATTACATTTAGTATGCTTTGAATTTCCCATAATGCAATCTAAAATTTTACTTGAAATTGGCAAGACTGTAAGTCTATGTGCAATTCGAGGTTAGAAGGTTAGGTTTTGTGTCAGTTTGTGTCAAAAGTGACGCAAAACCTAACCTACTAACCTCGAATTTCAAAGCATACTAGATGTAATTCATTTTAAGACACCCTATATTATAACACTAAATATACCTAAAGATTCATTGGTTTGCGTTACACCTCGTTCGAAAAAAACTTTTCCTTATTGTACCAGTAGGTAAGTATTTACAAGTCCCTAAAAACTAAAAATAAAAGAGAAGGTTGACGTCACTGAAAAAACGTGGTTTTACGTGTTATCATTAGTAATATAACAAGGGCGATCCATACCGATAATTTTGCACACGCCAAGGGTCGAGCGCTGGTTGTAATGAAAACTGCCCCGACGGCAGTTTTCTAAGAGCAATCAGCACGATGACTCTTGGGATGAGTACTCCTAGGAAGTGTCAAGTCGAAATGTTTATTTAATATTATTTTTCCATACAAAATTGGAACCCCCATTTTACCCCTTTAGGGGTTGAATTTCGAAATATCCTTCCTTCTTCCTTGTATACATCATAAAGGGAACCTCTGCAAAATTTCAGTTTTCTAGGTCTGAATATTAAAAGCAGGAAAATGATTTCTGAAAATGTTTACGAATTGCAGGAAATTGAAGTACCGGGTGATTATAAAGTCTCGATCCATTGCTAATTTGTACTTACTTTTAAGTTGCCAGTTTGCATTTATTTTCGGCCTAATTCATTTCGTAATCGAATATTTCAATCTGGTTCGTTTGCCAACACATTTTTTGCTTGCATGCAGTTAGACGGGCTTAAAAATGCAGCCAGTGCAGTGGTTTTCTGGGAATTCCTAAAAAACTCGGGTATCCCCTTGAATTATTTTGGTTAACTAAGACACACGCAGAAAACTCGGTCACTCCTCGTTTTGTATGATTTTAATTCAAAATACAAACAAGAGCAATACGACAGATCTGGGGATAGTTATACGCCTATCGTTCTTTGTGTCAGAGATTATAATGAATGAAAATATAAAAACAATTAATTAATTTGTAAAGCTTGAATTAAGATGGCAAGAGTTTACAAACTTCTGTAAAATTATTTAAGTACTAAAATTCTAGATTCAGTGCGACAAAAAATAGGCCATTCCACATGTAAAAACCACTTTGCATCAAAAACAATTAAAGAAGTATAAAAATTAGCCAAAACAACAGACAATTGTGACTTCGTTTGCATCTACTTCAGGGCACAAGCACAGTTTAATTTCGATCTTTGTAAAACCTAACATACCACTGAAAAAATGGCAAAATAGTTCCTTCAAAATGTTCCTGGATAAATATTTTCACATGCCCGTTCCCGTTGAAAGCACCTTGCGAAAAAAAGTTTTTGTTAATAATTTCAAAGAGGCTGTTTGTGCAGTACCTGGGCGAATTGGTCAAATAGTTCTTTCTAAATGTAAAAAGGTTTTTTTCCAAAAAAGAAGGCCATAAAATTTCCACAATTTTGGCAGGCGAAATTGCAGAAGACTTTGAGATTGATCCGACTATAGTAGTAAATTTAAAATATGCTTCAATAACTAATGTTGACATAGAAAGAAGTTTTTTTTACATATAAGAACATTTTAAGTGAAAGGCGACTAAATTTAACAATGGAACATTTAGAACAATATTTAATAACTAATAGTTTTCTGAAATACTAATTTTTTAGTGCCCAAGTTTTCTATTTTATTTTTTGTGTTACATTTACAGTTTTTCTATGAATTGTGTTTGCATTTGATATTTTTAGTGTCACATTACGTGCTTGTTCTTTAAAATTACTGTTATTAGTTAAATAAATGAATAGTCTTTTTTTCATTGATGACGTTTTTTATAATAAAGCTTTTTTGCTTAAGTTAACGCTTTTTTAAACGTTTTTGAGACTTTTTTAATAGCTTAACTCGCACTACTCCCTCGTTTGTAACTTATACACACGTATACTAATGATCCTCTTATCCCACTTGTATAGTAAATAACTATTAAAATAATGTTAAATATATTCGGCTAAACTTTTCAACAGAAGGCATGTAAAAATCCAGTTTTCCAGCGAATCTGTTGCTCAGGCTGCACATTCCGTATATATCGCTGAATTTAGTAGAATATTTGTTTTAGGGCGGGATAAATAAAATATTAATTTATGTATTATATGTGTCTTTATTGTTCTTGAACTAGCTTTGGCTAGTTTGAGAACAATAAAGAATGTAGCGGCACAGATGTAGGTACATACTTCTTCTTTGATCACTCTGCATGTCTGATGTTGATTATAACTCCAATCACTGTCAATGTAAATACATAGTAGATCTATAAATAATAGTCTTTTTAATGAAATACTATACACAAATAGAAATACACAATAGATTAAAGAATCAATATTAAAGAACTTTTTTAGCGGTTATGTAATTTATTTACAATTTTTATATTACACAATGAGATCATATTAATAACGAATATCACAGATCATTATGCTACACTATCAACTGTTTCTGTTAGGAAAGGAGGAAGCATTGAAGGTAACACACAGGCAAATAGGACTATTAAAATCTTTGACAAGGATAACTGGATAAGTATATTGAACATGTTACTCTAGTTAGTTGTGGTCAGTTGTGTTCTGAACCAAATCATTATTTAGCAACTGAAAAATATATCGTTTATTAAATAACTAAAAATCGATTATTAAAAGACGAAACAGTTAAAACAAATTAAAAAAAACGAAAAAATGGATTACGTAAAAAAAATATCAATGCAATATATGTTATGCACAAATTAAAGCAAAAGATTTTAAAAATCTTAAGGACGTTGACTTAAAATACTACATTACGCAACTAGTTTAGAACAGTGATGTTTTATTGCACAAGTATGGGTGGTTTGAGTAGGAGCATCAGCGAACAACGAGCAATAAAATCGCTTTTCTAAGGTGTTCCGTATATTTTATCGCATTTGATAAAAAATGTGAAATATTATATTATAAAAGTGACACTAAATGTCTAAACATAACCAAGCTAAGCAGAACTACTTTCTATGCACTGAAGCACATCAGCAGCTCCAGTAGATGTTATGCGTTTGGCAGCAAGGTCCATAAATATAGCAAACTTGGAAATACAGGTCATCCCATGTATTTCCACTATGCAGTGGGTACGAAAATATCGCCAAATGGTGGGAAATCTAAACCTTGAATTTTGAACCCACAATTCTCTCCCTTTTTAGTCAGCGGGAAAACCAAATAAACAAAAACTAGGTCTTGAATGGTTAGAGCAGTTCAAAGATGCACATCCTGGTACTCTCAAACCATCTAACCTTAATCTTTTAAATGATAAGCTGTGACGTTTCTCACTCTAATCGCGACGGCTTTGCCAAAAATCCATTGTTAGTGGGCACGAAAATGGCGGTTACTGAGATGACATATATTTCTACGCTTGCTATATTTAAGGACCTTGTTTGGCAGTACAGGGCTGTGTTCGACAATGTCCCACCATCGCACTGGTGTGTCGGTTAACTCTCTCATTCTCACAATAAAAAACAAGGATGTTCAACGGACCAGTGTGATCAGGCGTGATCACTGTAAGTTTTTGTCAAATTTTAGGTTAGCAGGTCAAGTTTTGCGGCAGTCTGTGTCAAAAACTTACGCAAAACCTAACTTGATAACTTCGAGTATTATGTACCTATATAGACTGACAGTGCCAAACGTAAAACGAATCGCCGTTGCTATGCTGTAATAGTTGCTATGGTGAAAAATATCACGTTACTCAACGGTTTTTAATGTAGAAATGTAGTGCACTACTTTATGAAATTCGATAAACTTATAAAAATTACTACAATATATTACCAACTTGAATAAAAACAGCTAAGTGTAATTATTATACTGAACAAGTAAGTAAAACTTCTGATCCGAAAGGCCTCTGGAAAACTGCAAACTACAGTATGAATGTTCGTGCTTGTTTGTAAATCTACCATAAAACAAATATATCAAAATATGGTACACAACTCCAGAATGAAAAGGAAATCGCTGATGAATTCAATGGATATTTCAGTGAGGTAGGTAAAGATATGGCTAATGTACCTACTTAGGGTAAAATAGTATATTACATACCGAGGTGGGAAGTGTTTCATTACTGTAGAGAGATTAGGTAGTTTACCGAGACGCTTAGCGTCGAGGTTAACTTTATCTCGAGACAGGGATGAAACTTTCCACCGTGGTATGTATACTATTTTATTTGCAATCATCTAATTTTAAAAATAACTACAATTGAATTCTGAATAATAGATATCTTGATGTAGCTAATATTTTTGTTACCATGAAAACAACCCACTCAATGTTTTGTTACCATGGAAACACCCCACTCTTCAGGTATGTAATATTTTTCGGGGTATGTAATAATTTCCTGGCTAGTTTCAAGTAATCATCTAGTTCCCAGCTGTTGTTATGTCATGAAATTGACACATTACAATGTGATTGCGAATAATAGTATTTAACATTACAAGCCAGGTAAAACAGTTTTTACTGGCGATAGGATTGGGGTGACTGGCGAGCCGTTAGGCGAGCCTGTCATATCCTTGAGCCAGTAAAAATGGTTACCTGGTGTGTTTTGTTGAATATTTTATTTGTTTCTCACTTGTAAATAACTAGAAATTTACCATTTATTCAAAATGTCAAACTGACAAGCAACTAAATTCATCAATATGACACATACTAAGGAAGACAACTCTGGCCTTGTACGCTATCATTTATCTATGAGCACGCTTGTAAAATATAACTGGCTAGCCAGTAAATTTTTTACTGGCTAGCCAGTTAAGAAACATTTTCAAGGTGAATACAGTGACTTGATAAATTGTTGTTTACAAGTGAGGAACAAATAATAGTATTTAACATTACTAGCTTGGTAATAGGGTTTTTACTGGCGAATAGAAGGATATGAGTTACCTTCTTGAGCCAGTAAAACCTGTTACCTTGCGTGTATTGTTGAATATTTTATTTGTTTCTCACTTGTAAATAACTAGAAATTTACCATTTATTCAAAATGTCAAACTGACAAGCAACTAAATTCATCAATATGACACATACTAAGGAAGACAACTCTGGCCTTGTACGCTATCATTTATCTATGAGCACGCTTGTAAAATATAACTGGCTAGCCAGTAAATTTTTTACTGGCTAGCCAGCTAAGAAACATTTTCAAGGTGAATACAGTGACTTGATAAATTGTTGTTTACAAGTGAGGAACAAATAATAGTATTTAACATTACTAGCTTGGTAATAGGGTTTTTACTGGCGAATAGAAGGATATGAGTTACCTTCTTGAGCCAGTAAAACCTGTTACCTTGCGTGTATTGTTGAATATTTTATTTGTTTCTCACTTGTAAATAACTAGAAATTTACCATTTATTCAAAATGTCAAACTGACAAGCAACTAAATTCATCAATATGACACATACTAAGGAAGACAACTCTGGCCTTGTACGCTATCATTTATCTATGAGCACGCTTGTAAAATATAACTGGCTAGCCAGTAAATTTTTTACTGGCTAGCCAGCTAAGAAACATTTTCAAGGTGAATACAGTGACTTGATAAATTGTTGTTTACAAGTGAGGAACAAATAATAGTATTTAACATTACTAGCTTGGTAATAGGGTTTTTACTGGCGAATAGAAGGATATGAGTTACCTTCTTGAGCCAGTAAAACCTGTTACCTTGCGTGTATTGTTGAATATTTTATTTGTTTCTCACTTGTAAATAACTAGAAATTTACCATTTATTCAAAATGTCAAACTGACAAGCAACTAAATTCATCAATATGACACATACTAAGGAAGACAACTCTGGCTTTGCACGCTATCATTTATCTATGAGCACGCTTGTAAAAATTTACTGGCTAGCCAGTTAAGAAACATTTTCAAGGTGAATACAGTGACTTGATAAATTGATGTTTACAAGTGAGGAACAAATAAAATTAATTAAACAATCAATACATTAATAATAAAAATGTTTCCCCAGGTAATTCGACCTTATTTTTATCCCTAGTAACTAAGGAAGAAATATATAATTTAATGAACACCACATCATCAAAAATAGAGAACTTGACTGACGAAAACTTAAAATCAATAAAAAGAAGAAAACAGTATTTTATCGAACCAATGCAGTTTGTATTAAATCAAATCCTAAACACTGATATATTTCCAGATGTACTAAAAACTGCCATTGTACATTCCGTACAAATATTCAAAATATTAGGAAGGATGTTGTGGAAAATTATGGGCCAATATTGTTGCTACCATCTCTAGCTAAAATAGTAGCAAAATTAATTAAAAAATGAGTTATTGATTTTTTACAACGCACAAAGTAGTTTCATCTACACTGTTTGGCTAAAAAAGACGTTTACACTATCTAATTTCAAGAATTTACGCAAGTTATACAGTATAAAATCCTTTGACAGTGTATACCATGACTTTTTAAATTGGTGAAATGGAATAACTTCCTCACTTTAAATATTGAAAAAACTAAATGTGTACCATTTATTTTATACAAAAATTAATTTTCTGAATATACTTGCGGTAAAATTCAAAATTCAACTGTCCAAATAAATTCGTTAACGAACATAAAAGTATTTAGTAATAATTACAGATAACCATTTAAGATGGAAAAAATGATTGTTTTATTGGTTTTCTGACAACTTATGTTATTTATACATATAAAAAGTTAAGATGTAATTGTGTATGATGCAATATTGTTTTATTGGCTACTCTAGCACACTTATTAATATTTTAAGTTGTGATTACACGTACAAATTGTTTAATTTCGACTCTGTCAACTGGACATAAATGCACACCAGTGTCTTCGTCAGGCCTTTCAGAATATTGACAGCCCTACGAGGAATTCTTTAAACTCGCCTTATGAGATGTAAAATTTATAATAAAAAATATTATTATTTCTAAACTTCCCAATGTAGAAATGTTTTAAGAGTATATTTTACTATGTCGATTTGTAATGCTTCTCGAAAAATATGTCTCACTTTTAAAACTTAAAAATTATATCTACCAAACTGTATTGGGCAGAGCTTTAACGTTATCTATAATTCAGATAGAAGCAGAAGCAATGCGGTCTTTGAATTATGACGAGATATTAAACGATTTCACTGAATTAAATTCTAGACAAAAACCATATTTTCTTTATTAGTTAGGTATTGTTTATTACTTGTAATTTATTTTCATTTTGTTACTTTTTACTTCCATCGTCTGAAAGACGAAGGAAGTATTGTAATCACGAAAAAATTACCTTCCGAGATTTCTTCAGGTTTCAGGGTCTGTAGATGACGAAAAACAGGTTTTCTTAATTGCGTCTGTCTGTTGGCGGTATAACTCAAAAACTATTTGTCGGAGGAAGATGATATTTTGCATACACATTATATACCGATGGGGCCACAATTATATATAACAGCAATGCGATAACATGAACAAGAAGATAACACGTATTGCTTGAGTAAGAAAGAGATAAACATAGTAGCAAATATACGAGTAGGCTTTCAGCTGATTTTAATTATGACAGATGTCAACCAAACATGCCTACTAAAATAACTTTTTCGTATGGTCATCTCTTTCTTACTCAAGCATTCTATTTTCTTGTTCATGTTATCTCATTGCTGTTATATATAATTGTGGCCCCATCGGTATATATACCTGGAATGAAACCGGGAAAATATCAGACAAACATATACAAGGTGAGCACCTTAAAAAATAACACTTTGTTTATTTTTGCGTTTATTTTAAAGTAGAAGGAAGTAATAATTTTCACATAGGTTAGGCTTTACACTTGTCGAAAATAGGACTCAACAGATACAGGATAATGTCACAAAAGGGTCAAAACGTTTCAACAGTAAGACCGTTCCCTTAAATAGAAGCGCGCGTTGCACTCATTTCAATTAGGCTCAATAGCGCAGTTCGACTTTTCGATGCAGTCGATTGCTACGCAGGTGCGGTTACGATCGCTATGCAGATGCGGCGGGTTCAAACCCCAGCGGGATACATTTTTTAAAATTTGTAAATTGATCTAATTCGCGCGAAGGAAGTTCGGTGTAAACCCATTTAAATTTTTTAGTACTGTTCCTATTAAAATGACTTTTTTAAACAATTACATAGTACATTATACAGAAAAAAAAGAGTAAAGCATGATTTTGTTCGAAGTGTAAGTTTAAAGCCCAAGGGCGAAGCCCGCGTTCACTCCTGCCTTGTATATATTATTTTGTCCACGACCTATAGTAGAAACAATTATTTTCATAAAGCGTTCCAGTCAATTGGAATTATGCTGCAATATTTAGTAGGCTTTGAATTGTATTATAAGTAACAACATACTTACATCTTATATATTTTTTATAATGAATATATGCTTTAAAATGAAAATTCTACCACAATTTTTATAACCAATCTAGAAACTGATTTTTACTCCCAATCGTGGAAAAATATATGTATTTTCTTCAGCTGGCTTTTATCTTTATTTGCTTCGGGAATTCACGTGTAATATATGTTTGGTGAAAGTGAAATGGGCCGCGCTGTCATTTAAAATCATGCCACCACTAAACCCCATGTTTGACTCTCTCGTCTAGGGTCCGCAAATATCTAAAATCGGCTCTGAAGGTCCTCTATCTGACCCAGTTAACTAACAGAGCTGCCTAATTTGTCAATGTCATTTAGAGACCCTAGGTAACGTTAAGAAACTACATTACTATAAGCATTAAAATATTCTAAAGTATGTGGTAAAACACTAAAAGCAAGTAGGGGATTTGTACTTAGTAGGACAGCTCCGACAACCACGTTTTATTTTAGCGACGGTATCTCTTTCTCGTTTATAGTTACAAAACCTAAATTTGGAAATTTCTAAGTAAAACGTTGAAAATAAAAATATTTTTGACAGGGAAGGTTTGAATACTTTCCGATACAATAAGAAAACAGTTATTTATGTAAACCAACGAATCGTTATATTTAGTGTTATGACAGGACCATTATTCTTCGTATACCGATTTATATGATAAACGAGCTGGAAATACATACACTAGACAAAATCCAGCAGAAAATAGGACCAAAATCGTCAAGAATGGGGAGGAAATAGTTGAAACTATACATTGGTTCAAAAAATACATAAAATAGCCTAAAACCAACATTTTTTAAAATTCTAAAGAACATTAGTCCACTCAAAAAGCATTAACAAAGGCAGTAAAAAATTTATTAATAAATAACCAGTAAAACAAAAGTGGACGTTGTGTCCAAGGTGGACGTTGTGACCAAATGCGAAGGTGGGCGTTGTGACCAGAGTGGGCGTTATGGCGGTGGACGTTGTGTCCAAGGTGGACGTTGTGACCAAATTTAAAAGTGGACGTTGTGACCAGAGTGGGCGATATGGCGGTGGACGTTGTGTCCAAGGTGGACGTTGTGACCAAATTCGAAATTCAACCCCTAAAGGGGTAAAATGGGGGTTCCAATTTTGTATGGAAAAATAATATTAAATAAACATTTCGACTTGACACTTCCTAGGAGTACTCATCCCAAGAGTCATCGTGCTGATTGCTCTTAGAAAACTGCCGTCGGGGCAGTTTTCATTACAACCAGCGCTCGACCCTTGGCGTGTGCAAAATTATCGGTATGGATCGCCCTTGTTATATTACTAATGATAACACGTAAAACCACGTTTTTTCAGTGACGTCAACCTTCTCTTTTATTTTTAGTTTTTAGGGACTTGTAAATACTTACCTACTGGTACAATAAGGAAAAGTTTTTTTCGAACGAGGTGTAACGCAAACCAATGAATCTTTAGGTATATTTAGTGTTATAATATAGGGTGTCTTAAAATGAATTACATCTAGTATGCTTTGAAATTCGAGGTTAGTAGGTTAGGTTTTGCGTCACTTTTGACACAAACTGACACAAAACCTAACCTTCTAACCTCGAATTGCACATAGACTTACAGTCTTGCCAATTTCAAGTAAAATTTTAGATTGCATTATGGGAAATTCAAAGCATACTAAATGTAATTCATTTTAAGACACCCGGTATGACCCTTATGCTTCGTATACCGATTTATATGAGAAATGAGCTGGAAATACATACACTAGACAAAAACCAGCAGAAAAGAGAGACACGGGAAAGAAATAGTTGAAACTATACATTGATTAAAAAATACATAAAATAGCCTAAAACCAATATTTTTTTAAAATTCTAAAAAACATTAGTCCACCCAAAAAGCATTAACGAAGGCAGTTAAAAATTCATTAATAAATAACCAGTAAAACAAAAGTGGGCGTTGTGTCCAAGGTGGACGTTATGACCAAATGAGAAGGTGGACGTTGTGACCAGAGTGGGCGTTATGGCGGTGGACGTTGTGTCCAAGGTGGACGTTGTGACCAAATTTAAAAGTGGACGTTGTGACCAGAGTGGGCGATATGGCGGTGGACGTTGTGTCCAAGGTGGACGTTGTGACCAAATTTGAAAGTGGACGTTGTGACCAGAGTGGGCGATATGGCGGTGGACGTTGTGTCCAAGGTGGACGTTGTGACCAAATTTGAAAGTGGACGTTGTGACCAGAGTGGGCGATATGGCGGTGGACGTTGTGTCCAGAGTGGACGTTACGACCGACGCCGTAAACTGTTATTCTCAAGAGGCGTCGGTGGACGTTGTGACCACAGTGGGCGTTATGGCGGTGGACGTTGTGTCCAAGGTGGACGTTGTGACCAAATTTAAAAGTGGACGTTGTGACCAGAGTGGGCGTTGTGGCGGTGGACGTTGTGACCAGGGTGGACGTTATGACCAAATTTAAAAGTGGACGTTGTGTCCAACATGGCGGCCATACTAGGTGGTGGACGTTGTGACCAGTGGGCGTTGTGTCCAAGACCCTTTTATTTCGGCGTTTTTGCTCGGCCACTCCACATATCAATACATGATTAACTTATGTAACGCTTCCTCCTCCATTATTTAGAGTCCGCCGCTCGCCTAACGCGCTGGCCAAATATTTGAAATAGTTCGCTACCGTGTATGCAAATAAAAAACGACTCGTAATTAAATAAGCAAAACGCAAAAACTACGAATTACTAATTAAATCGCTGGCGAATGCCGGCGCTGGCAAAACACAGCAGTCTCCTAACTCCATAAATTAGCGAATTGCATGCTATAAAATATTTTATAGATGAGGTTAGACAGGTTTTGGAGGTGGCCGTGAAAACTAGGATCGGAGAGGTGCAAAGTTCGATTTCCGATATTTCTGGTTTTTGCTAATGTTTATATTGTCCGCCTGCATCGGCCGGAGATCCGTCCAGGTTGTCGGTTTTGCATAATTATTCGAAGTTGCCGCGAAAACCCTCTGAACCCAGAACAAGTGATAGCGCCTTTGGTGCCACTTCGGGAACTCGCGGTTTTTCAAAGCCTGTTCTGGTTCTGGTCACCCCGCACATAGGCGGGCATGGCTTGTAACTGTAATAATTAATCTAAAAAACATTCTAATTCAGGTACACTCGGCGACAGAAGCCGCCTGCCGCAGCGGCGGGCGCAGAACAAGGATGTGCGCGTTTTTCGCCGCCTGTACCAACATGACGATGCGAAGTTCATATAAAATGCGTTGAAGTTACGTCATTTTTAATTACATTTTAATTTTTTTATTGGCTTAACCTAACATGCTGTTTATAAATGTTTGTGTTTGGAGGGACCGCGTCTGGGGACCTCAAATGTGTCTAGCAGACGAGCACTAATTCCTGTTGAACTAAAAGTGGAAATTGTTGAGGATACTCACTTTATCGACTAAATTTTTGTTTGAATTAGTACTAAATACATCCAGGTCAACTAACATCACTTAAACAGCAGTTTTTCATTTGAATCATCACAAATGTAACTTTACCTCTATCATCTGTGGAAAAACAAATTCATACACGAATTTATGCTTTTTTAACTTTTCTTTCAAATAAAGGGACATGGTCGACTAAATTATTGAACAAATACTACTAATACTTCGACCGAATAAAAGTAAAAAAATATTCCATATAAGTTAAAGCAACGGTTATTAAAGGTTCTTCTTCTCCAGCTCATTCCATCCATCGTCGAATGTAAGCCTCCATTAGGTTTTGCCATTTTTCTCTATTGCGTGTTTTTTCCATCCAGTCATACCTTGCCACTCTTCTTACGTCATCTGTCTACCTGGTATGTAGTCTTCCCTTGCTTCTCTTGTTTTCTCGAGGTCTTTATTCTATAACCCTTCGTGTTCATCTATTACCCTTCATTCTTTCTGTATGCCCCGCTCAATTCCATCTTAGTGGATCTATTACATCGGTTACTTTAGATCTTCTTCGTATTTCGATGTTAGGTATTCGGTCTCTTCAGGTTCATTATCCTTTTCTTCATTGCTAATTGTGTGACCTGAAGCTTGCGGATAATGCTTTTGTTTAGGGCACATCCCTCCGTGCCATAGGTTAGCACTGGCAGCACATATTGGCCGAAAGCTTGCGTTTATATGATGTTTAGTACATCAGCTTTAACTACTCCTTGTAACGCTGACCAGGCCGATAACAATCTTCTTTCTTTCATACCATTTGTTGAATATTTAGTTTTGTTTGGGTTTATTTTCATTTTTTTTTCGTTCAATTCTTCTATCATCTCTTGTAACTCTATTCTGCTTTTCGCTATCAGTATTATGTCATTAGCGTATCTCGCCATTCAGTTGTTCACCATCTATTGTTATTCTTCTTTATTCCCAGTCTAGCTTTCTAAACATGTCCTCTAAGGCTAATGTAAATAGTTTAGGGGAAAAGTGAGTCTCCTTGTCGTAATCCACGATGTGTTAGTTTTTATTTGAGTTGCTATTAATGCTGTTAGCATTTGCATACATGTATTTAATGAAACTCGTATATCCACCATCTATTTCGCAACTACTTCGAGCGTTAAGGACTGCTCATATCGAGAGATAAAAAAACAGATCCTCAGCGGGCTGTGGAAATTCAAACGTATGAATAATATATTGGTGGCACTGTATGTCTACGTCAAATTCGCGGTTTGCAGAATAGGTTTTGCGTCAGTTTTGACACACACTGACGTAAAACCAAACCTGCTAACCTCGAATTTGACGTAGACATACAGTGCCACCAACATATTATTCATACGTTTGAGTTTCCACAGCGCGCTGAGGATCAATTTTTTTGGATCTCTCGATATCTCTATCAAGTCAAATGCCTTTTTGTAGTCTATCATTGCTACCCATAGTTTTATGTTATATCTATTTGCATTATCTATTAACATACGCATTGTCTGCAAATGGTTCATCGTGCTATATCTTCGTTTAACCCCAGCGGGTTTATCTATCAATATTTGTGTTATGACTCGTGTAAACCACTTATACATCACTGACAACAAACTTATATGCATATAATTCTCTAGTTTGTTTTTATTTATTTTCTTAAAGATTACGACTACTAGGGCATTTAACCATGTATATGGTACTCTGAATTCCATTAGGCACTTATTGCAGATTGGTTGCAGTTGTTTTATAATGAAATTACCACCGTAGTTTATAATCTCAACTGGAATATTCTTCAAAGCGTTCTTTATTCAGAAGTTGTGATTGCAGGAATTTCTTCAGGCCCAACATTTTTTATTTTCTTTCGATCTTTTTCTTCTTTTCCGGGTGGAGGTACTAACCACACAAATATTTAACAAACGCTAAATATATATTTCGGCAGCTAGTCTGTCATCTTCGGTAGCCTTGAAGAGCGAGACTAAGACATTTGTGATTTGGTGAACAGCATATATTCGGCCAACTTTGTCGGGTTAGTATCTCTCTTCAGGCTGATGGAGATGACAGTTTAGCTGTCGAAATACGTATTTAGCGGTTGTTAAATATTTGTGTGGTTGGGGGTGTAGCAGCCTTAAACTATGGGTAAACACAGCTCTAGCTAACTCAAACCCTCGGCAAAATATGACGTGAATAAGGACCATGCGGTGGCTCTTAAGGTTACAAAATAATATTGAAAAAACAAAAGGGCGACAGTCGTTATTCGCAACAAAAAAGTAAGTCTAGCTAACAATTCACCACCTAGTTTCGATGCATTCTGCTTCACAATTCTAAACGCAAAAAAAACGAGCACAAATATTAACCATAATAAATAGGTGAGAGAGGCTCAATAATGCTTATAAATAGCAAATAACATATTTAATTATAAGTAAAAATCTGCCGCACTATAGTAGCAACATAGTCATATTGTAATTGGTGCCAAACGTCAAAATTAATATGTCAATCATTACACATTGGGTAAAACAAAATATTTAAATCTAGGATGCCAGTGGTTGTGCTGACAAAAACGGCTCGATCGCAAGCTATAATAAAACATAAAATACTTAATTTGATTGGAAATACCTGTCGATCGAAATAAAAAAAAACTACACCTCAACTTGTACACGCTCTGTGCGAGATTTCAGTCTACCCCTATTTGATATTGCCAGTGCGACTGATAAGATAGCTAATAGGTTATTTTCTCCTCGCGTGATCGGTAACCAAAGGCCTTTGTTTTTGGATCATCGCATAATTTATCGCAGGCAAAAATACATGTTCAGTCAAGTCCACTGAAGTCAGCAAAAACAGCGTGTACTTACTGCGTGGCTATCTGGAACGCTTGGACACAGGCTTCCACCAGGTGCAAAGCGTATGGCAAGTGATAATCTGCGGCTATTAAACGACAGTGGAATATCTTTAGCGTACGGAAAATGTTTCGCAAAGTCATCTAGCAGTGTCGTTTAGGAGCGTGCAAGATGTAAAATGCAGCATAATAGTGCGGCGATAAACGTGCAGCATAAAGGCCTAATTCACAATTTAGTTACAGAACCCTAACGAATCAACATGTGCTTACCAAACGATCGATAACCAGCCGAAGTCATGGGTGCGGCTTACATTTTACGCTCGCACAAGATGTTGTAAACGAAATCATGCTGCCATCGCCAAATACACGGCCTACTTGAAGTGGGAGTACACGTGGAAACAGATTCTACTGGACCACGAGTGGAATTTCCTGAAGACTACCTCTCGTTTTAAATTCTAGGCGGAGAAGAACATTCGTGTTTCAAAAATTTGGCGACCTGCGTCTTATCGCAAGCTGGGCATTCAAAATTTTCCTGGCTGAAGTACTCGGAAAATGAAGATGGGAGCTGTGTACTAATAAATTAGAAACGCAAAAATTAGAAGGGCGCAGTCCATTATAGGAACGCCAAAAAATACAACGAGGCGTTACAGGGGTTTTCAACGAATTGTGTCAGATTCAAACCACAGACTCCAACAGAAATGGGCCCTCACTTTTTTACTTGCCTCACCTACTTGGTGAAGGAAAAATTGTAACCGTGAAAAAATCACACCCCTAGATTTCTTCAGATCTTCAAGTGTCAGGGTCCCTAGATGACTAAAAACATTATTTTCCCAATTTCGTTCGTGCATTTGTCTGTCTGTCTGCCTGTTAGCACTATAGCTCAAAAACTAGATATTAGTTAGAAGAAGACGATATTTTGTATGAGGATTAGATGTATATCTAGTTCGAAGCCGAATATACTTTCGGTCAAATTTACACAAGTAATATTTTATACATAGCTTAGGTTTTTACCGTTGATGAAAATAGGCATATTTTGGATATCTATAAAGAAAACACTTTCAAAAAATGCATTTTTTTAACCTTAGAAAACAAAAATCATAGCTGCCAATAGCAGAGATGTAAAGTTTCGGAATAGCAGAGTCATGTTCTCCTGGTCTTTACACCAGATTTGTTTAATTTTAAATAACAGAACGAAGAAAACAATCTTCCATTCGAGTCAGTTTTATAAGGTCCTTGAGGTGGAAAAGGTTAATTATTTATGAGAAATCTTTCAGTGTCAGGGTCGCTAGATGACTAAAAACATTATTTTCTCAATTCCGTTCGTGCATCTGCCTGTGTGTTTTTGCTCTACTTAGACCAAGTACCAGGTATGTTCTATTCCGTAGTATTATGAGAATAATTCTCAGTAAGATTAATAATAGAGGAAAATCGATTTTAATTATTTGGTCCAGAATTTATTACATAACTTTTTGGAAAGAACCATTGGAGGCCTCTTCAGTCTGGGATGTTATAAATTGTGTCATTTTGGGAAGTTTCCTTTTTTGTTTCTCTCTGATTTTTGCTTTTTAGCACTCATATCTACCAATAAGGCACGAGATGAGACTCAAATAGGGTGCAACCAATGCCAGATTAAGAACAAGGCCTCAACTATCCCGGCAAGGGACAACTGGCTGCCGCCAATTTGGCGCCGCCGACTGGGTGACAGACAACTGGGCGTCAAGTTATACACAGTGATATGCAAACAACGGAACACAACATTTTCCATGAGTTTTTACTAACTTCTGGGCGGGATATTATTATTTTGACAAACGCTAGAAGACTTTGTACTTACAACAAACAATTTATGAATTTCTAAGAATTTCGTATGGTGCCTCATAGTACAGGCTGTTCGATGAGTTCAATGAGGTTAAATTAGGTTAGGTTAGGTTAGGTTAGGTTTTATTTTTGGAGAAAAAACTGTCTTCGGGGAGTTTTTCCAGCATCCCTTCCGCCATGTTGATTTGTTCTTTTTTTATTAAATTATTAGTTTTGGGAATTTATTTTGCTGCTGGCGCCGAGTTGACTTCGCGCCGAGTTAGCGAGCGCCCAGTTGGCTTGGCGCCGAGTCGGCCGGCGCCCTATCGGCGGCGTCCAATCGGCGGCGTCCAGTCGGCGGCTCCCAGTTGTACCAGAACCTTAGCTCTCCGCCATGACGCCAGCACAGGTCGAATTGGTTAATAACTGAATACATTCAATCATTGGCTAATTTGACCTACCTGTGCTGATATTACGCCGAAGCTGGTATTTCTTCAACTCACCGATAAGCAGGAATATCAATCGACACCTCAATTAATTACACGCGTATAAGTCAAACTGGTCAAACAGTCTCGAGAGTTAAGCAACGTTTGCGGCGGTCAGCACACGGACGGGTGTCCGACCTATAGTGGTAGTAAAATCGCAGCCAGCCGTGCCTCGGAGAGCACGTTAAGCTGTCAGTCCCGGATGTCATCTCGGTGACAGTCGTTAGGTAACGTCAGAGGCGCTCGAGCAACTTGAAAACTCTAAGCCAGGCTTCCTACCACAATCCATAAGATAAAAACAAAAAATGCGGACTAGATAAAACCAAATAGGAAACTAGAAGGCTATAACACGCCAGCTTGCTGCACCCGCTGCTATGAAATACAGCAATAATGGATGACACGAAAAGCATAATTTTTAAGACAATGGTTGAGAGCTGTGTTACATACGGGTCAGAGGTGTGGAGAATTAATAAATGAATTATTGGAGACGATGCTGCAAAAAATACTACTAATAGAAAAGAAGTGAACAACCAACACCCTTTGGTAGATAGAATAGAGCAAAAACAACAATATTGGTATGGCCACCTAAACAGAATGAGAATAGAGAGTTGGCCAAAAAGAATATTTGAATGCATACAGCTTGAAAGAAGAAGAATGAGAATACCTCATACTAGGTGGAAAGATGGTTTAGAAAGGGCCATGCACAGACTACGAATTGAGAAAGACGCATTGACGGATAGACAGAGATGTGATTGGATTGCGAGAAACGTCCACCGAGAAGCTATAACCAACTAGTGAATATATATATATATATATATATATAAAGATAGTCCCTCTCACAGCTTGTGTGGTTACATACACAGTAAAATGTTATTTCTTGACTGGGATAGGGTTTGGAAAAACTCCAATCTCAGTGCTACGCACAGGTACCAAGCTTTAATGGTTAGATTGAATTAAAACCACTTGTATGTTTCGCCTGACGTTTCGTTTTTTATTTTAAAACATTATCAAAAGCTAACACCTTGTGGACCAAAACACATGTTTTATTAAAAGCATGTGAAGATATTCAAATTTGAACAAATTCATAAACAGGGGCAGTAGGCCACCAAGATTACAGACCTGGGCTGCACATGATATAAATACACTTAGTCATACATCTAGTCAGTTACACATTAAAAATTACTAGCACATTTAAAATTTGATTTACAATAATTTTATTAGCTATTTGGCCAACATGGCGTCAATTTTAGATAAAATCGTGGTATGAGATTATTGTAAATCAAATTTTAAATGTGCTAGTAATTTTTAATGTGTAACTGACTAGATGTATGACTGAGTGTATTTGTGTCATGTGCAGCCCAGGTCTGTAATCTTGGTGGCCTACTGCCCCTGTTTATGAATTTGTTCAAATTTGAATATCTTCACATGCTTTTAATAAAACATGTGTTTTGGTCCACAAGGTGTTAGCTTTTGATAATGTTTTAAAATAAAAAACGAAACGTCAGGCGAAACATACAAGTGGTTTTAATTCAATCTAACCATTAAAGCTTGGTACCTGTGCGTAGCACTGAGATTGGAGTTTTTCCAAACCCTATCCCAGTCAAGAAATAACATTTTACTATATATATATATATATACACGAATCTTTTCATGTGCGTATGGGGCAAATGCAAATGAATCTAGAATGTTTTTTTCTGCAAAGAAAGATGCATCTATATACGTAGTTAGAATAACTATCTGCCTGGGGTAACTTCAAAGATGGCTCATAGCATTGCACTATACAGTAAATGACAAGCCCATGGTCTATATAAGTTTTGACCAAGACCGGAGCTATAGCCTTTTAAGCAAGCTTTGGTCTCCAGGCGAAGTTATTTAGATGTCGCGCAAGTCTTAGTAACTCCCAATGTCTTAGCTGGTACCAATGTTTACAAAGACTGAAGATATGGAGCAGGTTATTTAAGTTATCTGTTGTATTTAGAAAAAGTGCTATCAGCAATGAAGCTATAAGTCGGGGAAGAACATTTGAGCCGTGCTACAGGGATTAACATCTAAGATCCGAGACATTAGACAAATATAATAAGGTATTGAAATATCTTATAAAACAATACATTGTAACTAAAGATTTGAATACAACACTGCGAGTTCCACGAGCCTTGTTAGATGATCGATCAAAATCACAGGTTTGGTTCTTCAATCAGATCTATTGCTCAGCACTATTAACGAAATGCTTTAAAAGGCTAGCGACGCGGCATGCCAAGAGTTGGGTGTTCCTTCACGACAATGCTCCCATTCGATTAAAACTTTTTTGATCAAAAATAACACTGTGGTTTCCAGATATGGCACGTTGCGATTGCTATTTATACATAAATTTTCTTAAGGGGCAGAGATTTGAACACCTTGAAAGAAGTTCCCTTGAGAAGTGTTTCGAAAAATGGAAAAGAAGGTGACAGGGGTAAATATAAGCCCGTATATTGATCAAATCTCCTATTTATCTCCATTTATTTCAGTGCTATCGATAATGTTTATGATTTCTGTCAAGACCATGACAAAAATAGGTAAAAAGTTGATCTTGAAGTTTTCAAACTTTAGTAAGAAGGTAAAATTTGTATCTATAGCTAGAATTGTTGTGAAAGCGTTGGACATGCCTCGTCTTCCAATAAGAACTCAGAGCTAGTCTAAATACATACATTGAGTAATTTGGCTTAAAATTTAACATATTAAAGCGCCAACTCTTCAATTGAATATTCTTATTTATTTTGGATGATCTTCCCAATACCACTGCGTTACTTCGTTTCTGTTATCAAGAGTTCAGCGACTAGGCCATATTTTTCTAGGCAGTGTAAAAAAATAGTCCAGATAAACCAATCATTTGCGTTTAATGTATTTATTTACACAAATCCCTTTTGCATACCTAAAAGTGCACTAAATATTTAGAGCGCAATTCATAAAACTATACGGAGGGTGTCTACTTTATAACTATAAATATACCGGTCCGGGGGGGGAGGGGGGGGGGGGAGCTTGAACAAGCGTCCACGTTCAATCAGTAGAGTTAAGCAACGCTCTTTTTGGTCAGAACTTGAATGGGAGTTCCACGGCTGCTTTTCCCGGCGCCTCGTGGTACGGCTGCACGGAAATAGTTGGTCCCGGATGTCATAATAACATCATGACAGTCGTTAGTGGGGTTGGAAGTTCCCATAAATGTACAGCGACGCCTATAATTGGCCTAACGGTTGTTGGCTGAGTACGAAATAAATAAATAAATACATACTTATATAAAATTTTGATATAAAGAACCTAGGTATCGATACATGTTCTTAATTATGCGCCAACAATAATTTCTAAAAAATGTATATGATAAGTAACTTCAACAATCGATGCTTTTTAAAATATGTAGCCACTTTCACAACAATTGCCTAAACAAAACATTGTAATTAACACATGCAATTCGTTTTGAAACTTAACACGTGACAACGTTATCAGTAAGCAACAATTGGGCAGGATTAGGAAACTATCGTCGCTATTTAAATAATGTCATTAGGAAACAGCTGTTGCAAATACAGCCGTGAATAAAACGTTCTGTTTTCAAAATTAATGTCGAAGTGGTGGCAGCAGCAAAATTTTTGTTTGAAATATTAACCGCTTCTGTCTGCAGCAGAAGTTCAGATGTGTGCAAAATACGAACGTTATAAAAGTTCGCCTTTAGCGTTGCAATAACAAAATCGACAACGATTAAAAATTTACACTCAAAAGTTAGAGCCGTTCGTCACACCTGATCACGAACGACGATATATTGCAATGGAAAGCAGTATTAGCTACTATTGCAGTCTCTTGCATGCGATACATTCCAGCAAAATGGCTACCGACAGTGCAGTTTCATGATTCTATAATAGGGGTCTTAGCCCTTTAATTGTTTCTCATGGCTTGGTTTGTTATAATTTGTAGACTCCGCTATTATTAATACAAAATAAATCCAGTAAATTTCAGTAGTGCTACAATGTTTATTTGGGAGGTAATATCTATATCGCCTGGGTGATTTTTTCAACATGGTATAACCTGTTTTTTTGTCTATGTTTATGTTGTTTGTCTCTTGAACGATTTTTTTTCTGCGTCTGGCTGAAACTAAAGTACGATCAAAGAGATTTTTCACATCTTTTCTCCATGTTCTCTTGAACCCACTTATTTCTATTCTTTTCAGCTTCTCGTTAGTATTTTTATTTCATCTGGTGTCTTTTCCTGTACCCTCCTGATTCTACAATTTGCTTCATCCAGGTTTTCCTAAGTCTTCCTCTTCTTCTTTTTTTAACCTTCCTGTGTCAAATACTTTTTTACATTTTCCTTTTGGATACCTTCTTAGTACATGGCCATACCAGTTTGATTGCTTTTTTCTATCTCCTTCGGTATTGACTCTTGGTCTACCATCTCTTTTTTCCTGTCATTCCGTATCCAGTCCTATTTCCTCTTATCACGTGTTTTCCTTAAATGCTTAATTTGTATAACCATTTGAAGTTCCCAGTTTTCGCTACCATATAGTACAATTGGTAATGAACAATTACAATTAAATTTAATTTTCTATCTATTTTCTTTTTTCTAGTATTCTACTTTCATCTATTTAGTGAATAATATATCTTGCTGCTCTTCCTCACTCAATCGTTAATTCTGCCTCCATGTAATTATGCTTTTAAATATTCATATGTTCGTACTCTTTCCAATTTGATTCCTTTGCTTTGTTTTACTATCTTTTTTTTTCTTATATTAGTGTTTACCTCCATTTTCATCTTTATGTTTTCTCTACCCATATGTTTACTAATTCCTGCATGTTGTTATCTGTATCATCTCATCAATACTGGCACCCCAGCTGCTTGTGGGCCTTGAGCTCTGCAGAATCTTCCACCATTAACGTCGGTTTCTCGCCTTTGTTTTTCACCCTCGCACTCTTATGGTTCGTAGATTTGTATCAATCGCATCCATGTATCTAACTTTGAGTCGATCTACTGCTTTTTTTCCTACAGGCCTACTATATACGTTCTATTGGAGTTTTCTCACTCTACATGATCTACATCAGTTACTATCGCTATATCATCGGCTAACACTAAACTACTCATCTTTAGCGGTTCTACTGTATCTAATCCCTTCATTTTTACTTCCCTCTTCCAAAAGACGAAGAAACCCTAGTAACCGTGAAAAATCACCTTCCAAGATTTCTTCGGATATTCACGTTTCAGGGTCAGGAGATGACACGTTTTTTTTTCAATTTCGCTTGCCTATTTATCTGTTCGTTCGCCTGCCTGTCTGTCTGTCTGTTGGCGGTATACTTTATGTTGGAGGAAGAACTGTATGTTTGCATATTGATTAGATGTCTACCTGGTTCGGAACCGAATATATTTTCGGTCAAATATACACAAAGTGAACACCTTAAAAACATAAAATGTTGTCTATTTTTGCTTTAACGCAGGAATAGATATAAGTAATAATTTGCACATAGCTGAGGTTTTTACCCTTGACGAAAATGGAACCCAACAGATAAAGGGTGAATTCCGTAAAACGAACAAAAATGTGCAGCAAACGCCGCGGGCCGCAGTTATCGCACTTGTGGGGGAAGTTCCGGGTAAAGCCCTTTGCAGATTGTTTCTTTTATGTTTTTTATTATTTTATTACTGCTATGAACAATAGTTGAAGCTTAGAGTGTTTCCTTGCATGATTCTTTTCAGCATTCTGTACTCATTTGATCTCCATCTTGCTATTTGTACTTTCTTTACTGTTTTATATACTTCTGGTAATATTTATTAGTACTATTGGTACATCCACTTCTTCTAAACTCCATCATAATAATGATTATCTACCTTCTTCTATTTCACTTTCCATTAATTTCGTCGCTGGTTTTCCTATTAGCTCTAAAAGCCGCTTGCTTATCAACCATTTTATTTTCTTTCACTATTCTGGTGTATACTTTGAAGCATACTGAAGACAAACTTATTGCTCTGTAATAATAGCTGTTCATTTGCTATCTGTTTTTGTATTGGTACTATTATGTGGTTTTTTCTCCATCGCGCGGTGCTTTCCGATGTCTCCATGAGTCATTGCAAATTCTCCATAACCATCCCTTTCGCCGTCATCTTCTCCACATGATTTCCGTGTTTCTATTTTGCTTAGAGTTTTTTCAATTTCCCTCCTTCCCTTGGCCCTGTTCCTCCGCCTTGCTGTCCTTCATTTATCGACGTTTCTTCATTGCTTAATTGATGTTCAAGCTTCTTTGAATAGTATTCTTTTCTTACGTCCACCATCTCATTATTTTGTCTTTTACTGCGCGCTTCTGTTTATCCTATATGTTTTGTTTAACTCTTTATCACATTCCTCCCAGCTTTTCTATTTTGCTTTCTTTACTACTGCTTTTACTGGATTTCTTCTACTTCTCCATTCTTCTCTATCTTGTGGTGCTCCGACTTGCATATATAAATTCCAAGCCTTCTTATTTTTTCTCCCCTTTTACCTCGTTATATATATATATGGCGACTTTATTACAGCTATTGAGGCCGTCTATCGCATCCCAAACTCCATGCTTCTCTGTCTTGCCATAGGTCGTCTTGGAGATCCCTTCTTTCCATGGCCTTTCTTATCCCGTCTTTCCACTTGGTTCGTGGCCTCCCGGGTCTTCTTCTTCTAGCTGGTGTCCAGTTCCAAATAACACTCGGTAACCTCTCCTCTGTCATTCTTCTTACGTGTCCATACCAGGATAGCTGTTTTCTTTCTATTGTGTCCGTTAGGGTTGTCTCTATATTCATTCGCTGTTTAATATCTTCAGTTCTCACACGATCCAACAGAGTCACGCCACAGCATCGTCTCCAATAACTATTTTCGACTGCATTGATTCTTCTTTTGAGATTTTGGTTAATTGTCCATATTTCTGACCCATAGGTGACGCAGCTCTCTACCATTGATCTGAATAGTTTAATCTTAGTTTCTTTCCTAATTTCTTTACTCCATAGTATCGAATTTAACTGACTTGTTATTGCTCTTCCTTTTCCTATCTTATCCAGGATGTCTTTGTCATCCTTTCCATCATTTGTTAATTTTACTCCTAGATATCTATATTCTTGAGTATTTTCAATAGTACCCATGTCTAACTTCATATTTTCTCCCTTTTCCCCAATTGTCATATACTTTGTCTTTTCCATATTTATTTCTAGACCCCATGCTTTGTACTTTTCTACCAGTTTTCTAAACATGTAGCATGCATCATCATAATCCTCCGCCAGAACAACTTGATCGTCCGCAAATAGTAAGGTGAAAACATTTCTTTCTCCAATTTTGACTCCCATTCTCTCACACTTTCTAATCCACTGATTCAGTGCTGTGTTTAAAAACAGTTTGAATAACGTGGGAGATATACAGCATCCCTGCCGAAGCCCTTTATTGACTTTAATGTAATTTGATCTTCCTATCCTCGTTTTTACTAGGCTTACATTTTGTTCGTACATTAATGTAACTGCATTTATATATTGCGGATGTATTTCGTTTTCTTGCATAGCTTCCCACAATTTAGTTATAGGGATACTATCATATGCCTTTCTTAGATCAATAAACATTAAATGAAGTTTACTCCCATGTGCTAAGGTTTTTTCTATCATTTGTTGTAATACAAATAGGTTATCAATACAGGATCTTCCTGGTCTAAACCCACTTTGTTCCTCCATTTCTTTTAATTGATTTTCAATCCTTCCTCGTAACATCCTGCCGTACAGTCTACCCGTAGACGCAGTAACACTCAAACCTCTGTAATTTGAGCAGTTTGCTCGTTATTCTTGTTATATATTTCTTCTTCGTCTCGGTTTTACTACCCAAAAAGGATCTGAACCAACTTAACGACTTTGTGTTAAGTTTTCCGGGGATGGGCTTTTCCCTTAGGATAGTTAGCTCCTGCCCAACCCTCTTCTCCCACTATCCCTTAGAACCCTCCATATACTCGTATTTATCCATCCTGCGTATTCCACAGATTTCAACTGCTTTACCATAGTATTTCCTTAAACCCTTTCCATCTTTCTTCCGGTATCTATTGCGTTAGTCTGCTTCTAATTTGTGGAATTCCTTGTTAGTTTCTCCTCGATATTTCGTTCTTTTGTATTAATTTTTTAATTTGTTTATTGACGTCTTAGTAAATTGCGCTTGTTGTTTGATTTTGTTTGGTAACTTAGCGCCCCTTTGACTGCTGAGTCTATACAACTTTTTGTGTATTCATATAGCTCGGTTTCATTTAGCTTTTCATTCAATCTTGATTGGTATACTAAATAACACGTTCTGTCTTCTTCAAGGCTACTGATATTATATTTTTCTTTCATTGTCTGTTTTTTTTTCTATTTTTTGTTGTTGAAATTATTCCAGCCTTCACTAAAAAATTATCTGTTCCACATATTGGTCTTCTGTCCACTCTAACATACTGAATTCTTCTTTGATTACTGTCGAGTGATTATATAGTCTATGATTGATTGTAGTTCCCTTGTATTTTTCCACGTAAATTTATATACAGGGTGAGGCACATAAAGTGTTACAGAGCAATAGCACTCAAACTATTGATCACATCCAAAAATGTTTCAGACAAAAGTTTCAGTGTTCGAAAAGGCCGTCATACTGGATCACCCTATTTTTTTATCGGTGGAGGCGCTGAAACTACGTCAAGGTCAACTCTACTTTTTTAAATAGAACCATGTATTTTTTTTTTCGATGACATTATTACCGATTTGAAGACAAATTCAGCGACCTAAAACACAAGGTCATTCTAGTCACGCAAAGTATGAAAATAGTCGAAAAATCGAAAAATGCAACAGTGCAACAAACACGAGTCAACACGACGGTGCACCACCCCATTATGCTCTGTGTTTAAGACAAGTGATGAATGAGATTTTTGGCGAAAAGTGGATAGGACGAGGCGGTCCTGTAGCTTGGCCACCTCGATCGCCAGATCTAACATCAGCAGATTACTTTTTATGGGGTTTTGTCAAAGATCGCGTAATGGCGGTAGCACCTACCACGCCTGACGACATGAAAGACAGAATACGACGAGCATGTACCGAAATTACACCACAAATGTTAGCTGAAGTTAGACGGTTTTTTCATCAGCGAATTAACGAATTAACAAGTGCTTACAAGTCGAGGGTCATCACTTCGAGCATCTTCTGTAGGTAGAACCAAACCAAGGATAGTGGATCCTTTGAAAGTGATTATTCCGATATTTTTCGATTTTTTGACTATCTTCATACTTTACTAACTAGAATGACCTTGTGTTGCAGGTAGCTGAATTTGTCTTAAAATCGGTAATAATGTCATCGAAAAAAAAATACATAGTTCCATTTAAAAATCTGGAGTTGACCTTGACGTAACTTCAGCGCCTCCACCGATAAAAAAAATAGGGTGGTCCAGTATGACGGCCTTCTCGAACACTGAAACTTTGGTCTGAAACATTTTTGGATATGATCAATAGTTTGAGTGCTATTGCTCTGTAACACTTTATGTGCCTCACCCTGTATATTCCTGGTTTAAAAACGTATGATCAGTAACCTCTTCTTACCCAGCGGTGTAGAGGCTGGCGCTTTGTACGCTTTAGCCTCTGGCGGTGCAGTGCTCAACTTTACCCGTGTTCCGAATTACAAAATTGGAGCACGCTTTTTGCGCTTGCGTCTTAGTGATGCGTTGACCTTGTTACTCTATATCTTGGGTCTAAGATTTCGAGTAGAATACAATTAACGTGGTGCTCAACTGCGAATGGTCTCACCGGGGCCGATATCTATCGTCAAGGCTGCGATAAAATTTCGCCCACCATGGAATTCGAACCAACGACTTGCTTAATGCACTCATAACGTTTTACCAACTGCTCTATCCGAGACGTGTAGTTGCCTTGTTGTGTTTTCTACGTGAATTTATGTATATTTCTTTGTCTAAAGATACCATTATTTATTCCTATTGATGTTGTACACAAAAATCTATCCGCCATCTTCCATTGTTATGCAGTAGATCTGCCCCATATTACGTTCTCCTTTTTCTTGATTTTTTGTTGCTGCTTTCGTCTACTTTTATTTCCGTCTTTATAGTGTAACTAGTCATAACATTTTTTTATTACTGCGTCGTCGACCCTGTGACCCCACTTCCAACCTGAAAAACTGGGTAATTTGATTTCAGATTTTTCTTCCCCTAGCTGTAAGTGCGCCTAACACCTAACTACAAGGCATTAATTACATACCCTAGTAGAAAGAATACTGATCTTAAGACTAGAAACTATAATTTTATGTGCCAGTCCGGGGATTTACATCTACAATTCTACAGGATCAATTTATTCTATAGCTGCAGTAACATACACCCCTCTAAGACTAGCACATTTACTCGTACTTAGGAACTAAAAAAATAAATTTCTGGATGAAGAAACACCACAATTTCATATGCCGAAGTAAATATTTCGCGACAGAAACTAATAACAGCAATAATCTCTCAAGTGCTTTACGTTGAGAACGTAATTTCACCTTCAGGTAATGACCGGATTTAAAAATGGAGCATTGCTAGTTTTGAGCGTGTGCTTGAAAATAAATTACAATTTTCTTTCTTTGTACGCCCAAGCTTAACCATGCGACATTCGCCTTTTAAACGGGCAAAAAAGACGAAATGAACAGCACAGCTGTAAAAGATGCCGTGGCAGTGGAAACTAGTTCTATACTTACATATAAAATTTTACAATATTTAAATTACATCATGCGATTTATAGCGCGGAGTGCTTTCGCACCTGCAGAATTTAGAACAGCTCCACGGTCTGGCTTCGAACACACTTCGCATAAAACGCTCGAAATATTGCCAAACATGCAAAATTGCTGAAATTCTATTGCTTCCTCTGGAGCAAGGTTCAAAATTGATATTTTTGTGGAAATATATCTGTACAGGGTGTCTGCGTTCTTATTGGATTTCGATTTTGGTGCGCATTTCGAAAGCAACACGATTATGAAAGCAGACATTGAATATGTTTTTTTGGTTTCCGATATACAATCCAAGAATTAAAAATGTCTATTAGGTGCTAGAATTCATTTGTTTTTTTAAATAGTATTGTTGGTAGCACGTTCTTGGCTACACAATGTGCAAACTATTTTTTCACAGCTCTAATAATAGCGAACATTCTCATTTAATCTCATGGAAAATGGGACACCCTGTATTTGTGTGAGTGGGTGGAGGCGTGCGTGCGTACGTGAGTGCGTAGACACGAAAAATTTTGTTCAAATTGTTTAGGATTTGGCGCTCACGCCACGCCATCTGGAAATAGGATTTTCACCATGGTCCTTCGCAAGCTTTTCAGGAAAAATTTATTAAATTTAAGTAGAGGCTTAGCTTTCATCCAAATCAGTATCTACAAGCACTATCTGAAAATAATAGTAACGTTGTTACAGGCATGGAAGACCACCACATGGGCACGCCGGGCCTGTACACGAGTGGCCGCTCCACTTCGAGCAGTTCTAGTCCAGGGGTGGCCGGCTCCAGCCCGGCCCTGTTGGTCGTCCCGCAACCCATTAACGCCACCAAAATGGGCGGCATGCAGAACGGGGGACCACAGCCTAGGAAGTACCAATGCAAAATGTGCCCACAAGTAAGTCCCTTGGAAAACCACAACTTTTTTTAATGTATCCCTAATGTATGTTATGTTTACCATCATCCCCTTATGTAATCGCTCTTCGTTTCTAAGACAAAATATGATAAACTGCTATAATTTATCTGTAAGACAATTAGACAACCTAAGTTGATCGAGTAGCTTCTTAAGGTGTAATTAATTAACTATTAAAAAGTAGACTA
This sequence comes from Agriotes lineatus, assembly GCA_940337035.1. Classification (NCBI taxonomy): domain Eukaryota; kingdom Metazoa; phylum Arthropoda; class Insecta; order Coleoptera; family Elateridae; genus Agriotes; species Agriotes lineatus. Next base: position 62,408,117 of record OW679203.1, read on the forward strand.
ATTCTAAGAGCTTTCTTTTTTCAAATAATAATATAAAATAGCGGGATCCTGTCAAATCTAGAAGTTCTCAAGACCAAGACCAAGACAAGTTCTCTATAGTTTTTCAAACAAGAATTGTTTACCCACCAATGGCATTTTACAGAAACCATGAAAACCGCATATTTAACTTCAGGCAGCCACAACTGTAAGACAATGTAGCTATTGGTACTAGTGATGATCTTGGTTGTCAAGACCAAGACCCGAATATGGCAATATTGTTCTTGGTCTTGATGATCTTAGTTCCAAATTTGAATGTCATTAGTAGCAAGTCAAATTTAAGGAATATTAGCTATTGTTTGGGTAATAGCTACTGTTAAAAATAGTCGACGGGACTACATGTTCTATTAAGCAGTTTTGCCTGCGATGTGGTAGATAAGAGCCAGGTGATTTAACTAATGGCACAGCGACTACTTTACTTTCATGTATATGTTGATCGGTTTAAGACGTTCTACTGCATCTTCCGATAGCCAATCTTCATTTTATTCTTTACGTTCATATGTATTGTTCAAGCTCCCTTGCATTCCTTTATCTATCTCTTCTACAATTTTTCTTCTCCTCCATCTTCCCTATGGTCTACATATTCGAATTTATTTTGAAAATCTTTCTCCATATTGTCTTCTATAGTTGTGAGTTTTGTTCGTATATCATCTCGAAATCTTTAATTAATCATTTCTCTTCTTCATTGTCTTGCTGCTGATCTCCAAAACTCCATCTCTGTTACCGTTACAATATCTTCAGATCGATATTTGAACTACCAATTGTCCGAACTGTAAGTCGTTATATTGGTCTCGTGTTATTCTTCGAGACCATGCCATTCCGTAACAGTATTCAAGTCTGAAGATTCTATTTATCTCGAGTATCGTAGTGTTAGATTATTTTCTTGGTGATTTTCCTTGCATCGTGTGATTTGCTGTCCATCTTCCGGAAGTAAATCTCGTAGTAGTAAGTCTGTATTAATGTTTGACCACATTTTTACTTCTCTCGTCTAAAAGACGAAGGAAGTATTGTAATCACGAAAAAAGTACCCTACGGAATTTCTTCAGATCTTCACGTTTCAGCGTCTCTAGATGTCGAAAAATAAGTTTCTCAATTCCGTCTGTCTGTCTGTCTGCCTGCTTGTCTCTTGGCGGTATAACTCAAAAGCTAGATGTTGGAGGAAGACAATATTTTGCATGCAAATTACATGTCTACCTGTCATATATACAGGATGAGCACTTTATAATAATAAAATTTTGTTTATTTTTGCTTTACCTGAGAAATAAATACAAGTAATAATTTGCACATAGCTCAGGCTTTATCATTGGCGAAAATGAGACCTAACAAATACAGGGCCAACATCGCAAATTGGACAGAATAGTATGGTACTTTATAACGCAGCTGAAACTCGTCCAATTCGAACGTGCTCGTGGCTCAGTTTTAGCGGCGGATAAGACACTGGCTTGAAATATTCGCCCCGGTGCGCGGAGTTCGAATCCCAGCAGACGAAAAATTTTTTATTTGCAAATTGTTCCAATTCGTGCGAGGAAAGTTTCGTGTAAACACCTTTACAGTTGTTTTATGTTTTTCAGTAGCTTCAGCGTCATATAGTCTAGGTCACCATAATCTACATCTGCACTACTTTCAAACAAGGATTTTTTACCCATCAATGATATTTTAGACACCATTAAATCCAATGAAAGCACCTGGGTAGGTTACCCTTCTTAATTGCATTTTGAACCCAAGACGAGTGTCTTGGCACGCTAGCATCATAGAAAAATCTGTTGCTGTTCGCTATCTTTGTGTTATTAGAATTTAAAACGGAGGAGCAAAGTTAATCAGAATTTGAAGGAGAACCTGAATGCTGAGTTTAAATGTGGTGTCTTTAAAACGGTATTCTGTGCAACAGAATATGTATGCTTCTACCAATCTTCGTGACTAACATGAGTTAATACTGCAAAACTGCCAATTTTTTGGTGGTTATGAATAAAAAGGCGACAAAAAGTGTAGTTCGAAATACATTCCTTCCGATTACACCTACCTTACTGTTAAACGTGTGCTACAAAATTAAAAGCGGGAATTATGCAGTTTAACTTCAGTTAATAAACGCTTCGATACCCGCTCTCTGTGCTCGCAGAAAATCGAATTATGTATTTATTGCAGTTAGACATAATTCATGATTTCCAATTTGTTTGACAAATATATACAGTAGGTACACCTACAAGTTGGTGCAATTAAAATATAAATACGCAAATAAATTTTTATAAAGAATTAAACGCGTCACATTTTTGATATTACTGATGCGATGCTGCAAGTTACAATTTTATAAATTTTAAGCAATAATAGTATAGCTACAACGTTACAAGACCACCATTCAGCTCTACGTATATTATGGAACGCAAAACTTTTTGTCACCTTTTTAGGATGTAGCTATAGAAACTACTTCCGTAGAAATGTATTTTTCCAGGAATATTCATACATTTCAAAATAATCAACTTAAATAAATCATCACAAGCTCTTCGCTCAACAACATATCAACGATTTAAATAATATAAGTAACAACCAACACGTCACAAACTCTTCATTTATTATTCCATAGCGCCAGTTCAACCACCTCAAGTTTTATAGGTTTGTTTTTGTCGCATAAATTTGCCTCTGCGTAAATTACTGGAGTTATTGAAACGAGTTCACACGATAGTACCGTTATATGATATTCCGAAATTCCGAAGTTCGAAAAGTTGCGAAAACCGAATTTTTTCGTGGAGTGTGCAGCGTCAGTCAGCCCTGCATAACAGAACTTGTTTGGCGCGCGAATAGCTGACCTACCTCCGTAGCCACTGGCCACGTCCATCAAAGCGTGTATCAGAGTGTTGCTTCACCATTTGGGAATTTTGGTCCTCACCCATCAGCCCATGTCCGACGACGATGACGGTAACATTGACGTACCCCTTTCGCCAGGATCTCCAAGCTAGATATCAGGTAAAGGTTCAAGGTAATTTCAATTCCCCCAACTGGGGGCGGGCTGCTATCGGGACATTGTGCCCCTCTTCAGACAAGAACGGGAGTTATAGGATGGGTGAAAGAGAGGAAGGGTGGAGAATGAAAGAAAGGACAGGAAAGGTGGAGAAATACTGCCCCAGCATTTGCCTCAGAGAAAGTACTCTGTTGACTCAGGAAAACCACCTAAAAACCAGAATCAGAGCAGACGGTAGTTGGAACCGAACCCATGACCTCCCGAATGCTAAGTAGACGCTAGCTAGATATCATGCAGCCTAACTCCATATATATTTCAGGTAACTTTACAGTATTTAACTACCCCACAGGGGGCGTCACATTTATTCTAAGAAAATACTTTTGCACGTAGTGGCCGAGGTATCTTTTGCAAAGAGATATTACCATATATCCATGCACTCAAATATTTTTCTTTGATATTTGGATTTGTCTCCGTACCTTTTCTTGTGTAAGTAATGAAGTCATAGATAGTACCAGATACCCTCGCACAAATATTTTGTTGCCGCATTCACATGTTGTTCTTGTAATTTTCTGCAGTTCTTCCTTTGAATAGTTGATCGATGTACGTTGCCAGTCTCTAGAATGAAACACTCCATGTTTGTAATGAAAACAGAAATAAATTCACAAATAACGATCCGAAACGTCAAAATTTCAGTGACAGTAGTGAAATTGTATTTGAATGATTTTAATTATAATGAAATAATGCAATGTTTTACTCTGCTTGCGGACACGAAATTTCAAGTAACTTCAACTGACGTAGTATATCTGATGGAAGAACATTACATTAACGTTCCTACCTGGACATTATGTTAGGTTAAGTGGAAGAACAACATTAGTTGAACTTCGCCTTTTTTCTGTATCCGAGAAAATAAAGGCATTTATTATTATTATTATTAAATAAAGGGTTACGTATGTAATATGTGTAATGAGAAAGCCAAAAATTGGTTTATAACCAAGCTTTATACCACAAATTTAAATAATTTTTACGCTGATGGGAGCACTAAAAAACAAAAAAAAACATCGTTGCTCCAATAAAAAAACGTTAGCCACGGCCAGATTTGAACTCATGTCCACCTGGTTACAAAACTGCACTCTTACCCAACTCAAACACACAGTCACCCTCGAAAATATTAATATTTACCATAAATTATTATAATTATTTTTTTAATCTTGAACAAGACAATAACAAATGAAATTGGTCAAGACGAGACTTAATATAAAATAACTTTACCTATCCCTACATACAATCGCGTGCTGTGACTGTCTGCGTATATGTGTTACGTCTTCATCGTCAGCGATCGAGGCAATCAATACCTTCCGACCTGACGTCACCACAGGTAGTTAGAACTGGCCAATGAATTTGCTACGCCTCGAGTTTCTAGATAAGCGGATTGATAAATTCAATCATCGGCCAGTTCGACCTACCTTCTTTAGCTGGTATTGGCGTAGTTCATGCGCGATTGGTTTTGTAGTCACCGTGCCTTTCATGATACAACGAAGCACCCTATTAGTCAAGTGACTAAGGCGTCTGACTAGCATTCAGATTTCTCTGAGAGAGTAAGTTCGAATTTTACTGATTGCGATGTGGTTTTTTCTTTACGACGTAAGTAAATTCGCATTACTAAGTGTTTCCTTTTACTATTTCATCATTATTAGAAACATTAAAATATTTTTGCCTATTTTATACATGACTTTGAACACTCTTCAGCCCTTATTCCATTTAGCAAAAGTGGTTTTTCTTGTTGTGAGTTTTCTTTATTAATGACGTCATTTCCTCTGTAACTTTTTTATATACAATTAAATTTTGAAAATGCAGAAATTAGTTTAACTACCGTATAGGTGGCCTAAAATACTAAACGTGAAACCAATTTAGTTCTGTATCGAGTTGATTTTTACGCATCCCTAAATTGTCGGCAGTAAAAAGTAGATGGAAATAGAAAATTCCAGCTTTACACGAGAAATAATTGGAAGTCGCAAAACAAAACGAATGACTTTCGCTTTAACCGGAAGCTAGTTAACGTATGGGGGTTTTAAATAGAGCTTTCATGTACTTCGAGTTATTTCTGATAAACCAACCTGAAAAATGCAGTTTTAAAACAACGTTACGTATAGTTAACACCATATAGTTAGTTAAAAGGCCGCCGTGGAATTAATACTTCTAACAACTTCTTGTTTCCAAAATATTTCGAAATATATTTTCATGAACTTCTGGAATAACACTGAGAATAAGGACATGTACTAACAGAATTGTTATTTAAAATACTGAAGGTGATGTTACTTCAGCTAAACAAACCAACTATCTTTACTAAAAACATTATAATATTAAATTTCAAGGAATTTTAAATAATATAATGAAATGAAAATAAACTCTCTGTCTATCTATTCTTCATGCTGCTTGTTTAAATGAGTTACATGACTTCCATTTTCACCCCTCAAGCTAATAAACACATTTTCAGTCGTTGCGCTACCTTTAAATTTAAGTTGAGGTTCTGCTTGTTTTTACATTTTCGGTAAAATCACTAGCAGCTGAATACGTCAATACTCCTTGATAGCAAAATTTTCCCAACCCGGAACTAAAGCTCAATTAATTAGAGAGAAAGATGATGTTCGCGCTTTGCAGAACTGCTTGTTTGATCTGGAAATAGGAAAACGGAAAGGACTAATAAAGCCCCATTGCTTTAAATATAGGTACTGCTTCCTGAGCGAAACTTAAACTAATGAAAGATATATTGTTGGCGATGTGAAACTGAAATTTGCTTTGGCTGAATTCCTTATTATGAAGACAATGTTTTAACGTCTTTAAAAAAGTTCAACATTATGTACAAAATAAGTAAAAATATCTAAACGTTACTAATAATATTGAAACAGTAAAAGGAAACGTTTAGTAATGGAATTACATCAATTTGCAACCAAAAAAAATGCATCCCGTGGGATTCGAACCCACGCTTCCAGGCTGAATTCGATTGCTAGTTAGATGCTTTAACAGCTCGCTTATGAATGTGCACTTATCATTGGTAGCTACTGTCTAGCACTTTCCACTGTTTTTATTTTGTACCAATCATCGCATTTCGTTCTATTTGAACCTTCTTTTCGATACTACAAGCTTCACGTCTTCTATCCAATTTTTTCTTGCTGTTCTAACCGTTTTCGGGCTTTCATCTGGGATTTCAGATTTAATTGCATTAAAGATTTTTCTCGTTGCTGCTACTGATACTTCTGTCCACTTTCTATTTTTCTATTGCTGTTAGCCACTTCTTCTAAATAGTTGAGTTTTTAACCTTTTCCAAAAACTTTGTCGTCCACCCTATTATTAGCGTTACACTCGCTTAATGATATTGTTACATACCTATTTTGTGGTATCGCCAGCGTGGCCGAAAGGTTAGGGAGCTCAGGCTGCGGTGCCACGGTACGAGGTTCAATCCCCACATCGGGCAACTGGAGGGCGGCCTCCCTGGACTTGTTTTTTTTAATTTGGCGTTTTATATCCAAAAATGGCAAATTTCCAATATATTTGTGGATATAACCACACTTCAAACAACATCAAGGAGAATTTGAGCCCGAAATACACATTTATTAGTAAATTTAGTAAATTGGGCTTTATGGTATTAACACCCAACATTACAACCGACGTGACTTATCAAAAACCCTTAACTACCAATATTTTTTTCCTTATTTAGAATGGTGGTTTATTAAAACGGGCCGGTTCTACAAGTATACCGGGTGACAATGACACTTAGGCCATGCTTATATCTTCTTTATTTATGAATCGATTTGGATAAAATTTGATACCAAGATACTAGACATAATTTCTGATTGGCCGATAGATATAGTCGAAATGGTTGACTTCCGGTTTTACAGGAAATGATACCAACTTTGATTGTTTAAATGGAACACCCTGTATATTTTATGTTTTTCTGAATCTACGAGTCAAACTACATACAGTGTGACCAGTAAAGTCCGCATCATATGGGATTTTTTTTTATTAATAGCTTTTTTCGAAATTTGACTTTGGCATCAATATGTGCTTCAATCGAGATGAAAATTAACCAAAAAAATAGTAGTCACGTCATTCGTATTATCTGTCAAATTTTATTGTTTTTTCAATAAAAATTCAAAAGTGGGGTTATTTCTCAAAATTTCGAAAAAAAGTGATTTTAAAAAGTTTTTCTAAATGCAATTTTAGCCCATATGCAAAATTTAAGCTGTATGAGATAATTTAGATTTTTTGCCTATTTTTTTTTAAATTGCACCACTGTTGCAAAGTAAGACTCAACGTAACCTACATAAAACTTCTTAGTTTTGACAATGCTTTATTTCACACACATTTTCTTTAAAGTAGCGCCATATTACATGTGTGTTTTTCTACAAAATCCAAATAGGGCTATTAAAATTTGGTCACATGTGATGCAAAGTTTATTTGTTTTTGACCCTGTATAATGTAACTCCATAAAATAACTATTTTTGAAAACGCAGTTTGTGTCTAAAAGTAATACACGTTATTTTATGAAGTTACATTATACAGAATCAAATTTTAATAGCCCTATTCAGATTTTGTAGAAAAACACACATTTAATATGGCGCTACTTTAAAGAAAATGTGTGTGAAATAAAGCATTGTCAAAACTAAGAAGTTTTATGTAGGTTGCGTTGAGTCTTACTTTGCAACAGTGGTGCAATTTAAAAAAAATGGCCAAAAAATCTAAGTTATCTTATACAGCTGAAATTTTGCGTATGGGCTAAAAATTGCATTTAGAAAAAGTTTTTCTAATAACTGTTTTCGATATTTTGAGAAATAACCCTACTTTTGAATTTTTTCTTTTGAAAAAAAATAAAATTTTACAGATAATGCGAATGACGTGACTACTATTTTTTTGGTTAGTTTTCATCTCGATCAAAGCACAAATTGATGCCAAAGTCAAATTTCGAAAAAAGCTATTAATAAAAAAATCCCATATGAGTCGGAATTTACTGGTCACACTGTATAATAGTCTTGCCAAATTTCAATTTTTTAAACAAAAATTTTTTTCAATTTTTATTTTTTACCATAGAAGGCCTTGACTTGGAAAAATCTATTCTAATTGACTCTAGCAACTCTTAATAATAGCTATCTTATCAATAAGATGAATAACAAACCTCTAATAAAAAAATATAATTTGCTAAACTCGTTTTTTAAGAAAAAGTCACTTTTTTTAAATGACACCTACTAAGGACCATCTTGCCATTAGATAGAAAATGTAATTACCAATCTAACGATATGCATCATGCACTACTTTATCTTTATCTGAAACTGAAAATTATTTATTTATTTATTTTTTTAAATCTATTTAAAAACCAAAGTTAGTGTCCGGTTTTACCAGAAGTGACACTAAGTTTGGTTATTTAAATAGATCACTCTATATGTTTTATGTTTTTCGGAATCTACGACTCAAATTACATACAACAGTGTTGCCAAATTTGCTTAGGTATTATTAGTTATTACATAAAAATATTTAAAAAAAATAAATAATTAATTAATTTTCTGTTTCAGATAAAGATAAAGTAGTGCATGATGTATATCGTTAGATTGGTAATTACATTTTCTATCTAATGGCAAGATGGCCCTTAGTAGGTGCCATTTAAAAAAAGTGACTCTTTCTTAAAAAACAAGTTTAACAAATTATATTCCTTTATTAAAGGTTTGTTATTCACCTTATTGATAAAATAGCTAGAGTCAATTAGAATAGATTTTTCAAGTCAATTCCTATGGTAAAAAATAAAAATTGAAAAAATTATTTTTTTGTTTGAAAAAATTTAAATTTGGCAAGACTATTATATGTAATTTTACTCGTAGATTCAGAAAAACATAAAATATACAAGATGTTCTATTTAAAAAATCAAAGTTAGTATTATTTCCGGTAAAACCGGAAGTCAGCCATTTTGACTATATCTATCGGCCAATCAGAAATTATGTCTAGTATCTTGCTATAAAATTTCATCCAAATCGATTCATAATTCAAGAAGATATAAGCATGGCTCTAGCCTCATTGTCACCCGGTATACCTAGAATCAGCTATCCGAGCTTTTCTTTGTTGCAGAAATTGTTTCTAGGGTATTTATTCCCCGATATCTTTATCCGTGTTTTGTAGAATCGTCCCCAGATGATAAATTTAAGCATGTTTATTGTCTTCCCATTTTCACTGTTTTCCCAGCCTCCCCTATTTGTTCTCTTTACCGTTTCTATAATTTTCGCCTCTACTATCGTAGCTAACATTATTCCGGAAGCACTTAACAATGATTTCGAAGACTCACGGCCATTGTCATTAAGTAACAAATGACTTCCGGGTTTGGACCGTGTCATTATTGAGCTCGAAGAACTCAACGTTTCGCCCACTTTCGTAAAGAGATGCATCAGGAGGCAAAGCAAAAGATCACGGTAACTCAACGTGTAAACCACGCCAGAGGCCAAACTCTTCTTCGGCCTCAATAATGACACGGTCCAATCCCAGAAGTTGTTTGTTACTTAAGCACTTAACAATGTTATCCTTTTAGAATTTTTGTACTTCTTGGGTACTTCTCTTGTCTTTATCTTGGTTCATTAGTTCTAAGCTTTTCTTGCCAAAACTCATATATAATATTTCTGGCGTTGTTTCGTCTTTTTGCGCCGCCTTACGCAAATTGTGTGTCATGCTTTGGAATTCTTCGTTTGTTATTGATAAAGCTTCTGAATTTTCCTCTGGATCATTCTGTCTATTTTCAATATTTTCATTTTTCACTTTTCCTTGCGCTTTATCGCCTTCTTCGTCGCTTTTCCTCCATCGTTTTATGTCATCCTCTTTAGTTAGTACGTTGTTTGTCTCTGATATTCATTAACGTGGTCGTTCTTTATTGTCCTAAAATTTTCTAGTTTTCCTTCAATCTGGTACCAAAATGTCACTCAAAATTTTGTTTTACATTCTATTTTACATCCGTCCTTGATCCTTTGCAAGCTTCAATTTTTCAAAGTGTGTGTGTATCGTATGGCTTGTGGTAAGAAGCCTGGTGTCAGAGTTTTCAGGTTGCGCAAGCGCCTCTGACGTAACCTAACGACTGTCATCGAAATGGCAACCGGGACCGACGGCTTAACGTGCTCGCCGAGGCTCAAAGTAATAAAACTACAGAAAAATTAGACGCTATTTCCACATTACTATACATATGTAAATAAATTCATACTAATTATTTACATTCTCCTATTTTTTCTCAGCAAGTCTAGATTTTTTTCATAGAGGAAATGGCACTTAATGGATATTTCTGGATCTTTGTAACTGCAAAGCTTTTGGAAAACACTATTCGAGAGCTTCTCGATAGCTCTAAAGTGATGGCCTGCTTACAAAATGATTTGAGGAAACTGATCTATAATTTCCCTTCAGACGTGGGTTCAAAATTATTTAAAAGGACGCTATAGCTTGTTTTTCTTCAGTTTTCTTCATTTTGTTTTAACATTTCTCAAGTTTATTTATTAGATTTAGTAATTCGTTTTACATGATACACAATATTCTTTTTATTACTTGTTCGCTCTTTAGTTCGATGCTGGTCAGATATTTAATAAACAGCAAAATTCCAATCTTCACCGCTACTAGCTGACTTTTTCGTGATACGCGTGTGTGTGGGCACTGCCACGGCCATGGGTAAATTCACCTTGATATTCCAATGATTCAATTACTTTCCATAACATATATACACAGCAACAAACTACTATAGCTTATTTTGACGAGAAATTCCTTATTTTTCTCTAGCAACTCGACATTAGACGAAACGGGCTTTAGCACTTTATTTCCCTGGCTCTTCTTGAACATAAAAATGCAGTCTGAAGATTTCTTCCACGTAGGTATCTAATAATATTTATTAAAGTAGTAACTATTATGCGTACCACTATTGCAACAAATAAGTGTAGATTTATTTACACCACCTATACAAGATTTTCACACTTAAATCTCGCAACGGAAGCGATTTTTGGTATTTCGAGCGTTGATTTTCGTCTACTGCTGGTTATAAAAGTTGCCTTTCTCCTAACGCATGGTTCCTAAAATAAACGAAGCTAAAAAGACGGGAGTCCTCAGTCCTGGTTCCGAATTCTCTGGGATCATTTAGAGCAGCTTCCGCCAAATGCACCGTTTCCTGTTTAAAAAGAGGGTGCGAAATTAGTTTTTTGTGAAACGAGATATTTTGGGCCCTCGCCCCCGCGGAATCGGGAATGCACACGCCATGGGAAAATCTGGACGAGGCACCCTCCCAGGTACCATGCATTATTGTTATAGATACGACCCACACCTGTTCCCAATTCACCTTGAACTTTGATGGCAGCGATTTTTACATTTCATTCTCCTCGTGTGTTATTACTTAAGATATTAGAGAAACGGCGTGATGAATATCTCTCGGCTGAGAAACCAATTTTGGCTACGAAATGAACTTCTTAATTCTCCTGTCGCGTAAAATCAAGTTGGCCTTGGATCCAACACGGAAAAATTAATCGAATTCTCACTACTTTTAACGTGGCTCATGGCGGGAAGTTCGAAGGAGCGTTAATATAATAAGTAAAATTGTCAAGGTTGCTGCCGACAAAGCAGCGTTAGATTTCCGATATTTTTAGCTCTTTAGTCCAAGAGATTCCACTAATAATTCCTATCTATTATTAACAGTGTTCCTAAAATAGACATGGTGCAATGATATTTAATTAAAATTGCCTAACAGCCGATGCTGTCAGAACCAAAAGACTCTTTCGCTCAGCTCAGCTTTAGATATAAGTGATATAAATAGAGGACATTCGTTGCAGTTATATTAATACAATCTTTATTTCTGTACCTACATAAATTTAAAAATTACTCCTTTTTGTTTTCCATCTGCCACAGTTGGTACCGGGCGGAAATAAAAGCATTTCATTAGCTGAGTGTAATTTTCATGTACTTGTCAGAACCGGCTCTGGAAATCAAGAGATCTTCACATATATGATTATTTTATCACATTTCAGTCTTTTAGATGAGATGCAAAACGTCAGGACCACATTTCCCCAGAGATAACAAAATAACTTAGGTCCCCTAATTCGTCCATGCGGTACATCAAACAATATTACCATTTCAGCCGTCTACGATACGGGACCAAGACAGTTGATTATTATTTAACGCTCTCTTACCGTTAAATACACTTTTCTACTTTCCAATATAGCATATAAGCAACTATATAAGCTATTCGCTTTAGCCGGTTACACAAATACATTAAAAATATGTTTTACAAACAATTGAATTTTTAGTAACCAAAACAGTTTTGCACTCATTCGTATGTTTTAGTTTTATGAACTTCTCTATTAATTTACAACATTCGGCAATTTCTGGTGAACATATGTCCCCGCTACAGCCTAAAGGGAATATCTAACCTCAATCGCTAGCCTCGTCAGTTAACCAAGATACTCTATATACCTATATATTCTACAAACAATTGAAGTACGTTCAGACGATTACATAAGCTACGGTTGATATAAAAAAAACTTTTGGGATTGGTTACTATTCAATTACATTCGTTAAAAGCTTTCAATCTGAACGATAGCTCATACAATGAGATAATGGATAGAAAAGTAAATACGACAATTCACATGGCCATTTAATTTTAAAATGTTAATTTCCATTTGATTTAAGTATTATCACGCAAGCCAGTTGCTGTTGCGAGATAGATTTTAAGTGAGAACTACATTCATATGATTATAAAAGTCATGGTTAATATTGAAGAAACGACTTCTAGGATTGGACCGTGTCACTGTCAAGCAATTATGTTGGAAACCCTACCTGATTGTTATTTATTATCAAATAAAATTTAATAAGAAGTTAAATTAGGGCAAATCCAATCACACAATTTTCAGTTTATAATTTTGTACTGTGCTTTTACTTTGCCCGTCAGTACTTTTTAGGCTGGTTAACACGGATTGTAATATTTAATGCACAAATAAAATTGTTGAAAAGCCCCTCTTTCTATTTTTATCTAACTGCAATATCAAATTAAGCTAGCTCTCGACAAAACACGACTCAGGATGGAATCATAAATGTACTCTATGTTATATTCATAAAATCAGAAGCTCTAATGCGCGGTTCTTAGTAGATCATATAATTCACAATCTGACAGATGACACAAAATGTCGCCAGTGCTTTAGCGATTCTTTGACGTTCTAAAAGTGAAATTATGAGGAACCGTCAGGTAAATAATTCAAATATTTCCGGTTGACAACGATTCGATTCAATATTATTTTGGGCACCTCTCCTTGATTATTTCAATGACGTCAAACAGACGCCGATCGTTCAATTGTTTTTGTCGCTTAAATTCTCGCCAATTTTGCACAATTTACTGACGCCACGCAATTTTTCAATTATTACGGCGCAGCTGGACCGTTGGTAACGCGCTAATCCTCTTCGGCAAGGTTTGTTCTCGTAGTTTGATGCGTTTCCCAAACTCTAAGCGCCTACCTTTTAAAATTCTGGTCGAGCTGGAACAGAGATGCTTGGAAGTGACGCTATCGGAATATCTCTGCTGAGTTGCTCCCCCAGGTGTAGACGTTGGTTGGAACGTTCTTGCAGACTCTGTTGATCTCCTGGACTGCCGATTTCTGCGCTCCGATGACTAATTTGCTCTTAGATGATGTTCGTAATTTTCATATGCTCGCTGCCGAACCTCAGCCGCAGATGGGATTGAGAAATTTTACAATACTGCCACCAACACTTCCACTTATGCACTGGGATTGGCACAATAAAATGCAATACTTTTTATGTGGGTAAATATTGATTTATTATTTAAAACACGTATTGAATTGCAGGCACAATTTCGCCAAGCTATTAAATTAATTTATTCACTTGTTCTCCTCGTTATAAACAAAAAAGCATCAGGTTGCTAGGATACTGTTGATCTGCTTATGTTAAAAGAAATTAGGTTTGATAATAAATGGAATAAAATTTGAGTACATAATTAATATTTACAGTTTTCTTAAATCTAAATTATTGTCTTTTATCTTATAATTAGAATTGTTCTATAGCGTTGCACACACAAACGTTTTTTTTATTTATTATTATTAAATGTTACTGCTCTGCTCTATTGCACTTTGTTTTTAAATACACTGGTATTTCTGAGTTTACCATTTTCACGTCACTAGTCTTTCTCTAATGTTTCCTTCTTCTATAATTGCTCTTTACAAATTTTCTATTATTCTTCTCTTGCTTAATCCACCTTTCAGATTGCTCATAATTTTCACTGTACTTTTCTTTTTATTTGACAACTACGCTCCTTTTAAAATGCACCTAACAAACCTTTTGTGTCAATTAAATTTTGTGTGGTCTGGCTTTACATGTGCACAAACCTTTTATTTTAATTATTTTAATTCAAACCCTCTGACATTTGCTTTGCCTTTGCGTGCCTTTCTTTGACTAATTACTGTTACTCGCATCTCTTTATCAATGCATTTAACATTTTATTTGAGTTTAAAATTGCAATTATATAAAATCTCGCACTGCAAACAGAGCCAAGTTGTGGGCTTAATACCATTTCACTATATCAATGGTAGCTCATATAATCGGAGAAACCTTTGTAATAATGACACCCAAAAATATTATCAAAAATGCAATTACGTCAGACGTGATTTATTACTACTGTACCTGTCGATTGACTAACTGTTGTTGGAGGTGACTAAAGGAACATCCCACAGCTGGCAACAAATATGAGACGGCTCGACTGGTGAATTTAGAACGATTGGAGCTATTATAGATGGCTTTTAGAGTCAATAATTATGTCTACACATATGTATAAGTAGTTTCTTTATTTTCAGCATATACAGGAAATTTATAGGGTAGAGAGCTTGAGCTTCCAAACATTGCATTAAGTCAAGTTAATTAAGTTAGCATTTTTAAATTTTAGTGGGTATCTTGTTATGTACAGGCTCCTCCAGTTCGTTTAAATACATGACCTAACAATTTAGTGAAAAAGCAGACGAAATTAAAATGTTGAATATTTTATATGTAGTTGTATTTTGTATTGAACCTACTAAAAATATTTCGTTCTTTATAATTTTAGGTTATTGGACTTAAAAAACGAGATATTGCATAATCTATAGAAATTGTTTAAAAAATATGTTAAATGACAGATATAGCTCGGCGGTCATTTAATTTTAGAATGTTAATTTCTGTCCGACTTAATTGTTACGACGCAAGCCATTACGCCAATATTACGAGATAGATTTTAAGTTGATTAAGGATCGCCTTTAGATGATTATAGAAATCATTGTTGATATTGAAGAACTACTTCTGGGATTGGACCGTGTCGCTGTTAAGCTTTTTATCTCAACTGTAGCTCACAAAATTGCAGAATCCTTTATAATAATGACCCCCAAAAATATTATCATTATTAAAATCACGTCAGACGTGGCTTATTACTACTGTGCATGTCAATTAGCTAACTATCTATTATTGCAAGTGACTAATGGAACATCCCACAGCTGGTAGCGAATATGAGACGGCGTGCCTGATTAATTTCGAACTACTGGAAGTCTTATGGAAAGCCTATAGACTCTATAACTATGTCTACACATGTATTTAAGTAGTTCACTTTATTTTCAGCATATACAGGAAGTTTTAAATGCTTGAGCTTCCGTAATATTGCATTGAAAATTTACGTATTTTGTTATATACAGGCTGCTTCCGTTATTTCAAAAGAGTGACCTAATAATTGAGTGAAAAAGCAACAGAAATTAAGGTTTTATTGAATATTAACATAAATATCAATGATCCACGGTTGTATTTTGTATTGGACGTGTGGAACATATTTAATTGTCATGATTGTAGTTCATTTTGTTAGATGATAAAAAATATTTTAAACTGCGGGAACTTAATTTGAAAATGGTAATTTCGCTTGATTTAATTATTATGACGCAAGCCATTGTGGCACTATTCCGAGATAGATTTTAAGTTGATTGAGAATCACATTTAGATAGTTAAAAATACCAGGGCTGATACTAAAGAGACGACTTCCGGGATTGGACCGTGTCACTGTTTAAGTGCATGTGTTACGCTCTCTGTCTCAACGAGAGAGCAAAGTATAATTTTGATGGGGTTGTCAGAAACTGCTCTGGAAACAAAGAGGCCCTCAAGCTTGTTGTCAATAGCTATTTAGCTCTGCCACATGTTTACTCATATTATTATTATTGAAAAGTTTTTTTTGTCTTCGTGTTCTTTTACTTCTATTAACATTTAATAGAATGATTTCTCTGAGGTTGCTCTAGTTCTCCCAACCTACTTTCTTCTACTTTCTTCTTCTGAAAACCTTTAAAAAAATCGGAAGAAAATCTACTCTACTTCATTCAGGTCTTTTAGATGAGATGCAAAAGGTCAGGGCCACAGATCTCGTAAATAACAAAATAACTAAGGTCCTCTGATACGTCCATGCAATTATTGTTAGGTTGTGTTAGGTTAAACATACGAACGTTGTACACCAAAACAGTATTACACTCATTGATGTGTTTTGGTTTTATGAACTACTCTATCAATAACAATCTGCAATTTTTGATAAACATATGTCTCCGCTTCAGCCTAAAGCGAATTAACCAATACAATTTTAATATATTCAATAATATGCTGGTTGCATAGCCGCATGCTCCAAGGACTGGTCAAACAGTCTCGAGAGTTACGCAACGTTCGCGGCGGTCAGCACTCGGACGGGTGTATGACCTATAGTGGTAGTAAAATCGCAGCTAGCCGTGCCTCGGAGAGCACGTTAAGCCGTCGGTCCGGGTTGTCATTTCGGTTACAGTTGTTCGGTTACGTCAGAGGCGCTCGAACAACTTGAAAACTGTGACACCAGACAACCTACCATAAGCCATACTATATTAAAATTATTCTACAAACACTTAAATTACATTGAGACGATTACAGAAGCTAGTATTGATACTGAAACGTTTCTATTTAATAATGACATTTATTTATTCATAATCGTCACTCTTCTACACACATTTCAGAGTGGAGGAATTTACAATGATAGGAAAAAATATTATCAGCATTGTAACTGTGCTTGTCAATCGACTAATTGTTAGATGAGGTGACTAATGGAACATCCCACAGCTGACAGCAAATATAAGACGGCCTGACTAGTTAAATTGCAACAACTGAAGCTCTTATAGAAGGCTTACATAATCTATCATATTTACACGAATATTTGAGCAGTTTTCTTCATTTTCAGCATATACAGGGAGTTGCAATTGCGTGAGCTTTTGAAATATTGACTGTATTAGAAACATATAGAAATTTTTCTAAATTATTTAAAAAAATTTAAATAAGATGTAGCTCCGGGGCAACTTAATATAAAAATGTTAATTTCCATTTTATTTAAGTATTATGACGCAAGCCATTATAGCGTTATTTCGAGATAAAACTTGTCTGTGTTAAGTTTTTTATCTCGACGATAGCTTATATAATCGCAGGGGCCTTTCTATCTAATAATGACCTTCATTCATTCATAATCGTAACTTCTTTCAGTGCAGAGCTGTTTAATAACGACACAAAAAAATACTGTCGCTATTGTAACGGCTGAAACAGTCAGACGTGACTTATTATTGCTGTATCTGTTGATTGACTAACTATCATTGAGGATGACTAATAGAACATCCCACAGCAGGCAGCAAATATGAGACGGCGTAACTAGTGGAGTGCACTAACTGGAGCTTACAGGCTCGATAAACGTGGTATCGGATCTTCAGGTTTTCGACTATGTCTGCACATATCTAAGCAATTTACATTTTTAAATTGAAATGTTACAGCTATTTCAAACGAATAATCTAATAATTTAATTTTAAAAAAATTGCAGAACTCAAAGTTTTATTAAAATGTCACCATCAACTTGCAATTGGTATTTTTTTAGTGATCTAAATTCGTGTATACATTTAACAAACCAGGTGATATGCTGTTTTCTCAGCAGTCTATTAAAAAGTGCAGTAGTCCATGTTCAACGATCTTACTTGCTGCCACCCACCCAGAAAGCTGCTGTGCTAAACTCGAAGTAATTTTTTTAACCAAGATGAAAATATAAAAGACGACTATCTGAAAAGATATCGCCAACGACTACGCAATTTCAACTAAGGAAATAACCTTAGCGATGCAAAAAGAATATTCTGTGTTTTATCTACAAGCTTTATGCTCTAAAACGAGTAGAAAATCATTACACATTTTTCTTGGCTGGCTAGAGCAGTTTTCCCTGGAAGTCGCCATGGAAACTCTCCTACGCCCAGGCTCAAATCCAAAAACTAAGACTATGCCAGACTGCCGTTTTACCTTCGAGCACCCAATTTGTCTCGATGTGCTAAATTATTTCCCAAGAAATAAATTCCAAGCTCCGTCTACAGCATAAAATGTCACTTTAGTGTTGCCTTTAAGCTATTTGAATTCTTTTTTTTCTGAATTATAGTTGTTCGAATGGGATTATGGGAAGTTAAAAAAAGCCTTGCAACAGTAACATTTTATCTAGCCTGCTACAAGACAAGTAACTATAGTGATCATTTGAAAATAGATCAAATGAGAAGATGTATTCTTCGTTGCCTGTTCAAAAACTACCCCTCGCGCCGTCGATTAATATAACTGAAACTAGTGGTTAAGCCATTTGTTTATGTCCAATTTCTATTTGTGGTGGCTAAAGGAGGGTTTGTGTAAATACTCAGTTGATATGATATCTGCTACCAATTCGTTTTCTCATCTTACTTATTTCAGTAGGCGGTAAAAAACAATTTACAATCTACACCGGATTTCGACGTATAAATCTTCTCAACCAAAATCATAATACTTAAAAACTTTTTAAGTTGTCAGGATTAATAAACAACAATTTGCGTTTAAAAACTGCATTTACACCAACTATACTTCGATTGTAAATCAATAATTGCTATATAATCGTCAGACATGTAGTGACTATGGTATGCGTATTAATTAATTAATTAATAATAAATTCTGTAATTAACATTAAGTTCAGTTCTTAATTCTCACTGACCCATTTGGTTCCAAGACTACGCTTACAGCCTCTATAAGCCTTATATAACAGCTTCAGTTATTCTAAATGTACTAGTCACACCATGTTACTAGTTGCTGCCCGTCGTAGAATGTTCTATTAGTCACTCTCGGCGTTAGTTATTCGATCGACACACACAGTAGTAATGAGTCAGCGTCTAACGTGTTTCAACCGTTACAATAATAATAATTTATTTTGGAAAAGCATCTACGTTCAAATAGAAAGTTGTCCTTCAACAATGACACGGTCCAATCTCAGAAGACGTTTTTTGAATGGAAATCATACAAGCTTAGATTTGTTGTCTATCCTTTTGTCAGTTTAAAATTGTTTGTTGTCAATTTTTAACTAAGGAAGGATTTGTACATCAAGACATCCATATGGAGCTTTTTGTTTATGGAAAAGCCTGCTATTCAAAACTGGCAGTAGTTGAGTGGCACAGCAAAGTTTTATATGGCATAGAAAGCATGCATGATGCAATATCGTCATGCCCTGCTTTGTTTGCAGAAAAAATGTGGTTTCAACAAGATGATATGCCAGCATACTATGACGTACAAAACAAGTTTAATACGGCTCAAAGGTATTTCATTTTAACCAGCCTTGTATAAATCGCATTCAATTTTACAGATTCATACGTAAAGTGTCTTTCAAATCAACAGCTATCCTGGGCTGGGTTATATTTATAGCAGTTCTCAAACATTCTCAGCCTACGCCTCCTTGACCTATAGAATTTTATTGGTGAGTCGTTTGAAGTTCAAGTTCTGTAATTTACTATTGTTAAAGTCAATACATTGTGCAATTATTTACATTAACTATATAGCTCAAGTGCTCAAGCTGTGGAAGCAGTTTAGTAGTAAATAGTCATTTATAATAAACGCGACGACGCATAGTTTAAGAACTGCTGACATCTACCATAAGCCACCGTGAATTATTCTTCAATTTCGTTGTTTATTTTTTAAATAAAACTATTTATTGTGATAGTTGCAGTCTATGACTGCCGATCTATTGTTATATAATTATCTTTGGATTTAAAATGAATGGTTATTGAAGTTAGCAAAGAGCAATTTATAATTAAAAAGTAACTAATTAGAACAAACTATAAGATAGTCTGAAACAATATGAAAGGCATAAGCTGAATTCATATTTAAATAAGTTACTTGGAATTTGTCAGATTAATTAAGAAAAGGTACTGTATGTAGTAAAAAGTAATCCAGGATGTTAGTTTAAAATTATGTTTAAAAATGAGAATTGCTATAGTAAAAATTATAACTAGGTAACAACTGATTTCGATTTTTAAAAAGTTAGACATAATTATTTTGTATTGAAAATAAATTACTAAATAAACCCTTTTATAATCAAAGTGTATTAATGGAATGATATACAAGGGCGCAAAGGACTAACTTAAGTTAAAAAAAGGAATAAACGAGAATTTTGAAAACTGAGATGGGATTTAATGTGAAGAAGGGGATCATATAGTTAATAAAGGAAGAACCACGAATATTGGAATTGGTGAGATAAGTGCGTTGACTGGCGGAGCTGTGGTATGGATTTCTCTCAATACGTAGATACCTATATACTTATTAATGGATTCATTATAACCTGGAACGGGAATTGCTGGTTCGAATTCGTGCGGTTCGCAGTAGAGGTGAGGACATCTGTGAATTGCATTTTCATTGGGATTGCTGTCACAAATTCATCATTTTGGGTTGGTGTTTATGGAAT
The DNA here is from genome assembly GCA_940337035.1 of Agriotes lineatus. Taxonomy (NCBI): domain Eukaryota; kingdom Metazoa; phylum Arthropoda; class Insecta; order Coleoptera; family Elateridae; genus Agriotes; species Agriotes lineatus. The sequence goes on from OW679203.1 coordinate 62,428,888, forward strand.
GGAATAGGAGGATTGGACACCATGTTGGTTGCTGTAAAGAAGATTACATCTTCGATTTGCAGTTGTATGTAATAAAGGATCTACCACCTAGGAGAGCTGGGTGACACTTTGGAGGTGTTTGGTTCATTGTAACACTGTGGATTATAATTGAAGTAGGGTTTTTGGTTGAAGATTCAAATACATGTAACAAAATAGCTTGGTTATATTTATGCTGTTTTCTACAGGAGAATTGGATCCATTTTAAAAGTGGAAGATATCCAGGTATATGTAATTAATAAACATTAATTAGTATTAGCAGTAAAAAAATCAATCACTTACAAAAATACGTACTCCTTTCAACATATTGGGACTGATTTGTGTTAATTAAATATAAATTCAGCTAAGTGTCAATATTAGTAAGTTGACAGTGACAGATGAAAGAATTAAAGTAATTCTGAAATAACTTGTCAATAACCAAACATTTTTATACAATAATTTTGATAGAAGGCAAGTACCCACCTGAGATGGGATGTTTAGTTATAAACTGAGCTAGCCAAGTCAAAGAAATAAAATAAAATATTAGGGCAAATATTTTATTTAAAGTATTTTGAAGTGAATGGATAAGATAATTTAGCAGTCTATTAGAGATTAATATACGTAATATTGGCTTACATAGTAAAGTCAATACCATATCATTATATACGACTGCATTATAAAAAATTGCTTATGACATAGTTTTGCGGGCATAACGTACCTACACGTCAGCTGTCAATGTCAAAATAAACGTGGCCGTAAATGTTTATCATCAAAAATCTGTCAATATCCACCAAAGCACTCTAATATCAATTTTCTTCCGTCACAGAATAGTCGTCAAATTTATAAACTCTATTTTAGCAATCGACCACAATGCTCTGTATGCAACTCCTACATAATTTGACTTTATTGACCTCCCCGCAAAGATCGCTCGGCATAAAATAGACTTGCCCAATAAAGTCCTACATTATGTACTTGTTAGATAAAAAGCTATTAATGCATAGTTGCTACTAATCGGCAGACGTGGCCCGCAGAGTCTCAGACCAAACTCCTTTATGGAGGTTTATGTTACTGTAATGAAGCCAAATAAATTTTGTCAAAGTGTTATATTAAAATTACCAATTTAAACGCAAACCATTGATTCAATTGGACGATCAATGGACTTACAGTGAGAACCCAGACGTCTGCCAGCTTGTCTACTTAAAATAATTTGAAATGCGAACCAAAGCCTAGTTTAGCAACAAAAACAATTCATGGGAGCCTAACAGACAAAATTAATTAGTCATCGCGAAACTGGATATTCTTCCAATAACAATATTTGCTTTTAAAGGCCAAACAAACTCTTTTCAAAAAACTTGTACCTCCAGTTCGGCCGCTTTATATCAAAACACAGCCAAACTTATTAGCAAAAAGCGCCTTACGAGCGACTCATTTTATCTAAACCTTCACGCAAAACTCAACGCCCCGTCCTTGTCCCCCGCGGTCGCACTCGCACTCACAAACCAATTCAGCTCATAAAAGCGAGACCGAGAGCGTTTCACTTTCTTCCAGTCGTCTCCGGATTTTTTCTCAAGGCAGAGGTCAAGCGCGTCTACGATTTTTTACCTGAACTTTTTTGGGGCCTTAAAAAACACCTTCTACCTGATCTTACCTAATAATCAGATCTCAAGTTCAATAAGAAGCCTGTTCAGGTCGAATCCGCAGGCATCCTTGTCCAACGCCTCCCCGTTTCCGGGAGAGAGCGAGACGGCAAATCCCCGTGAGTGAATTTCGTGGGGGCTGATAGATTCCTTTATATTTGTTGCGGTGATTGAAGACTGAAGAAAATAGTCAGTCTGTGGACATTGGCACGGCGTTCTCAAGCCGAACCGAGCTATTTAAAAAATCCCGCGCGCCGGCCACGGCCTACTTTCGACTTGTAGCGAAAGGGGTGCCAGCGGTCGCGTCGCGGGGCCGCTCGCATTCACTACCCCAAAGTCGTGTGCCGATTGAGGCCGGAATCAATTCAAATATGGGTTAGTCGCGAGGGGATCGAGCCACTTATCGATACTTAGATTGTGAAATAACGTCTTTATGTCAGGTGAGATTCTCGCACAAAGGAAAGGGTAGCGATTGAGACATATCGGCCGATCTGCATTGTGCAACTCGCCAAAATCTGGGCTGAAAGGGCGCCCTAATTTATTTGGCATAAATATTTTCGCCCTGACAAGGGCAGGGTGGGGGCCCCTACGCCGCTGGTCTACTTACACGCTCTTTCGAATTGTGCTTTTTATGTAACCGCTAATTAGTTATTATTTATTCGGCCGGTCACTTAGGCCGCATTAACAGCTTAATTAGAAGGTTTGAAACTACTTTTATTTTTATTAAATTCTTGGTTTCATAACGCCTTCGCACAGTTCGAACTACTTTTAGGCAAATGTGAATGGCAGATCGTTAAACCGAGAAAATTGTCTCTTAGACTGTCTAAGTTTGGAAACCTACATACATAGAGAAATCTACAAAGAGTTTCTGTTAATTATATCATGACTTACCATAGCAACGACCTCATCCAAAGATTTAATTAAAACAAACTGATTGCCAATGTTACGGTTTAAATATCCATCTCCATTTTACCAATACTTACCTGTCCAATTGTACTCTAATAGAGACCATACCACTCTGGTTGTTTTCGTCGAATGAAAGGTCCATAAGTTGGTTGAACTTACACTGCTTTTAAGCTATGCAACAAAGAGTGATGCAATGTCATTCCGTCTTTGTTGCGCTTTCTTGGGACAGAAATCCAGCCAGGGGCCAACTAAAGCCGTATGGTCTTTATCTAAAAGGACGATGATACACCGGAAGGCAAAAGGACAATTTCACTACTCTTTCACAAGGTGATTATACCGTACTACGATTGACTTGTATGACGGTAATGTATGGAAAAGAGAAAAAATATATTGCTCCACAAGATACTCTACCACAATTGCACCCTAATATTTTAAGAGGACGATGGTATGTCGGAAGAGGAGTTTACAAGGGTACTGGACGATGATGTTCCAACATTCCATGTTTGGAGACTTCTTTATCCCTTTCTTCCCCAACACCAAAATTCCCCTAAGTGCCAAAACCATTATGTAAAATGGAAAGATGTAAGATCAGGAAACGCACTCCATAATTCTATTAATAAAATAAAAATTACACAGAGTCAAATATTGAAAATAATAGTAGATTACTATTTCAACCAGTTGAAAAGAACATCCTTAATAATCAAATTGATTGGAGTTAAAACTAAAATGAAAAGCTGCTAATATAAGAAGAACTAATAAATCACATGATACGATACATCCACGTTGACTCTGATGTAAAGTGATGATCGAAGGTAGATCCATCGACTTCGATCAATCTCATAAAAAACAAGGGAAAGTTTAACGACAGGAATTTTAAATAAGCTAAAAGCTGACTAATTGTGTTGATGATGCCAAAGAACAAGCATTTAACAATGGTGCTGATACGGTTGGTAAGGGAGTAATTTTGCATAATTTGTCTCTATTTGTGCCTTACTCAGGTGATAATCTAAAGTCAACTGATCTCTCAGCTGGATCTATAACACCAGAAATTACCAATTTGTTGAGTAGCGTTCCCGTGTAAAATTCAAAGTTTGAAGCGTCAACTTTGATACCAAACTTTATAACTGCAACTCAGCTTGATATTCTACAGGCTTTTCATGAGTCTTCATGAGATTAATCCACTTATACTCCTGTTTCTACTGCTTCTTGCGAGAGTTCTAGCAAGTTACAATTATTTAAGATCCATCGCTAAACCACAACTATTATCCAACCCTTTGTTAAATCAATGCATTTTCTGAAATTAAAGCCAGAAAAATTGAATTAAAATTAAAATTAATATTGTATACCTCTTGTGTACACAAACATTGTTAGATCTTATTCGTTTTATTTTTTCCAAAGCAAATTAAGGGGCCAAAAAGAAACTTTAAATAAGACACGTGAAAAGCTGGTAACTAAGCTGTAGTTGATTTGTTTCCTTGAGTAAAACAGATTTATTATCTACATATCACATCACATACAAGTGAGTGCACTGCTGACTGTGACACTGGAACTCAGCACTGTGAGAACTCGAATGTTTCGTTCACTAATATCAAGTGATAAGATAAATTTCAGATTTAGTTTGTTATATCTCCACATAGACATAATACCAACTCGAATTGAAATTTCGTTCATAACTAATACATTGTATATTTTCACATTTTGAAGCTTATCGCGATCAGCCTAAATGTATTAAAGCAATAGATATAAATATACACATACACATATACTGAGCCATACAGCGTTTTTCTTCGTCAGCGTGGGTGTTCGAATTCCAAACCTCGTGACTCATAATTCATGGTGTTAGAGTTGTACCACCCTTAAACGAAGGGGTTGTCGTTACTCACAACTAATAAAACAAACCTAGCTAGCAAAATAAATCAACACCTACCTTGTAAGCTTCGCTGCATACCTCAATATAATTGTAGTAATGCGAACAACAACAAATAGAAACAGTAACAGTCAAAAGACTATTTAATATTCAAAACAGATAATTCAAGGTTGGCGTCACCCAATTTACACACACATGTAATTGTATATTGGGACAAAACAGACAACAAAACATTTTAAAAACTTCAATTCAAAGTAGCATTTCCAAGCTCGCTAGTTATAGCTTAAATTACAACTTCAAGCTAACACCTGTGCAATCGCAATTGACATAAACGTACAACGCCAAGGGCGCTATCTGAGATATACTATACACGCTATTTCAGCAATTCCGAAATATTTAAATACTCGTTCATGAGCGGTAATAACAATTGAGCCAAAAGATGGATTTGACAGGCTCAGTTTGAGTTACTAAGATCTTAGTAAGAACTGACATAAGTTTGCGCCATAATGCCTTTGTCGGTAAAAAAAGGATGCTGATAAGGCATGTACTTACAGTTTAATTAATGATGAAGACCAGCGATCGGCAGGGGAGTCCTGTTCGTTGCATTTTTCCACAAAGACCCAAGGCCAACTTGCCGCTCAAAAAAGCTAGGATCAAAATGAAGGACATTTCTGGCTACGTACAGGCGCGAATTCGGGAAACTGGTTAGCTCCGGGATGCTGAATTTAAGCCTTCGTGGGAGCCCATAATAGCTGCTTAATTTTAGCCCGTAGCTGCTGAATTTGAGCCCGTGGCTGCAGTATTGTGAGCCCATGGTTGCGGCCTTAATATTAAAAACTAGAAAGCAAAAATAAGCTCGCAGAAACATTCTTACCGAACGGTGTTTTCGGCCTAATTATTATGGAGTACGCATTGCAGCGATTTTGAGGAACGAAAGGCGCAGAGTAATCCAGCCAAAAGAACGAAAATTAGATGAACACTTTTACCAACGCTGGAAACGCGCCTGCGAACAATGCTACAAGCGGCTTCGCTTGCTTGAAATACAACGGCCTCTCGGAAAATCAATACTCTGTCAGCTATTCTGCTGTTTTATCAGCCTACGTGGATCGAAATACGAAAGGCAAGCAAGCCTAGACACGAAAGTTTTGCAGATGGTTATCTCTCAATTCGAGCACTTGCCGCGATAAGCTTGAATTCTTTTGCTACAAAATATAGCTACAAGGTGGTCAGAAAGTCGGTGTTAAATGCATTTACGCGCTTTTGAAATAAAATTGCAACGAGGCGTTACAGAGTTCGTGATGTCTCACCGGTTGTCTTAGTTTTCGGATCTTCTCGCTATTTCGGATATTGATAATTTTTTAAATTTGATACCTGCTTAATAAATCTGTCTTCTCCTTCTTACATACCTTTCTATCTATTTTCCCTTGGATGGTTAGTTTCTTAATTCCATCTTAACGCTTAATATTCTTCGTCTTGGTCTGGCAGGCTGTGTTAAGGATCAATGTTTCAAATTTATAGGTTGGGATTGGAAAAAATTAGGGTATGTATTAACCTTTGCTTTGTATGTTTAGTTAGTTGGTGATCTTTCCAGATTTTGCGATTCCTCTTCGCTTCTGGAGCATCGTTGGATATTTTAGTACCGATGGTGTTGGTGTTAAGTTGCACATCTTCAATGAGATTTAGATATGGTGATGGAAGACCTGCTTCATCAACGATCATTAACGAACATTAGAGCGGTCAAGTTTTAAACCCACCTCGACATTGGTGTCCTCAATTTACCATATTAGATCTGCAATTTCTTCCTCCGTCATTGCGATTGTGGTGTGGTCCGAATATCTAAGATTGGAATTTTTTTCTCCAGCTATGGATATACCTCCGATCCTATCTTCCATTGTCTTCCTGGCTATCCATCCCCCATTAAAGTTGAAGAGTACTGGGAAAAAATGCATCCTTGTCTAACTACCTTGCTTCTTCTTATTACGTCTAACCTCCACCCTCTTTGAACTGCTTTCGCATTACTTCAGCGGAGTCACTTAGACTAACTTTAACTAACAGAAACCGGAACGTTCGGATTGGAAGTCGAATTCTCGCCCAAACGCTCCGTATTTCCCTGTGGCCTCGACTACAGCGACAGACATCGCTAGCCCACCGATGCCCCTCCTTTGATGTTTGGTTGATTCTAACATATACTCTGTGCATCGAATAGAATTTTTTCATATGGTATTATGGTGCTGCCATTTCCTGTATTAATATGTGACCGTTTCGAACAAATTAGTATAATTCAAGAAGCAGAAGAGCGCTGAGACAAGGTTTGAAGGGTGTCTGTATTATTTGTCTCATGTTGGTTAGTTGCTCTCTTGTGCCACGCTGTGCAGGAAGTTATAGTTTGAGGCGTTCCTGCAAGACGTAGAGCAATATTTTTCTCGCGAGTGATATCATTGCAATCGTTCTATAGTTATTGCATTGGCCGCAAGTCCATTTCATTCTGCCTACTCTGTTTACTTTTCTAACATTTTAAACCCACTTGTAAGAATATAAGAATTATTTCATTGCCAAGAAACTGTAGAACAACATACAATATTAACATTTAACCTCACTTTAGGAAGTGACACACAGTAAAACATTATTTTTTAAATTATTTTCTATTACTTACAACGTTAAAATGCAAGCCACAAATAATTATATTTTGTTGATTTGACGCCCACAAACTCAAAAACAAATAAGATTATTTAATTTATTCGAGTAAATTAAGGCCAGAATGAAAGCAATTTATAAAATCTCACAATAAGAATCTCCAGATGTGGGAGGTTGAAAAAGGACAGAAAATGGGGTAATTTAAGTGCCCTTGGATTTTTTAGCCCCAAATTAAATCTGGGTGTTTTGATCTCGGCCTCCGAAGAAAGTTTTGATGCGCCCCAAGAAATCGAGAGTTCTACAGGTCTCCAATTTCCAATCAAATAAATAAGAGATTATCCGGAAATGCGCCGCCTTAGAGTTTCTATAAAAAAAGGTTATAAAACCGAAACCCTTCAGCTCATCAAGGAACCGAAGAACATAACCCGCGTAATGAGTACAAAAACGCCACAAACAGCGGCTCCTTTGCCCACCACCTGTGTTTATACTGAAACAAAAAATATGTAAATAATTTCACTTTCTACGCTGATTCACGGCGCGGGCGATCAAAACTGCCTTCCGAAATCCACCCTTACTCGCCGAACACATGACCTAACCTAGGCTGCTCAGCTAGACAAGTTCACACGGTCTAGAGTGCGTGGTGGCCCAAGCATTCCTTTGTTTCACGTCTGCACCGCTTGTGCAATTGTTTTCCAAGATGGCCGCGCCCCCGTACATAACCTAACCCTTCCACTTCGCAAATTCATTTCCGAAAATTACGGACGCCCCCTGACTTGGCTCAAAGCCGATTTGCTCTTGGTCCAGCCCCGAGTTGCACTTGTCTGGCCCACTGTACCCCATGTGGCCGGTATATTCGGGATAAAAAATAAATGTAAACATATCTGAGATTGAGGGTGGGTTGCTGGAACATGTGCAGGGCCCGGCGTAGGAATGTAAAGGAAAGTAAAAGTGGTCGCTTGTTTTAATTTTATGCACGGCCCCGTTGATATTTCTACTTTTGTGCAGTTTGAAGAAAGGCGCAGTTTTTGCAGCTCCCAAATCTAAAGATAACAACGGGACGGGCGAGTTGTGAATGAACCCGGCTCGCGTGCCAAATTTTTTGTGTGTAGTAAACATTTTTTGTGGGCTAGTAAGTGGTTTACGCACAAAAAGTCATTCTACAATATTTATAGGCTATTAACACTTTTTTGTAGGCTGTTCGATTGTTCGTTATTATGTATAATGGCCGCCACTGTTTCTCTCGATTCAGGCCCGTTTTTTACCGGTCGTGCTTGTAATGAGCCACGTATAAGGTCACGGTATTGGAATTTTTTACCGAAATGAGAGATTTGTGGTCGGTTTTGATTATTTGCGCTGCAGGTTTCGTAACGGTTGCTAAACGGTCTAAGTGCACTCCAACCAATGCCCACTCTGAGCAGGTATTAGAAATCGAGGTGATATTGTGCAGGTCAATCAGTGTGGCTTGGATATGTCTCTTATCCCCTTTAGTCTCCTTTTGAGACTAAACAGTTAATCACAGCGCGAGAGCTTCACCAGACTACCCTACTTCAAAATATCTGATTTTCAAATTATAAACAGATTAAACATTATGAACCGTGATTGAACACTAATAATTTACAAACAACTTGATAATACCCCTTTTTATAATATACTCATTTATAGAGGTGGTGAAAGACTCGTTTCCATGCTTACCGCAACGTCACTCCTAGAAAATTATTAAAATTATCACACTCAATATAGATTAAATTAATATCGCATGTGTTTATGCAGATTGCTTCAAAATATGTTTGCTTTACATAAATTTATCGGCTTACAATAGATTTCTACATACTTATCCCATAGGGATATTATTATAAATTTATATCGGACATATTTGATAGAACGTGTGATAGAATCTCAACAATCTCTTTTTCAGTTAGTAGTGCGTCAGCCACCTGTTGAGTTGATTATCAAAAGTATAAGTTAAAATCGCTTCAAAAATGGCAAGAAAGAAAATATATTCCCCATTCAAGTATTTCAAATTAATAAATTACCTTCAAAAATTCTCATCACTCAAGTGCGTTAAATTTTTCCTCAAAAAGCTCCATAACTCTCATCTATAATTCCAAATTATTTAATTTTGCAGGTTATTCGACATTTCACTCTCAGTTTAGATAAGTTTGTATTAAACGAATCACTGCTCAAGCGTGCTACTAGTTTTTTCCTCAAATTTTTACTTGTCCTCCAAAATTGTAACATAAACCGTTTAAAATACGCAACAAAGAAAAACAGTTACAAGTCAAATGTGCTAAAAATCCTAAAAAAATGTGTAATTGCCCTCAAAAGGAAAAAAAATCCACCAGTCGAATAATTTAGAGCATTTTCCCGAATATATTAATTACACTCAAATATTGTAACTTAAAATCGTTTGAAAAACGTCAGGAGAAAAGGTAATGCGTCGCTCAAATGTGTTAAAAACATTCATATTTATCTTTTGTCAAATGTGTTAGATTTTTTCCTCAAATTTATTAATTACCCTCAAACAATGTAATTTTACATCGTTGTGAGACAAAGGAAATGCACTGTCCATGCGTGTCATTTCTTCAAATATATTAATTTCTTTCAAAATTGTAACTTAAAATCGCTTGAAAAATATTAGAAGGGAAAAGAGACCCATTTTTCCCTTAAACTTATTACTTACCCTCAAAATCGTAGAGGAAGAGGAACGGCTATCGTTGAAGTGTATTAAATAAATGTCTCAAATTCATTAATTGCCCTCAAAATTATAACTTGACTTAACTTTGGAAATCATCAAGACATACAAAGTCACCACTCAAATGTATTACACGATTAGATCCGACATGCAAGTGTGTTCTATGTACTCCTTCAATTTATTAAGTTATTCTCAGAACTTATAATTTACGTCAACCCTAAAAACAAAGTCCCCGCTCAAATGTGTTGTACTTTATTTCCTCAAATGTAGTGTTTACCTTCAAAAATCGTACCATAAAATCGTTTAAAAATGTTAGGAAGAGGAATAGTCACAATTTAAGTTTATTAAAAGAGTTTCCCCAATTTATTAATTAACCTCAAAAATTGTAACTTAAAATCGCATTAAAATCGTCAGGAGGAAAAAGCCAGCACTCAAATGTGCTGAAATTGTTTTTCTTCAAATCTATTTATTACCTTCAAATAATATAATTTCAAATTGTTTGAACGCGTTGTAAGGCCAAACAAATTCTCTTTTCAAATGTGTCGTCATTTCTTCAAATTTATTAAATCTCCTCAAAATTATAGTAGGCTCGAAAATAGCAAAAAGAAAAGTAAAGTCACCATCCAGTGTGTTAAATGTGTTCTTTAAATTAATAAGTTATTCTCAAAACTTACATTCGAAAATCCGTTGAAAAACGCCAACAATGAAATGTGCTACAATTTTTGCCCTCAACTTTATTACTTATCTACAAAATTGTGGCATAGCGTTATTGTACTCGTATGAAGGAAATCTTCCAAATATATTAATTACCTTCAAAAAATATATCTTAAAATTGTTTGAAAATTATCAGCACGAAATACAGTCACGCTCAAATGCATTGAAATTGTTTTTCTCAAATTTATTACTTACCCTCAAACAATAGAATTCCAAATCGTTGAATAAATGTTGTGAGACAAAGGAAATGCACTATTCAAGCGTGTCATTTCTTTAAATATATTTATTTCTTTCAAAATTGTAGCTTAAAATCACTTGAAAAATGGGGAACAGGGACCCACTCTCTAAGCGTGCTACTTTTTTTCCTGAATCTTATTACTTACCCTCAAAATTGTAGCATAAAAAGAGAAGCATATAGCTTTCAAGTGTATTAACGAAAGGTTTCAAATTTATTAATTACCCTCAAAAATTATACTTACGTCAACCCTAAAAACAAAGTCACCGCTCAAGTGTGTTATAATTTATTTTCTCAAATTTGTCGCTTACCTTAAAAAATTGTACCATAAATAGTTTTAAAAACGTTAGAAAGAGGAATGGTTCCGCTGTATTGTACTCGTATGAAGGAAATTTTCTAAATGTATTAATTACCCTCCAAAATTATAACTTAAAATGGTATGAAAATCATCAGCAGGAAATAGTCACTGCTGAAATGTAATGAAATTTGTTCCTCAAATTTATTAATTGCCCTTAAATAATATAATTCCAAATCGTTTAAAAAATGTGTAACAAAAGGACTGCACTGTTCAAGCGTGTCCTTTCTTCAAATGTATTAATTTATTTCGAAATTGTAACTTAAGATCGGCTGAAAAATGTTAGAAGAGAAAAGAGACTCACTCTCCAAGTGTGCTACTTTTTTCCCTGAATCTTATTACTTACCCTCAAAATCGTAGCATAAAAAGAGGATCGTATACCTTTCAAGTTTATTAAAGAAATGTTTCAAATTTATTAATTACCCTCAAAAATTATACTTACGTCAACCCTGAAAACAAAGTCACCGCTCAAGTGTGTTATAATTTATTTCCTCAAATTTATCGCTTACCCTCAAAAATTGTAGCATAAAATAGTTTTAAAAACGTTAGAAAGAGGAACGGTTCCGCTCTATTGTACTCGTATGAAGGAAATTTTCTAAATGTATTAATTACCCTCCAAAATTATAACTTAAAATGGTATGATAATCACCGCTCAAATATAATGAAATTGTTTCCTCAAATTTATTTATTACCCTCATAAAGTATTACTGTAAATCGTTTTGTCAAGGGTGTTAGGCTTTTCTTCAAAATTTATTAATTGCCCTCGGACATTCTAACTTATAATCGTTTGAAAAATAATAGAAAGAGTTTGCAAAACATCCATAGCAGACACAAGCATTACCCTCAAATTTAGTAGTTTTCCTCAGCCGATATAACGTAAAAATCGTAAGTTGGAATTGTTTCGGCAAATCTATTAGTTACCTTAAACGGTATAACTTAAAATCGTTTGAAAAACAGGAGACAAAATAAAGTCGTTGCTTAAGTATGTTAAAATTATTTGTTCAAATTTAAGTATATTAGAGCCATTTCATCAATTTTATTGAGGTAATTGCGGCGTCCATTATAGGAAACTTATAATTGTCTATCATATGCTAGATTTTTTCTTAAATTTATTAATTATTCTCAAACGATATAACTTAAAATCGCTTCAAAACGGCAGAAGAAAAGTTAAATTAACCATTCAGGTGTTTTTTACCATTAAGGTAATTGCATGGAGAACGGTGGGTAACTTATACTCGTCTCGAAAGTGTTAAAAAATCTCAAATTTATTAATTACACTCACACGATATGAATATAACTTAGAATCGTTTCAAATACGTCAGGAGGAAAAACAAATAGACCACTCAAGTGTTTTAGAATTATCTCCTCAAATGTATTTAGGAAATTGTATCGACCGTTGTAGGTAACTTAAAATCGTCTGTCAAGTGTTAGAATTTTTTTTTCTATTATGTTAATTACTCTCACACGATATAACTTAAAATCGTTTCAAAAATGCCAGGGGGAAAAACAACGTCACCCCACAAGTGTGTTAGAATTAATTCATTATTTTTGTTTGCAGTTGAAGTCGAACCCATCTGAGAATTTGAATATTTTTTTGTTTGAACTTGAACTACTTTTTCTACTCAAAAACCTATCAGTCTGCCTCTGTAATAGCAAACTCCCACTCCAGCGATTCCACATTAGCATAAAGTGAATGCCAAGCAAAACTCGGAAAGTTATGAAAATATTAATACAAACAGAATATATTATTCATTCGCTAATGCCTAAAATGCGACCTGTTTGTTTAACAATTTGGTTGAGATTTCCTACTTCAGTTCTGATTTAGGTAAGTTTATATCTGATTGAACAAGGGCAACTCTATTTAAAAAATCTTATTTCGAAAAAAGCAACGAATTTCCAGCTTGATGTTTATTTCACCACAGTATTTTATTTGAACTCCCAAAAAACATTCTTCAGATAAATCTGACTAATAGTTTGTCTTAATAATAAATTTGTTTTTGTGTTCTAGGCAAGCACGGGAAAAATTGTGTCCCGCAGGACTATTACAGGCATGATCCGATTTATTTTAGAATTTTCCGGGCTCAGCAAGTCATTAAAAAATCCCCAGCGACGACCTTTTAATGTACTATTCGAAGAGGCACTTTTTCATTTAACTTTTCGAGTTTCTTATAGATTTCTTGTTTTTCAATAAAACTTGCCAGCACTAAATCCTGCCGGGCTGGGAAATGCTTCGCTCGAAGAAAATTATTTCGTCCAGAATTTTAGTCGGGAACCAATATTGCATTTGGTTATGCGAAGCCACAGAGCTATTTTTGATAAATTTTACAGATTGTATTTGTTGTCAATAATTTTCAAAATGAAGGGATCGGTTGAACAAAGTAATTCGAGATAATGAGTGGTTGCACGATTTGAAATGTAGTTAAAATATATTATAAAAGAAACAAGTTTAGTTATTGTGAGGCTTTACTGGCAGATACAGGTTGTTCCCATGGCCGGAAGTTAATTCAGTAGCTTAAAGCAAATTGATCTCTCAAAGATAAAAACCCGTAGTCTCACCTTGTCTTTAAATTCAATCATAACGTTGTTTAAAATAAACAAAGACGGCGATGCTTTTATTTAAGTTGCAATGTGTAAAACAAATAATAATTTTAGTTCATCACAACTCTAATCATGAGATGAATTATTTTCTCGTTAAACACCTGCTTCCTTCAAGTTTCGATGTGGTACAGGGTGTTTCCTCAAATTATGACAGCCTCTAGCGACTTTATTACTCTAGATAGAAAAAAATTCAAATAAAAATTGTAGGATATCATTCAAACCGTCCGAATTTGCTACTTAAAGAAAGAATTGAGCATCACCGGTAAACTTTTTGTCTTATTGTATACTTTTTTTAATGGAACACTCTATATAATACCTAGGTGTTTATTAGATAGCGCTTAAAATTCTCTTTTCAAAAATATATAAGTTGCCTATAATTACTTCATCCATTGTTGAAATATCCGCTATTAAAGAATCAAAATATTACTAATTTACTGTATGAAATAAATCACAGTAACCATTGAAAAACAAAGTTATCAAATGACATTACTGGCGGCATGCGGCATGGAACATTTAGTTGTCAATTCGTTTTTAAGATTGTTTTTGGTATTAAAATTGTTGATTATTTCAATGGTTACTGTGATTTATTTCATATAGTAAGTTAGTAATATTTCGATTCTTTAATAGCGGATATTTCAACAATGGATAAAGTAATTATAGGCAATTTATATATTTTTGAAAAGAACATTTTAAGCGCTATCCAATAAACACATAACATATAGAGTGTTCAATTTAAAAAAGTATACAATAAGTCAAAAAATTCACTCGTGATGCTCAATTGTTTCTTTAAGTAGAAAATTCGGACGGTTTCGATGATACCCTACAATTTTTATCTGAAGAATTTTTTTCTATCTGGAATAACAAAGTCGCTATAAGCTGTCAAAATTTGAGGAAACACCCTGTACAACGCTTATCTTTAAATGAAGCCCTATGTGTTTTAGGCCATTTTCGAGTCATTCTAAGGAGAATTTAAATACACACAAAGATTTTCTTGTGCGTTTTGACTATTTCCACCCGTTTGGGAGATAACCAACGTTATGAGCTTAAAACGTAACAATCTTCGCATGACCCTCAAGATGTGAGGAATGAGCGTCGTTGAATTGTAATAATAAACAAAAGAATAATAATAGAACTTCAAAGCAAATATCTGACGAAACAAGTAAGTTGATGAATCTGAATCAATGGAGTTATAGAAGTGCACATGCATGCATTGGTGACTGAAAACAAATAAAAAGGTTCATCGGGAAAACATGAAATAAGAGTTTCTGAATACAATAGTTACAAACTATTGAGAAGAAGCCCACTGGTGTCTATAGTTCCTTTTTCTTCTTCGCTACAAAGTATAAGCACCTTACGTGTTCTATCTTCGCCGAAGTAATTTAGGACCATCTCTGGCCTATCTACATCTCTAAAATTAATTAATAAAAACGTGGAGAAGTGTCCAGATGAAATATTTTCAAAACAGGAAGAAGGGGAAAGATGGGTCAAATTTCTATTTTTAAGATAGCTTTATAACCTTATTTGGCTTCCCTGATGAAAAATAGGACACCAGGCGTCCCCACAGCATGTTCCACGACGGACAGGGGCTCCTCTTTCTCTCCGTTGGCCCGCTTTAACAAACCAGATGCCTCTTCGAACGCCGTCTGCAGCATGCACCACTCCAAAACAGCGCACAACTTCGTTTTTGCCCAAGTTTTAGGGCTCTGCATTGCTCAGCACGAATGTCGCTGGCTCCTTCACTGCCACATGAACACCAGCTACCACTCGACGTACTATTTAACACTTTTTAAAACTCTTTATTTCTTTTGTTTTCATTCATTTTACATTGTTATTCATTATTTCTAAGCCTGCTCTAATTACATTTTATGTTTCAATCAAAGCTAATACTATTTTTAAAACCGTTTTCACAAATTATTAACTCAGTCAATGCTATTCATACAATTTGCAAAAATTAAACTACCACATTTATAGAATCTTCTGTAAAATAATATTTGAAATGTTATTAATTGTTATCATAATTTTAGAGGCTTTAAAAGTGTTCATTGCAATATAGAATTTAAAGTTTGCAGTTCGTCAATCAATTTTCTTTTCAAATAATGACCCAGAATACACAGTACGGAATGTGAGACCTTGGTTGGTTTTTATAAAAACAACTTACGATAGTTCTCCCAATAATTCGCCAGCTTTAACAAGTATTCAACTTAGTTGGAAAGCATTGGATCGTGACGTCTAGGCACCCTTCCCACACATAGCGATTATTGACAAACGTTCACTCACATTTACATTAGGAACATCAAACAAAACTTCTTCAGATGCTACTAAAAATTTATTTTTTTAAGATTGCTCTGCACAACGTTTCTCTCACAGTTTTATTTGCGTGCACGCTCGTTTTGATGAGAAAGGGGTTTAATGAATACCTTCATTATTGACTGAATTGTATTATATATTATTTAATTCAAAAAATTGCCAAAAACTATGTATTACTCCAACAAGTACTAAATATTTTTTTGGTTTTCCCAGCCTGATTGTGTCCACTGCTCAACGTGAACCTCCTATAATTTTTCATACTCTGCTCTGTTCTGTGCCACTGTTTTTCAGCAATCTCTTTAACATCCTCCAGCCACTATTTCTACGGTCTCCTTGTGCTGCGTTTTGTTGTTCTAGGTCTCCAGTGCGGCAGCAGATACGTCCATCTATGGGGATTGGAGTGATCGGACCTAGCCAGGTGGCCCGCCCATCTTCACTTAAGTTTTGCGATTGAGGTTATGGTGTCGATTACTTTGGTTCTTGTCTGATTTCTTCATTTCTTATTTTTTTATCTCTTAATCAAACTCTCCAAACATCGCTCACATGTGTTCTAAGTGGCAAGATGTACTTGTCGTAGGCTTTTGTCCACTTTTTTATTAGGGTTTTGACAGTTTGTAACTGGTCTGTAGTAGAAAAACCCTTACAAAATCCGGCATATTCTATCAAGTGGCAGAAATCAAGTGTTATGGTTATTTGGACCGTTATAATTTATACACGTGTGATAAAAGGCATAGGTCGATAGTTTCATCGTAATATCGCTTTTTTTATATTAAAATCACCTCTGTGTTCTGACATTTCATTTGAGTTCACAGTTAGTATTACTGTATTTGAGCTATATAGTTGTTCGTAGGAAGCTTTCATCTCATTCCTGTTTATATTTTTCTGGTGTTGAGTATTTCGTTTTTTACGTTTTGATATTTAGAATTTTGTTTTTCACATTTGAGAGTTTGGACCTTGTTGTTGTTGTCAGCCTTGTTGTTGATATCTCACTGCAGAAGGAGCTTTACGAATTAACAGCCCAAAAGCTCCAAATCCGGATAGGAGAAGTGAAGGCCCTTGGAGTTACTGCGGTTGGAACCCAAATTTTCTAGCCCAGATCCAGAAGCTCGTACCTCCGAGCCTCACAGTTTTTACCATTTGAGAGTTTGGACCGTAAGAGTCTCATATTCATATTTCCTCCAAAGACCCTCATCATCATTATATTGTATTGTCTTATGTCTTTTTTTGTTTGTGTGCCTATACTTTATCTGTAGTAACTTTCTCAGCATATTAATACAGGGTATCTCAAAATTCACGCACACGGCCTGTTGGGCGGTACTAAACATAAAAAAAGTTGTGGGAAGTGAAAAAAGATCTACAATTTTCGATTACCTATACCAACAGTTTTCATATTATCATCACTTTCAAAACCTGATAACAGTACTAAACTATTCACTAAAAGTTAGAAACCACCAACATGGCTTCCATTAAATGTATACTGTTAGGTGATCGACTAGTAAACGTGATCTTCTATTTCTCCATTTCTATTGAGTTAATTCGCTCTTCTTAATAAGACCACCCGAAATTCTTATATTTTTATGCAAGATGGCGAGAGTTTTCATGCCACATTAATTATTGTCGAATACCTGGATTGGCAGAAGCGGTCCAATTGCTTGGTCGCCTCGTTTGCCAGATTTACCGTCACGCGATTTTTTGGGGTTACAAAAACCTGTAGTTTACAATTCACCAGTGGCTAATTTGAATCAATTGCAGAACTACGTGTTTGTGGAAATCTCTAAATAGCACTGTTCCAACGCTACCATGATGTCCAGATATCTTTAGTAGAAAACTGCAGACATTTTGATCACATTTTGTAACCATTTTTCAAAATCATAGTGTGAATCTATTTTTTTATCTTATCTGAGTGTCGTTTCAACAGTATGGAAGTATGGATGCTCGATTTTCCCTTATTCTTCCGCAAATCTTGTTGTACATTTTTAGTCGTTCTTTTATCTATCTTGTTACCTTGCATCTTCTACGATTTGTATAGAAAAATAATAAAATACTTTTTCCTCACTACACTCAGCCTGGAATTCGAAAAGGCTTTAGCTGAAACAAATTTCACTAATAATACACAAAATTTAAATAAGCACTTGTTAAAAACTTGTACAACGACAATTATAATGATAATATTACTTACCAAAAATAACAAGCTCCTAAAATTTACATTTTTCCTAAACGACATAAGCTAAATTTTTCTTAAAGACCTAGGTATACCTGAGTACTAATATATAAATTATCTAAATACTTACTTAAAATATTACTACAAACTACACAAAAAATAAATGTAGCGTTAAAGACACTTGGGAATTCAAAAAATTGAACATATGAAATTAGCCCAAAATCACATATTATTTTCGTTGGATGTTCGTCTGTTTATATCAACATTCCCATAAATTTAGCATTAGAAACCATGAAGCAATATTGAAAAAAAAAATAAAAAATCAAGTAAAATATCTACGGACGAATTTTTCAAAGCTGTTCAATATACATATACTACATTTTAATTAGTTTTTTGTGCAATAATCAGATATATAAACAAAATTGTGGAGTTCCAATGGGTCCATCTTTGTCAAGTCTATAGCTGAATTAGTTATAAAAAAACAGAACAATTTAAATGAAATTTCACTTTATCAAAGATTTGTTAATGACATCATAGTAAGGAGTAATAAAACAAATATAAATAATAATTTTGAAACATTTAATACTCGTAGTATTTACCCCAACAGATAATGAGGAAAGAAAAAATCATAACTTAATAAATTTTCTAGATTTAGCTTTAATCAGAAACCAACATGGCATGTTAGATAATAATTCATATAGAAAAGAAATAAAAGACAGATATTTAAATTTTAACTCAATTAAAATAATTTGGTTGACAGACCTACAATGCTTTATTCGAAAAAAAATCATAAAGAAAGCTTAGATAAAATTAGACTAGTGTTCCAAAAAAATAGTTACCTGTAAATACTAATATATCCAATACAATACAAAATTAAAATAATAAGACTAAAATGCAGTCAATTAACTTACAGGCTAACTTGGTCGGATATAATATACCATAACAATTTTTATTTTCTACTGATCTATTTGTTGTTTGTTGCTCTGCAACCTTTTCAAGTTATTTGCGTATTCAAAGTATAAACTAAAACGTTGTATGCACCAAGGGCATTATTTGATGTTTATAGCCCTCGGGAGACTTATAAACCCCCGGGCCAGAGCCCTCAGGCTTGTAAACTTGTCGCCCTCGAAAGGGCATAAACATATTCATAATGCCATAATGTCACTTTATTGCATACTTCTCTCAAAATTATTTATTAAATTTGGTTAACTCTCAGTTTAATACAATAAAAGCATACCTAACATAATTTTTAGTTTTCAATTTGAAATGCCGTTGACGTTTTTAATCTCTTTTAGCATAAATGCTTGGTGGGCGAAAAATTATGTATAAAACTCCTATCTAAAGCTTCTTTTTTACACTTGTGAAATTTAAATAATTCACATTAGGATCATTCTTTAAACTTTCACGCGTGTAAAAAAGTGACACTTTAGCTACTCGTTAACTATTTTCAAATAGTGTTTAAAAATCATAATGGAATTGGTCATACATTTTTCAGTAATTTAAAAGGTCAAACCAAAATTAACAATGAATCAAATATAAATTGTAATAATTGGGATGCAAATTTAGGACAAACTAAACAAATTAAAAAGAAAAGAATTAGTTAACACAGAAATTCCATTAAAATAGATATTGCTGCTCTTAATAAACCTAACACAACTCTATCAGACCATACTATTGACAACTTTCAATTTTAATTCTCCAAAAATTAACGATTAACTTCTGAGATGTTAGACAAATCCCTAAATCAGTAAATTACTGAACCGACATAGAAAAATGAAATAAAATGTATTATAATTTAAAGATATTAAAATAAATTTAACACAACGTGAATGGCAAGTAAAATAATATCGATAAATGCGTATAGACTTTCGAGTAGAGTAATAATTATAATTAACCACATATTTTGTAGATCATATTTTAAGAATAGGGCCACTTCCACCAATTACAAGTTGTAACGGAACAACAGTTTAACAAAACTGCTGATAAGATTTAAATTTTAACGAGCAATAAAGTGGTGTGTATAATTCCACCACAGCCGAAAAAATGTTAACTAAGTTTTTTTGAAGTAAGCAAAAACTGCGATGTTTTGTTTCTTTAATTCACCTTTTGTTCTTCCTTATGCTCTCGTACCGCCCCCTGGAACCGCTTTCGCATTACATCAGGCGGTTGCTGGCGTCGCTATCATGCCTTAACTAAGTGAAAACCGGAGCGCCTCGGTCAGGAGTCGAACTCTCTTCCGACACCTCGAGTTTTCACTGTGACCTCGACTGCAAGCGGCGGGACCGCTCGCCCATCCAGGCCCCCCCTTCACCTAATAGAACCTATTTTAATATTTGATATGTAAAAAACGTTTAAAATTATTTAATAATCAACACTCAAGAAGACTTATAAGACCCTAAATTTTTTTTTTCGTAATAAAATTTCTCTATTTTAAAATAACTGCCATTTAACCACAACCAAGAGTTATTGTCTGTCTTATATTATTTTAGACTCAATAATAACGCAATTTTGTTATCTAATAATTACTTTTCCCACGACCGGGAGTAGAAGTCCGTTTCTATAGCATCAAAATTGTGACAGAAGTAGAACATTTGCTCCCTAGAGACTAAATAAGACAAACATTTCCCTAGGAAGTTTTCATTATGACTGACACAACAATTATGCCAAATTCGAGGTTATAAGGTTAGGTTTTGCGTCAGTTTCGACACAAACTGACGCAAAACCTAACCTGCTAATCTCGAATTTGACATAATTGTGAGTTCTTGTCATAATAACTTACAGTGCCATCAACTTTAAAATTTACCATAGGCTACTAATTTTGAAATAATTGTAACTAAAATGTCAATAAATGACTTTTAAAAAACGGGTTTTTCGTTTTTAATCTTCCTGCAACGTGAAAAAAATAGTATATGCAACTCGGAGAGAATGCTATTTTGCTTCAGTGCAATTTCTGACTCTCGGGCTTCGCCCTCGAGTCAGAAATTGCCCCTCAGCAAAATAACGCATTTCTCTCCCTCATTGCATAATCTACTATTTTCAATACATCGCAGCTTGTAAAGTTAACAAACCAAAAATCTGAGATTAGTTTTATAAGCAGTGGTGTGCCTCAAGGGTTTATTTCGGGCCCATTATTATATGCAATTTGTACTTTTAACTTTGATACCGTCATAAAAATATTGCAGTGTTCGCTTTTATGGTGATGATACTCAAATTTACCATTCTTTTAATCCAGATCATGTAATTACAGCAAACAATATAATTAACACTGATTTAAATAATTTATACGTTAATATTCAGTGTTTATGCAAATTTTAACTTTTTAATTGAAATAGACATGTACTTAACAAAAATATAAAAAGCTTTTACTGGAATCCGCAGTACTCTCCCATTTTAACTTTTGTATTTAGTTCTTTGGTCTTGTCTGGACAGTACTGGTGCAACAAAAATGCAACGAATACGGTATTTGTTTAAGAAGGAATTATCACGTTTTTCATATGTTAAAAAAAGTCATTGGGCTTAATAGGTTGAAAAGAAGAATGGTACATTCCTATGACTCCTTACCATTGATATTTAGGGAATCAACGCCTTCAAAATGTAATACCAATATCTCCTATCATTCTAAATTCCCGAATACTTTCCTATACTAGTGGTCACTTCAATAACATGTTCTTGTTACAAAACTATAAACTGGCAGTCACTAAGTCACTAAATCATTTCTATGACATATAGTTATATTTGTAATTAATATCAAAAATAACCACAACAATATTTGTTATTATTTTATTGTTACCTTTAATATTAATTACAGTAAACGGTTAAGTGGAAGAGCAGTAATTTTACCAAAATTACTGAACTTTGCTCTTTGTTATCATAAATTGTAGTAGTTACAAAGGTTGGAATTGTTTATTTTATGTGGTAACAATACATTATTATTATAGAGAGTAAAAAAATCTGCAGACGGGTTTACACTGAACTTCCCTCGCTCGAATTACATTAATTTGCAAAAAAAATCCGCTGGGATTTGAATATTTAGATCCCCCAGAGCTGTACATCATACTATTCTGTCCCACTTGTGATGTTTACCCTGTATCTGGTAGGTCTCATTTTCGCCAATGATAAAGCCTGAGCTATCAACAAATTATTACTTTTACCTATTTCTCAGTTAAAGCAAAAATAAACAAAATTTGATTTTTTACGGTACTCCTCCTGTATATATTTCTACGAAATTTGCTCGGTTTCATGCCAGGTATATAATTTGCACGCTAAATATCGTCTTCCTTCAACAAATAGTTGTTAATTATAACGCCAACAGACAGACATACGGACGGAATAGAGAAAACCTATTTTTCGTCATTTAAGGATCCTGAAACGTGAAGATCTGAAGAAATCGCGGAAAGTGAGTTTTTCGCGATTACAATACTTTCTTCGTGTTTTAGTCGAGGGAAGTAAGAAACAACAGTCAAGCAAATGGAAACTATAGTATGAGCAAAAATTATTTTCATCAAGTATGGCTACGGAATAGTTCCTAATTTATGAATGCAACTATAACCCACTTAAAAATCAAATGACATTTAATTATAAACGTTGCTTTCATAAATTAGGAACTATTCCGTAGTCATACTGGATGAAAATAATTTTTGATCATACTTTATTTGGCAACTGTATGTAGGTATGCGCAGGAAATTGTATTGTATTTTTTATACATAAATCGTTGAAGATAAAAAATGAAGTTTGAAATGCACCAAAATAATTTTGATTTCAAGAATTTTGAAGCTGAATTCTGTTGAAATGGATAACGTTTGTATAAATCGGTTTGTTTCGGTAAATATCTGTAACAGCGTTTTGCACATCACCTTAAGATCTAACTCAACAAACGCCACTGCAACAAAAACCCTTTTCCAATCGCTATTTCCGACTTTCTTGTGGAAAAAGCGCGCGGCAGCCAGTGGCTCTCTATGCGCTCTTTGCGGCAATAAATCTACACTAGGCGCACATTATCTACAGGTAGTAGTGAGTTTGTACGAGTCCAACCAGAGGCCTGGCTTGGGCCAGGTGGATAGAAATGCCCCGCGGCCACAAAAAATACAAGACGAAATATACACTCCGCTACACCTTAATGAAAGCCTCGGATGCTCTGGTAGCGGCTGCAGAGGAAGCTGCCCGCGTTCCTCGACAAAAAGTCGCGGCCGAAACGCGCTATGATTTAATAAAATTTTTTGGCCCGCTATCGGCGTCCCGTAATTAATTAGATGCAAAAACTGCGACGGAACGGTGCAACGAGCAGAACTTGGCCATACCTGCACTGTCGCTTTTTTCCTTCTGGCGTGAGTTTAGGTGAATGTAAAGTAACAGCAGGAACCGTTACGGGGAATTGTTAAAAATGTAGTCGGTAATGGGTTTTGGTAGCTCAAAATCGGTTTTTACGGCGTAATAAAGTTTTTAATGTAGTCGATATACAGCGTTAACACATATGAGAATAGTTGAGACACGAAGCAGAACTTACCTATAACATCTCAGCTAATTGCAGTTTGCAGTAACAGTAACCGATAGTATATTGCGGAACGAGTGCATGACGCTGACTTGTATACGAATGTCAAGTTTGCGACACGAGCCGCAAGCGAGTGGCTCAACCACATGAGTGTAAAAATGGCTTCACGCGTGTGAAGTAAATAGTGACCAAAATTAGTTGCATTTTGAATCACTTTACGCACTGGTGCGACTGCCTTGAGTCTGTGAAGCTACCGCTTGACGTATGAGAGTAGAACAAAATATTTCTTTTGTATATTTTTGCAGTATTCAGAAGATACCTGTCAAATATTTTTCACACCTTCACTTTTGTTTAATAACTGCCCATATGTCAGAACACCACTTCGTTCTTCTCTTGTACAAAAGTGAAATTAAGTTTCTTATCAATAAAAATTTTAAACTGACTAAATTTTGGTCCAACTTTAGAAACACCAAATACGCAGCTGTATAAGTAGTGGAGTAGTGTAAAGCGTATCGACAACCTGCGACTGATACCAATAAACAAAAACTCGATGACGGTATCCAATCACAGTTAAAATTATATCTGTATCAGTTATGGCAAAAACAATTCACAAAGAACTTGGATACAGAGAAGCATGTGTTCGCTAGTTCCACATCTGAAGTCTGAAGGGAGCTTCTGAATCGGTTTGGAAGAGAAAGAGGAAGTTTTCTTAAGCCAATATTAATAAATCTTGGTTGCGCCATTTTATTCCTAAGACAAAACGGCAAGGTATGAAATGAAAGCAGTAACAATACTTAAAGCCCAAAGACTTACACGCTTACACAAGAATGAAAAACTCTTTAAGCTCGAAGTGAATGGCGTTAGATTTTTCCATGACAATGGTAGACCCCATACTGCAGTTACACTCGTCGAATTGAAATGAGAAACACACATTCTCGCTCAAGTCTAAATTTCTCTCCACACGCTTACCAATAAGGTGTGAACTGATAATAAAGAACAAACCCATCGAACAAGTAGTTGGTATATTTGTGCCCAAATATCTAGCTGTGGTAATTTCTTTAAGGTGGTCATGTGTGAAACGGAAAACCTGTACGTGGTCTCTACAAAATGTATGCAATCAAGACACCGGAAAATAACCTAGAGCGTATGTCAAAGATATCCTAGAAAATCAGTAAGCCATAATATTAATTACCAAAAGAAGATTAAATTAAGTAAAGAATACAAGATCCTATTGTGGGGCAAACGCGAATAATTAGTTGCCATTAACTACATGAGAGTCGCTGATATGCATGAGATGGCAATGAACAAGGAACAAAAACAGAAACAGATTATCAGCATGAAACAGAGAAACGAAATGAGGAAGAGCATCGAAAATTTATAATCAAAATATTGCATTAAAAATATTAGAACAAGAAATACAGTGGGAGAGTTTGAAGAATAATGTGTTAGTAGCAGCAAAACAAGCAGTGGGTTATAAAACTGGGAAAAGTGTAAAAAGTGGTACGATAAGCAGTGTGAAGGAGCAAAATAAATCATGATTGAAATAGTTGATAACTAGAAGCAGAGAAGGATGAATACAAGGAAGTGAAGAATAACGCAACCTGACTTTATAAACCGAAGAAAAAGTTACGGTTAAGTAACACAATGGAAGATATACAAAAGAAGAGACGTAATAGAAATAGTAAACAATTCTATAAAAAAATAAACAAACCAAGAAGATACAAAAATGAAGAAGGAATAGTAGTACCACAAGAAGAAGAGCAAATAAATAAAATACGAAAATATTATTTTAAATGATTATTGAATAATGGTGAACTACAAGTAAAAGAAAGAATCGAATAACACATAAGACGAGCCTGAAGAAGGACCTAGGTATCGTGAGGTGAAGGACGCAATAATGAAGGTGAGAAATGGCAAGGCTAGTGGATGCAACAACATAGTAGCGGAATACATATATAAGTTTACAATTTAATCGGAGAAATATGGAACCTAAAAAGGAAATGTCAGTAGAATGAAGAAGAGGAAAAATTATACCGATACATAAGAAAGATGATACAGAACACTGCGGTAATTGTAGAGAGGTTTTTTCAACTGTACTAAAGAGTGGAATACAGAAATATGGAAAAAATATTATTGGTAATTATCAACAAGGCTTTAGATCGAGTAGATCCACCATAGATGCTATTCATGTAGTGTAGCAAATTATGGAGAAGGCAAATGAATATAACACTCAGTTATATCTATTGCTCATCGACTTTAGATGTGCCTCTGATTCGGTAAATAGACAAAAAGTAGTGAAAGAGCTAAAGCATCTCGGAATACCAATGAAACTGGTTAGACTAGTCGACATGAGTTTAAGAGGATCGGAAGCTGTGATTCAAATATAACCGTAAGTACAAACTGTTATCTGGAGAATAAACAAGGGGAAGAAGACGCTATTTTGGGAGTCCTTTTTAATCGAGAAACAATTACGAGGAAAAGCGGAAAAGTATTAGCATATGTTGACGACTTGGTGATAATAAATAGTTCAAAGAAGCAAATAATTACAGTCTCCAAATCAACAAAAAAAAAAGATCAAATATATGAAACATACACGAGCGGAAAATAGGGGAGAAGACATTTTACAAGTTGTATGATATAGTTTTACGATTATTAGTAAATGTAATTAACTCAGTGCGACCACGAGCACACCTAGTTTACGGAATGAAAAACTCAACGAAAGAATACAGAACAAAGCATACTATGCCAGTAAAACACTTTTAGAAAGTAGAGCCCTAAGTAAAAATAACAAAATTTGCATATACAGAACACTAATAACCCATGCAATGGAAACAGAAGCGTTTAAGACGGCTAGAAAGAAAGATCCTAAGAACAATAATTGAACACATTAGAACAGAAGAACACGAATTATAAAGCAGACGTGGGCAGTGAAGATGTAGTTAAATTCGTAAAGGCGGAACGAATATGGTAATTTGGACACATTCGAAGATGTGAGACTAGAAGAGGAGGAAAACCAAGGAACAGGTCGTGGGAGATTGTTGAAGGACTTAAAGGAATTGGGCGTTGATAATAACTGGAGAGTTATTAAAAAATAGAAGCGCTTGACGGAAAGCAATGGAGTCTGCCAAAACTAACGTTAAATTGTAACCAGAAGGACATGATAAAGACTGACCCACCTTAATAAGTGGATGGAAAAACATCTATAAGATGACACCATAGCCCTTCGGAGTACTAGTGCCAAGAAGAAGAAGAAGCGAATAACCGTCATTTACAAATCATAGCCAAGACTATTTACGTTTATCATGCACGCTAGAAACAAGGACCGATGCAATTAGAACCAAAGGACTGACAAGAACAACCAAAATAAAGACAAGAAAAACACTACTCGGGCTACTACTATGATGGAAATAAGAAAAAGTGCGAGATGGACGACATGCTCAAATTTGGAAGGCAAAAATTACTATTCTGAAACTTGAATATAGATAGAATGGACGACGACAGATTATCCGAAATAGTTGAAGACTAAAGTTGCCTGGAAGACTTACGAAACGATAGCCACAAAGTTCTATTCTGACATCAGTAAACTAAAAAACTATAGAAAGATAAATAATCGAAACTGAACAAGTCGCCGCGGCCAACTTGCCGCGGCCAACTCGCCGGGGCCAACTCTCCATCAGTCTACTCACCCCCAGCCTAAACGCTACCAGCCTACTCGCCGCCAGCCTACTCGCCGCTGTACTAACTCGCCGCTGTATCAACTCGCCGCTCTACCAACTCGCCGCGGCGAATAATTGCACAATGAAGTAGGTTACTGAATAAACGATAAACTTAGATGAATTTAGACATATATTGAATAATTAGTATAATTCTAGAAATTCATTTTAAAATACATAAAAGACTATTTAATAAAATTAATATTATAAGCATTTTTACAAAAATTATATTGTGTTTTGCAGGCCAAACTCCTTCATGGGGTGTTAGTGCCTCACCATTATATAGTATTATAAAATTTATTTATATAATTATGAAATTGTACTAATTATTTAATAAATATCTGAATCCTTCTAAGTGTAGCTTTTATCTAAATAGCCAGTTTTTGTGCAAATGCTTATAATATTAATTTTATGAAATACATAGTTTATATGTATTGTAAAATAAATTTTTATAATTATACTGACATTCAACACATTTTTTTAAAGCTTATCGTTTATCCAAATACCTACCGTTTTGCGCAAGTGCAATTATTCGTAGTGACGAGTTGGTAGAGCGACGAGTTGTTACAGCGGCGAGTAGGCTGACGGCGAGATGGACGCGGCGAGTTGATGACGGCTGCTCTGCATCGGCGAGTTGTCCTAAACCGATAAATAAGGAAAGAATTCCAACCAAGAATGTGACAGATTTATTTTGAAAAAGCAAATATACCAAACAAATGTTTGGAACATTAGCATTGTTGTAAACGTCACCACTGCTGGGACATCCACTACTTTTCTTTAAGGAAGGGTAAGGCATTAAAATTACTCGGTTACGCAAGCCAGCTGGGGAATTTATAGTGCAGTCGGCATTAGGTTCTAGCACTGAGAAACAATCCCGCACAAACTAGACGGGCAGTTTTATATGTCTTTTACTATGCGCTGAAAGATTCCTGGCAGCAACGTAGTTTCAGATTACGGAAATCCTCGGTGTATCAGCATTGAGGCAGTTATGCACTTGAAAAAAAGGCTTTCGTATAATGGTCTATTACATTATCACTAACTTTGTGAGCGCTTGTCACTGAAAATCTTGGTAACCTGGTAAGATTTACAAATTTGAATATCGCGTGAAGATACAGGCAGAAACAAACTGATGCTCTATCTTGACTAGTTTTCAGTTTGGTCATGGAAAAGTCAATCATAGACTTGCATTGGCAAATTCACGGCTTTGACTTTGTGAAAATAACCACCGATGGATAATCATGGTGAACTGGGTGTATTGTAAAGATGAAAGATGGCGATCCTTAAACAAAAATAACATCCAACCACTCCGATTCCGAAGCAAACAATCGGTAGGATTCTTGCATGCACTGGTGAAAGTACCAAGCTAGAGGGTAAAGCTTGTAATCAGACGAAATAGAGACAAACCCTTAATCTGGCGAAACTCTGTAAAATGCTGTAGCCCAAAATGATGACAATAATGATGATTATTTTGTATTAGCATATGGAAAAGGAGTAACAGTTACATCCTTCTCACCCGACCAAACAGCTTGGTAATTCCAAAAGGTATCTCAAACAATTATTCTGCTATTTCGCTTAGCCCTGTTTACGTTGCTTTGTCGATTTTTTCATCCATGCACCATTGGAAAAACACTAGCAGGCATTAAATTTGAATACGATCACCTCCAAGCGAAAAATCTCGTAAAAAACTGGCTGAGCACTCATTGAACCTTTCTATTTTAGAGGGATTATGAAGATTTGCTTAGATTAGAATAGACTGAAAGCCTAGAATAAAGAATTAAGGAAGAACAAGATGAAGATAGCGCAAATTAGTCGAGTCAGAGGGAGAATACACGGTACCTTAGCGATAAAGAATTATGCAAAAATGCCTGTTCATATCTGCAGTATTCTCGTATCTTTATTTACAATATTTACATCCATTTTCATATAATCTTGAAAACTGTTTCGTTACACTAATTTTTATTAGTGGTGTATACCCATACCCACAATTAGAGCTATACAAAATTGATTTTTACATTTCTCATTTAGTTCTTCTTCTTCTTCTCCTATGCCGTTGCCATTTCAATCGTCGGATTTGCGACAAAGTATCCTCTTGGGTCCATTTCTTTCATTCTTTTCTGTGCCTCGCTAGTATTTTCATCTAATCCTGGCACCATTCTTGATTCTACAACTTGCTTCATCCAGGTTTTCCTTCACCTGCTTCTTTTCTTTAGCATTTCTGCTTCAAGTACTGGTCTATATGTTCTTTCTGGATCCATCTTTAGTATATGTCCATTCCAGTTTAGTTCCCTTTTTCTATCTTCTTGAATATTGACTCCTGATCTAACATCTCTCTTATTCTCTCATCCCGCATCCTATCTGATTTTATCTTGTCAACACTGCTAAGCCTGTGAGAACAATATGACAATTTCAAGCTGTATGCAGGAATCATAAAGAATGCATCTTATTCCCCATGTTGTTCAGCATTTGCAGTGAATATATCGAGAGGGAAATCTTAGATGATTGGCAGGGAGGAAGGAGAATCAGCAGCCTGCGCTATACCGATGACATCCTTATCAGTGTTGCAAGTATTGAGCAAATGACAGAAATCAGTGACAGGCTACGGTTAGTAAACGAAGTTCATGGACTACAGCTGAATAGTACCAAAACAAATGATAGTGAACAGGTCAGAGAACGGCAGTGGAAAATACGAAAAAATACGACACCGACTCACGATGGCCAGAGCTGCGACTGTCAAGCTGACGCAGATATGGAAGAAAATCTTCATCACCAAGGCGATAAAACTATAACTAAATGATCTTATTTTCCCCGTTACCACATACGCAGCAGATAAAAACGAAATAAAGACCTTTGAACTCCGGGTATGCAGACATGAAGTAAGGATTTCATGGATCGAACGCGGTATAAACCAATCACTATTAGATGATAATACCAGGCTACTAAGAAGGTTAACCCATATTTATCTTTAGTACTTTGGACACGTGGAAGATCGCCAAGCAAATGGGTAGAACAGGCTAAACAACTTATTAATAAGAGTCAACGTGAATTAGAACAAACCGAGCTCTGTGGACTAGTAGTTACCACATCTGCTTAGCATTCGGGAGGTGGTGGGTTCGATTCCCTTGTCCGTCTTCTTTGATTTAGGTTTTTAGGTGGTTTTCTTGAGTCAACAGAGTACTGAGGTGAATGCCGGGGCAGTACTTCTCCACCTGGCCTCTCTTCCATTCTCCACCCCTGCTTTCTCTCACCCATCCTGAAATTCCCGTTATGGTTGAAGAGCAGCCGCCCTCAGCTGAAGGAATTGAAATGACCCTGAACCTTTACCTTTTTTTTTAGAACAACTGGCTCAAGGCAGACCCCTGGAAAGAGACCATTCGACCCTAAAGGTATCACCATAACCTTCCGAAGATTACGGATAGAGGAGGAGGATTATCCTTTTACTATTATTGATATTTACCTTCATTTTCATCTCTTTTATTTCCTCTACCCATAAGCTTACTGATATCATGGACGTGTATTGAACTAATCATTTTTACCGGTTCTAAGTTTATGTATCAAACTACTGTGTCTAATCATCATCTTGTTTTCTTCTTCTAGGTTCGTTATTACTCCATCCATTACATCAACAATAGTGGGCTTAGATGTCTTGTTGCTTTAGCCTTTTCTTCATTCTGAACTGGTTTTACTATTGCTATCTACATCTAATGCTTCTATTTTGTTTTAAATTTTAAAACAAGTTTGATCTTTTATCACGAAGACAAACAATTGCAATTGCCTTTATTAATTCAGAGCTTTCACAGATTTAGACGAAATGCCCACATCTTAAAAAGAATACTTTCTGTTGTTTTGTCTCTATTTGCCACACTAAATATTTAAAGTGAAGTGAAAATTTACTATTAAGCGATTGCCTCACCCATGTTAATTAAACATGTTTTCTGTTTAAATAAAATTATTTACATACTAGCTTTTTCGGTAAAAAATAGCATTTTAAAGTTAATTTTGTACATAGAGCCATACCGCAAATTTAATTATTAAATTACTGCATTGATTATTATAAAATAATTGTATTTCATTATTTTGAATACCCATAACTCTGTCTAAAACACCATAAAATTCCAAACTGAAAGTCAAATGGGACCGTCATGTCTGCCGGCATCAAATTTTAATGCTTGAACTTTTATGTTTCCCATCGATTAGAATCAATAAAACATTCCAACAGCTATTATTGGAGGTGACTACATTAAGTAACTGCATATTTAAGCTTTTAACATCCTGAAATCTGCATTTATAGTTTTAGCGGCTCCTCAAATCGGTGCAGATTATCAAACCTTGACGTATTTATTACAAATAATTTAACTTAGATTATTAAAAATAAAATTAGAAGTTCGCCAAGTGGAACCCAACCGACCATGCGACCTCTACGCAAACCGCGCCGATTAAAAAAATTAATCGATCCTTGAGAACAAAGCAAGTTCCCTTGTAGAATTAATGGCGAGGACCTGGAAATAAATAATATCGCCGCACAGTAGTAAGCGTTTAATGTCGGGACGTCATTTAGCGCGGTAACGTGAAAAATGCGTTGCTCAAGTCAGAAATGATCGCTCAATTTACATAAAAATCGGCGGATTAAAGTTGGGAAAGAGTCGCCCGAGGAGCTCGCACTTGAAATTCTAACAGCTTCATCAGCGCGGCTATTTATAAGAAGCAAATACTCAAATGAGCTTCTCGTAAAACCAGCTAAATCCACTCTCGCGAAAAATCGAGTTGCGCATCATATCCGTATGAATTTGTTGCCAACTACAAGTTCCATAAACCCATTTGCATTCTTCAAATACGGCTTCTTCGGACGATCCATCAGAATCCGTTCGGATTTGTTAAATATTGGCACGATTCTAAAGTGCTGCAACATAAATTTGAAACTTTTAGCTTTAATGTAAAAATTGTAGTCGGAAAGGACAGTAGATCTCTTGTCGTCGTCTTATTTTTAATTATAATGAAGAAAAAATATGTCAAACAAAAATGCAGCGTTACTTCTCTACTGCCACAAAGGTTTGGTACCTTGGGTCAAACCATTTTAAGTGTTTTCACAGATTCTCCATCTCTCCATTTACATCTTCCAGACTCCTCTCTCACCTCATTTCATAAAAATCGTCTTTTTATAATCATCTAGGAGTTTTTCTTCCCATTGGGCTCTAGTCCGGGATTTTCCAACCCATCCGTTTCTTCTTCATCTTTATATATGTCCATATCATCAGCCTCTCCTCTTATCTACATTCTAACGTATCTTTTTAATACCTATTCATTTTCCAATCACTTCATCTTCTGATAATTATCGTGACGTCGCAGCATCTCCATTATTTTCTT
The DNA here is from genome assembly GCA_940337035.1 of Agriotes lineatus. Taxonomy (NCBI): domain Eukaryota; kingdom Metazoa; phylum Arthropoda; class Insecta; order Coleoptera; family Elateridae; genus Agriotes; species Agriotes lineatus. The sequence continues at coordinate 62,461,571 of OW679203.1, forward strand.
TGTTTTTTATCTATTATCTACTTTTCAGCCTCTTATTCTTCTTCTTGTTCTTCCTCTTATCTCTTATTATAGGCCAGTGGTCTGTTTTTAACCTCAACTCATAGTAATGCTCTAAACCATATAGTTGCATATTTTTTTGTAGACTTGGTAATGTGCTTGTCTCACAATAACAAATTCAGCTGATTTATGCAGGTTCTTATTGCGTTTTCGATGTGATGAGTAAATTTATCTGTATGTTACCTTTCAGAACTTTCGTTTATCTCGAGACGTGCCTGGATGTAATTCTCTTTCATTGTTTTCGATCATCAAACTTGGGTCCTCTTCATCTTGGTTTGTATATGTGACTTCCATCTCTTTTTATTTTCTTCTCCACTTTCCTACTGCACTTTGCAGGAATATTTTCAAAAGAGTTGCTTATGTTAAACATTATTTTCCATAGATATTCCTTTAGTAACTAAGTAACGTGTGTACACCAGCTCTTGTTTAGTATAGATGTGGTCCATGCAATATCTTTTCAGCCTTCCTCTCTTACTTCTACTCATTCGAATCCAGTCTGGGACATTCCAAGCCCATCTGTTTCTTCCTATTCTTCATTCATGTCCATACCATATCGCTTCGATGTGATTAGTCCTAATGATTTAATTATTTTAATATTTTTATCAATATTCGGGTTTACTAAGGTTTGTCTCAAGCCCTGACTTGGTATATTTAAATGTTTTTCATCAAAAAAGGTGCTCTTCATCTTGGGATGAAGATGATGGTGCAAAGGTACGCATTTGTTTCTATCTTTTCTCCATTTTTCTACTGCGCTTCCCAGGAATACCTTAAATACAGTTGGTTATGTTAAACACCCTTGCGTCAGTCTTCTTTCATTATTTTCCATAGTTATTCCTTTTGAGTCACGAACGCACATCATCTCTTCCATGGTATAGATTCTCAGCCTTTTTTCCTCTACCCATTTCAGCCCCGCAAGTCATAATACTCGAAACCATAGAGTTGCATATTCTTTTTTGTACATTTGCTGATGTGCCTGCCTCACAATAACAAATTCAACTGTTTCATGCAAGTTCTTACTGCGTTTTTGATGTAATGACTCCTAAGGATTTAAATATATCTGCATCTATTTTATGATTTTCGTCAAGATCTGTTTTAGTGACGTTTCTCTCGAGCGCTGCCTTTCAATGTTGTTCATCACAAAACTCCTCTTCATCTTGAGGCGAAAATAAATAATAATAATAAAGGTGCGCATTTCTGACTTCCATTCGTTTGTAGTTTCTTCTCCAGTTTGCTACTGTTCTTTCCAGGACTAACTTAAATAAAGTTGGTTATGTGAAACACCCAGTCTTCTTGCACTATTTTCTATGGTTATCCCTTTAGTATCTGAGTCACGTATGCACATCAGCTCTTGTATAGTATAGATGTGGTCCATGCATGATCTTCCCAGCTTTCCTCTTTCTCTTCTACCCGTTTGGACCAGTTCTTCCTGTTCTTCGTTCGTCCATACCATATTAGTCTTTCCTCTTCTTTGTATTGTAAGGTATTTTTTTCAATGCCCACCGTTGTTCTAGTTTCTCCGTTAGATATCCTGTCCATTCTCGTGAAGTCATATCATCTTCTTTAAATTTTTCTTTGTTTTATTTATGTGTTATTCAATTTTCAGCACAGCAAGGCATAAGACTCTGAACCATCGAGTTGCATATGCTGGTTTTTACCACTTGGTGATCTGTCTATTTCTATCTAATAAATTTTTCTGTTTTATACAGGATCTTATTGCATTATGTCACGAGTCTTGAAGATTTAAATTTGTTTATATGTTTTGTTTCATATATTTTCAAAAAACTATGTTTTATTGGGGTCTCTCTCGAGCTCTGCCTTGGTATATTTCTCATGCAATGTTTTTCATCATAAAACGTAAGTCCCCTTCATTTTGGGGTGAAGATGATGGTGCAAAAGTGTGCATTTGTGACGACTTGTGTCCGTTTGTATTTTCTTCTCCACTTTCCTACTGTTCTTTCCAGGACTAACTTAAATACAGTTGGTTATGTGATACACCCTTGCATCAGCCTTCTTTTATTATTTTCAATAGTTATTCCTTTAGTAACTAAGTCACGCACTAGGTCTTGCACAGTATACAGGGTGTTATAGAAATAAGTGCAAATATTTTTAACCCGTAGTAGAACTCGCTAAACTCATAGGTAGTGATAAAACCTTTAGTTCACATCTATTCACCAACGTACTTTATCAATTGAGGTAGGTAAGTTACTGACGGCATGTTTTTTGTGCAAGAACTTTGCAGTTTTAATATGCTTGTGTCGTTCACCTTTAACTTAGATTTACTCATCAAGGGGCTCGTCAAATTTAGGGGAGAAATGATGAATCGATATGCGATTAAATGAAAAACGCTAGATAGAAAAGTTGTTCATTTTGGTGAGCGCTATCACTGGTTAAAATATTTGCACTCATTTCCATAACACCTTGTATATGTCCTTGCATGATCTTCCCACAGCCTTGTTCTTTTACTTCTGCCCATTGGGATTCAGTCTGAGACCTTTCAAGTCCATATGTTTACTTTCTGTTCTTCGTACATGTTCATACCATATCAGTCTTTCCTTTTCTCTGTGTTGTTGTAACATATCTTTTTCAATACCCAACCTTTTAATGTATCCGTTAGTTATCCTGTCCTAACTGTCATGTCTATTCTCGTGACAGCACAGCATCTTCTCTAGATGTTTTCTTTGTTCTCTTTATGTATTATCCAATTTTCAGCCCCGCAAGTCGTAATTCTTTGACCAAAGAATTGCATATTTTGTTTTTTGCATACTTGGTGATTTGTCTGACTTAGAGTTACGGATTCAGCTGCTTTATGCATGTTGTTGTTTTTGTTTCGGTCTACTTCTAATTTATTCTTCCATTGTTGCGTTTTCGATATCGTGAGTCCTAACGATTTAAATGTTTCTATAACGTTTATTTCAATACTTTCATCAACATTCAGTTTTACTGAGGGTTCTCTCAATTTCTACGTTGGCATACTTCCCTTTCAATGTTTGTCATCATAACATTTAAGTCGTTTTCATCTTGGGGTGATTGTGTAAAGTTGTGACTTCAATCCGTTTGTATTTTCTTTTCAAATTGTCTACTGCTGTTTCCAAGAATAACTTAAATACAGTTGGTTATGTAAAACACCCTTGCATCAGTCTTCTTTCATTACTTTTAATAGTTGTAGTTTTAGTAACTGACTAGACTTGATGATCTGTCTCATTCAGCGTTACGAATTCAGCGGCTTTATGCATGTTCTTGTTTGTTTCAGTCTACTTCTAATTTTTCTTCCATTGTTGCGTTTTCGATGTGATCCTAATGATTTAAATGTTTCTATACCTTTTATTTCAATATTTTCATCACCGTTCAGTTTCACTGAAGGTTCTCTCAAGTCCTGTGTTGGTATACTGCTCTTTCAATGTTTTTCATCATAAATTCTTTTCATCTTGGGATGGAAATGATGGTGTAATGTTGCGCATTTGTGACTTCCATCGGTTTGTATTTCTTCTCCATCTTCTACTGTTTCTTCCAGGAATAACTTAAATATAGTTGGTTATGTGAAACAGCCTTGCATCAGTCTTCTTTGATTATTTTCAATCGTTATCGTAGTAGTAATTGAGTCACGTATGCACAACAGCTCTGGCATAGTATATATGTGGTCTTTGCATGATCATCCCAAACTTTCTCTTTTACTTCTACCCATTGGGACCTTTCAAGTCTATATGTTTCTTCCTCTTCTTCGTACATATTCATACCATATCAGGCTTTCCTCTTCTCTTGTTGTTACTTATCTTTTTTAATATCCACTCTTCTTCTAATCTCTTTGTTAGATATCCTGTCCATTCTCGTGACTCCACATTATCTCCTCTAGATATTTTCCTTGATTTTTTATGAACTATATGTATTATGTTACATATTCTCATCTTTGTACACTTGGTGATATACCTGTCTCACACTAATGAGCTATTTTATACAGATTGTAGTTTGTTCCAGTCTACTTCTAATTTATTCTTTTATTGTTGCGTTTTCGATGCAATGAGTCTTAATGATTTAAATGTATCTACAGCTTCTATTTCTCTCAAGTCCCGACTTGGTATATTTGTCTTTCGGTGTTTTTTATCATAAAACTTAAGTCGGATTTACCTTGGTTTAAAGATTATGGTGCAAAGGTGTGCATTTGTACTTCCATCCGTTTGTATAATCTTTTCCACTTTTCTACTGTTTTTGCCAGGAATTGGTTATGTGAAAGCCCGTTTCATCACTCTTTTCCCATTATTTTCCATAGTTATCCCATTAGTAACTGAGACATATGTTCTTTTAAAGTCTATAAAACACAGTTACATATCAGCTTTTTTATAGTATAGATGTGGTCCATCCATGATCATCCTAACCTTTCTCTTTTTCCTCTACCCATTAGAAACCACTGGGATTTCTCCAACTTTTTTAATTCTTCCTATTCTTCGTTCATGTCCGTACCATATGAGTGTTTAAGTTTCTCTGTATTATAACGTATTTTTTCCATACCCATCCTTCTTCTAATCTCTTCGTTGAATATGCTTTCCATTCTCGTGACTCCGGTGAGGACCTTGTCTCAGTAATGAATTTATCTTGTTTGTGCCAGTTTACTAGAATGTATCTGTATTTTTTATTATTTAATAATTTTCTAGGGATACCTTAATAAATAACATTGGTTATGTTGAAGAGCCTTGCAGCAACCCTTTTTAGGTTTTTCGGCTGTTGCTAATTCTTTGTCCTGTTTTTAGTGAGCTTTTCCACTTCTATCTTCTATCTGGTCCGCTACTACACAACCTTATTTGTAACTTTATTAATGTAACACGCTCATTTAAGGGTTATCAAATTAGTGCAGATATAAAGCAATTACAAAAGTAAATTAAAGTAGACTCGCCCCTATTGGAATTCCAGAACTACATTTTGCTCAACAGTTATTTAATTTCCCAGCAAAAGGCTCATGCAGCTCGTTCAGCTCATCCCGTATTTCCATGGAGGCACAAAAAAGCTGACATTTATCAAATAATGCATTCAGAACAGAATTGTAATGACCAAAATAAAATTTTAGGGCAGGGACGGGCCCGTGCAAGACCTTTTACATGCATAATTACTTCAAGTTGCCCACCGTTTCGTAAATATTTATGCACTTTTACGACACTCGGACGCGGAAGTTTTTTCCAAAGGGTTTCCCCTAAAAGGGACGGCTGCCGATCGCGCCGAGCCAATAAACCCATAAAAGTGCAACAAAAAGGCTTGTCGGCTTCAAAGTGCACAATGCGCAATAGTCGAGCATGCACCAAAATAAGACGTGCAGGGCCAAACCCTTTCGGGAATCGAAGGAAATTTATGGGTCTCAACTGTAAATTCTCCGCTTTACGGCGACTTACGGTCCGAGCTTTTGGGTTATTGGGCAAAAAATGAAGGGCACAAAAAATGTGCCAATGAACTCGGACAGGAATACGAAGTGCCGTCGCTAATGGCGGGCGCTGCTATAAAAATGCAAAACGTTTGGGAATATAAAATTTACGGATTTTTGGAGTTTCTCAGCGATTTGACAATGCGGAACATTCAACTTTGGGTTGCTTCTTTCCGAAGTTCTCGAAAATATCACGGGATTTTAATATGTTCACTTTATAGCCGACTTCTTTATAATGACATGTACTGAATGTCCACTTAACTTCTTTATTAGTTTTATATCCATTTCTGGACGTATGCATCTTTCAGATCTGCTTTCCATACCCATATCTACATGTTGGTTGCTCTTTCCATCAGATTAAGAGGACACCCCCAAATGAGATGAGTTCATGTTATCATGTGTGAATTTGGAAAATATTTCAATAAGATCCTACTTCTAATACTCATCGTGTTATTCTCTCTTTTTTATCACCATAAGATAACCTAACCAACCCAACTGCTTTTCTTGTAGCAATCACCTTCAAATTTCTTATATGATTTCCTTCAGAATCTCCATACCGCTCGTATACTTTCTCGTTGTCAGTCACGATTCGCAATTGTAGAAGGGTGTTAAAGATACCACATTTTTGTAAACTTCCACCCTAATCTTCGCAAGCACATCGTTTTTCCAAAACATTTTGTTCTTGCCATTGTCAAGATTCTTCCCCCTGCCTCCGCCCTTTCACTAATTTCATTATCGATCCTTCCACACACCCAGCACTTCGATTTTTGAACTTGCTCTATGATATGTTCTTCGTCCACATTTCTTCCGCTGTCATTACCATTGATTTAGTTCTCTCTTCCAAATTTTGTTGTGCATCTTCTAATATGTATCCTATAAACAACACATCTGATATTACCATTTTCCAATAGCCAGCTTTATAGTTTCTCAAAATGTTCTTTTTCTTCATTGCATCGTCCATATTAGTGTGAAGATCAAAGGGCTAAGCACACACCCTTGTTATAAATCTATGGTTATATTGAACCCTGAAAATCTTGTCTTGGTTTCACCAAATTAACACTCTGTCCTCTCTTGATTTTAGCAAAAATCTGTTCCGATTTCACAAGACAAACAATAATTTAAAGAATTAAATCTTATCTACAAAGTGTTCTGTTGAGCTGTCAAAGAAAGTCCGCCAGTCATTTCTCAAATATTACTTTGAGCACATAACGAGAAGAAGAGACTCGATACAACTCCTGATGGTAAAAGCCAGTCGAAGGTCGAAAGCCCAGAAATGCTGGGTAGATCAGACCAAAGCCCAAAACTGAAAGTCTTGGCAATGTACCACATAAATACTTTTAACATGATACCATCAATCTCTTTTAAAGGTTATTGACAGAAAAGAGAATGTGTAGTTTCCTGTGATGATTATTACAATTTGAAAATATTATGTAGGGTATGTTTCATAAGTCGTCTATAGTAGAAGAAGAATTTTGAAGGATGAGTACATAGAATGTAACGTTTTTATTTATAACCAGCCCCAAAGCTGAAGACCATCTGTAAATGTCTTCATATTTTTATCGTCAACTGCAATTTATGGATCACGTTGATCAAACACAATGTGTCTAGCCTTTTCTAAATGATCAATAGTAGATTAGCCAACCAAATTTCCTAAATCACGACGTGAAGACTGACTTAAATGTAATTTTACTCCAATTTTTGTTATAACTGCTATTTGACAACGTTACAAATACAGGGTGTTTACCTGAAAAGTAACGTGTGACTTACACATATACTAAATCGACTATTACAATTTGTGCTGTAAAGGCAGAGTGATTTATCGCATAGCAAAGCCTTAGAAAACTGTCAGCTACCGAGTGGCCTGCAAAGAATTCAGTAATTTGAAATTTTAAACGATCTGTCTCCAATATATTACATTCGAGCTGATGTATTTTTTAAGGCCGGTTTAGTACATGCCCGATCACTTCCTGCCTGATTATGATAAAGAAATAGGTGTTGGTGGGCGTTATTTATTTATGTCGAATGTGTTGTTTCTATTGGGTTATGTAACTACGCTCAATGTCAAGTTTTAGACCTCCAGCTCCAGCATTAGGTCAGTTCACTACGGGTATAATAATAACAAAAATCGCAAAAACTCGACAACAAAAACGGATGAATTACAAGCTGTCACCGCTGAAGATCAATATACCGCGGAGAAATGAATGAAAGCGCGAAAAAAGCATGATTTATTCCCATTTTTTCGCGCGTTTTTTGGCTCGTAAAATGAGCAACCTTTATTTTATGCTGAGCATTAGGAATCTAGTAGTAGCACTAAATATGCATTCGAATAAAAGTTGTTTTGCCGTATGTAAATCGCCTAATTTTCCAATTACAATGAGTTACACAAACCCGTAAAATTTGAATAAATGGGAGGAGAGTTTCTATAATCTAGATGGCCATGAATAACGAGTTTCTGCAAAAATTGATCTTGAACTAAGTGCTTTAAGCTGTTATTGACATTCGCTTACTGAATAATTCCTAGCCGATTCGGTAACACGTCAGAACGAACCCTGCCGTTTGAGAGCTACCTGGATTATTCTGACGTAAATTTTTGGGCAGCCACCTCGTAGTAGGATAGGAGGGGGGAGAGAGATTGAACGAGAGACAAAGTATTGTCTGCACACTGTAACACACAGTATAAAGTGGATAAATAATGCTTTTTAACGGTAGTATTTGTCTGACTTTTAGTTTTAAGAATTCTACGTCGAAAATTAAATTAGGGCATCGTTATATAACGCTCTCATAAATATGTATCATGGTCGTTAAACTAAACCAAAAATTTGCAAATGTGCAATTATCCTCGAATGAGCCAGTGATGTTCTTTTCCCTACGTTTTTAAAATCAAATTTTCTTAGATTTAAGTACAAGACTGACAAAAATCATTACAAATACTAATAATATTAAGGTTGGGCCGCTGCACTCTATGAAAGAGCTAGGTCTGAGAGTCGATGATAAAAGTGTGGTAGACTACCGAGCTTCAACAAAGATGTTAATGATAATATCATAATGTAATTAAGTATTTGGGATTCGTTATTCAGAGCAGCAAATCAAAAGAAAACTCTTTTGGTGCAAGCCAATACGTATGTCGGAAAGCTTTATTATTTTATCAATTGCTCAATTACATTGTTTTATCGGTCAGTCGTTCGTTACTGTCCTGCAACTTTATAATAGTTCTAATTTCTGTTAAAACTTGCAATTTAGTTGATGTTGCAGGTAGCTTTTCTTAACCGTTTCAGGGCGAAATTTACATCAACAGAGATGTAGTTACTATTGATGGCATTATTTGATGCTATAATAGTTATTTATGTACCAAGGACATTATGATGATGTTTATGTCCAAGGGGAGTAAACATCAAGTAATGCCCGTGGTGCGTACGTTTTATTTTCTATTTTGAATACGCAAATTAAAAAGCTTGAAGAGCTTTAAAAGCAGTCCACAACGCCCTAGGGCATTATGGACTACTTTACAAATAATAGATCAGTGGGGAAATAAATTATTTAAACAATTGCTTATGTTTATCAGCAAACTAAAAATTTTGTATGTGACCGATAGTACATTTGTGGTTCCAAGCAGGCTTTGGATGTGTATTTTTGTAACGGCGTAAAGCGCATTATTTCAATTTGACATGCTCTACATAAACATAAAAGACTATTATGTATGAAAAATGACAAAACAATTTTATTGTACATTTCTTGCACATAGTTCTTCCAACCGAGCGCCAACCTTCTCGCAAACATCTTTTCTTACTAGCATTTTAGCTCATCGCATAAGGTGGCCTTATTCCAATTAAAGTCAGTGAGATTCGAACCTACGCTGCCAGCAGAAATTTGATTTATATTCAGACGTCTTATTCATTTGAATAGATAACGCACCTGCTTATCTTTGTATTATGAAAGGCACGGTAACTAAATGAAGAAATACTACTACTACTATCGACAACGAGCACGCAGGTGCAACACACAAATATATATAAGGATTTGGCATAGGCTGTACCAAATGATCTTTTTTAACTACTTTGATCTTCCACCACTTTTTGGAGCATTTGCGTGTTTGGTAACTATTTCTCAACGAAAAGTGATGCTGAATGATATAACAAGCATATTTATAAACACTATTCCTTGCAATATCTATAAGTAATTTGAATAACGAATACCATTTCTTGCCCCTTATTTCTACTCTGTACTTGGACCACATCTTCGTCCATTCCAAAGACGAAGATTTTCTTTATAGAAGCACTAAACCCTTCAACACTTCCAATAGGAGTAACTCCTAAACTTGTTGATACTCTTTCCATTTTACAATTCCTGTACAACCATATTCTTTCTCTTTTAGATGCTTTCCACACTAGCCAATAAGCTCATCGACCATTAGTGGGGATTAGCGGGATTTCTAAATCGCGAATTATAATCATCAATAGAATTTGTCTTGATACATTTCAAAATTTCTTGAATATTCGTTTTCGGTATTCAAAGTATCGAATAGAATTCTATCTGATCAACTAATGGCAATGGTGTAGTACTTCACCATGGGTTAGCAAAATTCATATGATGCGCAAATAGATTTGGTATGTTTACTAGCTTTTATTTAGTTCACCAATAAGAAGCTAGTTTTTGCATTGTGTCTTGCCCATGAATTTTACTATTATCACAGCAGTGAAGAAGACGCATAATACAAGGCCACAATTTCGTATCCAAAATTCCAAAAGTTCTAAAAACCGATATTTACCTCCCTCGCCTAAAAGAGGAAGGAAGTAATAGCGAAAAAATCACTTTCCGAGATTTCTTCAAATATTCACGTTTCAGGGTCCCTAGATGACGAAAAACAGGTTTTCTAAATTCCGTCTGTCTGTCTGCCCGTCTGTCTGTTTGTCTGTCTGTTGCCGGTGTAACTCAAAGAATATTTGTTGGAGGAAGACGATATTTTGCATGCGGATTATAATTCCTTCATGACATGAAACCGAGATTTTGGTAAAATATATACAGGTTTAGAAGCTTAAATAAATTAAATTCTGCATATTTTTGCTTTAACACGAGAACCATTACTGCTTAACTGAAAGTAGTATTTCCACATAGCTCGAGTTTTTACCCTTGACGAAAAAGGGTATATCTTGCAGCCAACATATACAAGGTAAGCGCCTTCAAAAATAGAATTTGTTTCAACTGAGAAATAGATAAAAGTAATAATTTGCACATAGTTTACGCTCAACAGGTACAGGATAAATGTTGTAAGAGACAAAAAGGGGCAACGAATAAGTGCTTTGTGTTTAGTGCAGCTGCATCCCAGGAATGCGAAAGGTGCTGCGTGGCAGCATGCGACAAATGGTCGAGCCTAGAGTTACAATCGCATTCGCGAGCGCTGACGTTCGAATCCCGCCACCAATGTTTTTTTTTATTTAAAAATTGAGGTAATTCCCTTTAGCAAGCATTTTCTTTTATTTTTTCAGTATTATTAAAAGCGTTAAGATATTTTACCCCTAGTTTCCCTTGATCTTTAAATTTGATTAGTGTGACAAGGTTCACTTGCGAAGGAAGTTCTGAGTAAAGTCCTTTACAAGTTTTCGTGGTATGTGCAGCGTGAATCATCTATGCATAACAAGGCTTGTTTGGCGCGTGAAGAGCTGACTCACCTCCCCACTCATTTGCCACGTCACTCTATGTGTGACACAGCAATGACAGCCAGGGTGGCTTATTCATTCCACTTAGTGTGAGTATCTGGAATCCACAAGACAACTGACCCCAAGCGTTTCGAAAAAGGGATTGCGTACTTGTTTTAAAAATCTCCATTTATTGTCATTATATTGCCTATATGTGAAGTCACATCACACAGCCGTTTCTTACCAGGTAATCAATCGTATCTTGACAGAAGCAAAATTCCTAAAAACATTTCAGTTCCTTTGGTGTAATTTTGAGATCAAGGAATTTTATGAACAATACAGAATTGGCTTGAAAAATGATCTATCAGCCCCCCCCCCCCCCGACCTTTTCTGCACAATAATCATCTGATAAAACAATAGCGTCAGTTGGAGTAATACATGATCCGTCAACTTGAGAGGTTGCTGAGGAAAAATTATTGATATGACCTATGTCAAGAAGTGATGTATTTGTACATGTGTTAGATGATTCATGTACCATGGCTAATCGACCTGTTAATCAATGAATCTGCGCGATAAAAACGATATTATGTGAAGCAGCGGTTCTCAACGGAAGGAAAGATTTGAAAAATTGAGGACCTCAGCAGAAACTAAGTAAGGACACGGTAAGCTTCAAAAGAAAATAAAAAAATATGTTGCGTAGACACACAGCCCCGAGAACGTTACTCATAGAGGGCCTTGAATTAGGTGAACAAATTCACCCTAAAGAAGAAATGTGTAGGATTAGGGCTTAGACATACCTTCTGAATATGCTGCTAGTGGAGAGAAATGGACACAATAATGAGCAAGACTGTGAAGGACCACACTGATGTAGAGAGCTTCTTCGAGAAGAAGGGCGCCACGAGAAAAAAAGTTTAAGAACCACTAATGTGGAGTGTCGAATTTTGGCGTACTTAATTGGACCATACTTTCTCGTGGAAAACGACAGCGCCGTTAAAGTCAATTTCGTGGAGATGGACGTTGCAACATCTAGTTTCAAGGTCACTTGGTTTAACAGCACCTGCTAAATCTCTGTGGAGTTTTTGAAGTCGGACGCGTCCTGAAACAATTCAAGGGCTCATAAACAAAGAGGTAAAGAAGATTGAAGATAACGAAAGTTTATTTGAATGCTTTACTGCTGACTTTCAAAAGTAGATTACAGCAAATCAAGCGGACGGTAGACATCTTATTACCGATGTCGTATTAGCGTACTACTGGTCCACAATTCTTTGTCATAAACCCTTGGGAGTAGTTGTGTTTTGGGTTTCAGAATAAAGGTAGCGTCTCTAGTGGGGTCTAGGGCGACACCCTATAATCAATCAATTTATTAGCGAAGAGCACAAGCACGTATAATCGGTACAAATGCTGCGACACAACGCACGGTGGTTACTCTGGCTGCCAGTGCTGGGTCACGCCGTGAGCGAAGGGGCGAGTGGGTGTCGCATTGGATCTACTATCCGTGCGCCAGACAAGCCTTGTTATGCAGAGATGGCTGGCGCTTCGCACTCTGCTAAAAAGCTTCGCCTTTGGAATTGTTTGAATTGTGGATACGAGATTGTGAACCTGTAATTGTCAATCAAAATATAAATTGTAAAAATAATACGAAAGATACTTTATTTAGTGTAATAACATAAGCGATGTAATAGTAAAACTATTACCTCAGTTACACCCCATTCTTCAATTTGTAATTTGAGCAGGGTTAGCATGTCCATTTTTAACAGTGTAAGGCACAGTTGGTAACAAAAAATTAAAAAAGTCAAAAGAATATTTGACAGTTCATCATTCATCATTTATCGAGTCAATTAAAGTTGGTGAAAATAACATAACTGATCACTCCAGTCAATGCTATTTTCTAACTAAATATTTGTTATAATGGTAAAAATAATGTTATTCAAGGCCTACTCAGATTCATATATGAAGTGAATGGGGTAAACTACCGTTACCGTATGGTAATATACAATCAGCACTAACACTTGTGATTTGAAATGACTCCA